>JAJKFI010000105.1:1000383-1078855 GCA_029204185.1 Lerista edwardsae | reverse complement strand
TTTTTTTGGGTGGGAGGAGGGATGGGGAAAGCTAATTCACAGTAATGGGAAAGCTTTGTTCACTTTCTCATGCCATAAAGCTACTGAAGTTACAAGATAATTGACAGAAGGGTAAATTAAGGGTGCAATCCTAACCTGGAGTTAGGCCAGCACAGTTAGGCCAGCACATAGGACACTGTAAAGCATGTTTAGACCACTCTTGGAGTCAGTGGGGATTCACACATCTGTATCCTGGCCTCTCTGATTCTGAGAGTTGTCCAAACATACTTTATGGTGTCCCTTGTGCCTGCCAAATTTTGTTGGCTTAATTTGTGCTGGCCTAACTCCAGGTTAGGATTGAGCTCTTAGTCTCTTTATGCCTCTTTAAAAATCATCAGGAAATATGTCATCTCCCTTTGGGGCAACCCATCACATTGCATACTGGTCCCCAAGAATGCTCAGATATCATATAACCACTAAGACAACAATACTTGGCTCAGACATAAAGGATAAAGCAAGCTGTGTGTTATCTATGATGACATTCTGAAATGAACTGAAGATGTTTCCATTCCTGCAGATCCTTAGCTTCCTAGATCTTTAACTTGATATTTTGCCTAACTCTCTGTTGTCATCTGCTTGTTCTATAGTTTCTCAGTTGTCAGTATTAAGAATCATTTTGATGTAAGCTGCTTCTAAATTTGAGATGGAAAATTGGGATATAAATGTTTTAGGGCGCAATCCTAACCTTGAGTTAGGCTGGCACAGTTAGGCCAGCAAAATTTGGCCAGCACAAGGGACACCGTAAAGTATGTTTGGATCACTCTGAGTCGGAGAAGCCAGCACACAGACATACACCATCCTCCATGACTCCGAGAGTGGTCCAAACACGCTTTACAGTGGCCCTTGTGCCAGCCAAACTTTGCTGGCCTAACTGTGCCAGCCTAACTCCCAGTTAAGATTGTGCCCTTAAAGAAATAACTCTCTGGTGTGATACTCCAAGGCTTTGTTGCATGATCTTGTTCAGCTTTGTCATAATCCTGCCAGTGTTGTGCACTGATTAGAGTATTGGACCAGGAAAATCTGGGTTCAAATCCCTTCATAACTACATATCTTACAGGTGCTCATGGTGGTGTACATGGTTTCTCTCCTTCTGTTGTCCTCACAACAACCAAGTGAGATAAGTGAAGGTGAGTGAGTGAGTGAGTGAGTGGCCCAAGGTCACCCAGGAAGCTTCAAGGCTAAACAGGGATTTGAACCTGGATCTTCCAGGTCTAAGCTGATCTGCATCGTCATTTTTGTCATCTCACCAAAGATGTTAATACTTTGTTTCTGCTACATTTTTGGTTTGATCTATAACTGAACTAGAATGCCACACAAGGGTTGTTCAGATGTTATGTTGTTAAGTCCAAATGCCGGACAACTACACCATCCTGGCTCTCATACCTACTCCAGAGTAGATCTGTAGTGGTGTGTCTGAGGGTGCAATCCTAACCTGAAGTTAGGCCAGCACAGTTAGGCCTGTGAAGCTTGACTGGCACAAGGGCCACCGTAAAGCGTTTTTGGACCACTCTCGGAGTCAGGGAGGATGACGCATATCTGTGTGCTGGCCTTTCTGACTCCAAGAGTGGTCCAAACATACTTTATGGTGTCCTTTGTGCTGGCCAAACATACTTTACAGTGTCCCTTGTGCTGGCCAAACTTTGCTGGTCTAACTGTGCCGGCCTAACTCCAGGTTAGTATTGCGCCCTGAGTGTTTGTAGAGCATTAAGGAGAGGTATTTGAGCAAACCTTGCCCAAGTAGTCTCTAACTCAGGGATGGCACTGGCAGTATGTAATTGATTCTTTTCGAAGGATCTGTGGCAGTCCATGCCTTCCTTGCGCAATACAGTTTCCAAAGGTATCAAGAATTCTACACAGGCCCTTCCCCAGCATTTTGCAACTCAAAGGATTAATGGCTGGGTATGCATACAGTGTGTTCTGTAAATTACCCATTAAAGCAAAATTGCTGGTATCTTTTCAGAAGCAGTTGCACCAGATTTTTTTTCAAAATCCCATTCTATTGTCTCTTGCCAGATCAAATAACTGACAACAGCCAATGAACATGGATCAATGGTATCTGCAGCCACCACGTTTGTGTAGGTTTAATCCATTTATGTGAAAATCAAGTTACTGCTTGTCTGGATGGTTTTTTATTTCCCTTTACTGGAAACAATTGATAACATTACTTCAGAAGAAATTAATCCAGAGAATTAATTAGCAAAATCTAATATCCAATAAATGTAGCCCTGAGAAAGATTTCATGGGTGGTCAGTTTTGACATTAAATGGAAGGTAGGAGAACAAAATCTCCACACAGAAACTGCAGTGCTATAAAAAGGAAAGGGGTCCGATAACAATGACAGCAGAGGAAAAAAAATAGGATTTCCCAGTTGTCACTATTTATATCAGTCTCTTGGAAATGAATTTACTGAAAACTGCATTTTCAGCTTTTAAGCGGGAACTAGGAAATGGTTTGGACATTGCCTTGAGTGACAAGCAGTAGGTACCGTCTCCTTCAGGGCTGCTTCCTCTCTGTTCTGATAATTTATATAACTTTCACTCACCTATTAGGGCAGATTATGTGTACAGTATTAGGGCTGATGCCGCCCTGGCCATGCCTCTAAACTGAGCCTTTGTATACAGTGATGTCATGCAGGGGGTACGCGGGGGTACGCGAGTACCAGTTTCTAGGATTATGGCTGGCCCCGCCCATTTGCCCGCCCACTCGTCGACTCTGCCCCCTGAAACGTTTGAATTTCCTGCACGTTTGAGTTGCCTGCATGTTCTCAGAGCCAGGCAGGCAGGCAGGCAGCAAGCGGAGCCTTGTCTTGCCTTGCCACTGAAAAATGAGCTGCTCTGGGGTTTTGGAACTGTTGGGTCACTTTAACATGATGCCAGGCCTCCTTAACATGTTCTGGGGGTGCTGTGGAATACTGTTGCAACTGTTGGGTCAGTTTAAAATTGTCTGAGGCCTCAAAAAGGGCTTTTTTCATGTCACTTCCTGCCACTACCTCACTTCTGGCTTATGACGTCACTTCTGGTGGGCGGGTTCCGACACATGCCAATCAAAAGTACCTGTTCTTAAATCATTTAGATGACACCACTGTTTGTATAGCTTTAGTTAGATGGTGCTTGGATGGCCAGCAGAAAGGCAGCATCAGTGACTTTTCTTGCACTTCCTATGTAACATCTCAAGCAAAACATAGTACAGTACATAGTACAGTACGTCCTCCTATTTTTCTCCTGCTCCTCCTATTTCCAGATAAGAACGTAAGAAGAGCCCTGCTGGATCAGGCCAAAGGCCCATCTAGTCCAGCTTCCTGTAGCTCACAGTGGCCCACCAGGTGCCCCATGGAGCACATGAGACAACATGATGCCTGCATCCTGTTGCCATTCCCTTACACCTGGCCCCTTCTGTCCGAATGCATGAATCAATGCCTGAATAGCTCCCTACTCTGTCAGTGTGTGCTGTTAAACAAACATTGCAATCACATTACGACACTATTTAAAATCAAAGTTCCCAAGTTTGGGCTGCAGTACTAGAGATACTTACTTGAGAGTAAGTCCCATCGAATACAATGGGTCTTGTTATCGTTCAGTCGCTAAGTCCGACCCCATGGACCACAGCACGCCAGGTCTCCCTGTTCTCCACTAGCTTCCGGAGTTCACCCAAATTCATGTTCATTGCTTGGATCACACTCTCTAACCATCTCATCCTCTGCCGCCCCCTTCTCCTTTTGTGTTCAATCTTTCCCAGCATGAGGGTCTTTTCTAAAGAGACCGTGGGTCTTACTTCTGAATAAACCTGTAGAGGTTTGCATGATCACACATTTAAATCTAGCTTGACTCCTAGGACGCTGAGGCGAGATTAATCATAAGAATAATCATAATAAATGTTATTTCGGTAAATTGCCTGTTATCTGAACACACAGCTCTCCATTTGTGTCTCATGCTCCGGAAAGAAAAACTATAAAACCATAGTAACTAGTGATGCTTTAAAAAAAGATGAAGCAACTGTCACTTGAATGTCCTCATGAACACTAAAGAATCTTTTTACCCTGATTGCCAGGTAAGTACAGGGCTTGCTTCCACCTCACCCTTATTTTTAATCATAGCAACCAATTTCTCAAAATACAAAAGAAGGAGATCATTAATTTGCGAAGGAGTTGAGCTCTTACAAGGAGCTTAGTTGGACCGAGCTGCTCAGTGCTTGCAAAATGAACTCATGTTCATCAACGACAAAAAAAGAAAATAAAAAACAGATAGTAGCAGGAATAATAATGAGAACGGATCCTGCCTTTTAGGAGGTTGTGGCAGAGCAACCCCCACCCATCACCTCGGCTGTATGGTTCAAGGTTGAGATCCCCTCACTCTTTTCAAACAAAAGATCAGAACTCTTGATAGAACTAATTGGGGGTGTGCGTTTGTTTGGGGGATGAATCCAGTGAGTCACCCCATTTCCATCAACAGGTTCCCACTTTTTCAACTGGCGGCTCCCTTGACCTACTGGGACATTGACTGCTTCCCATTAGGGCTACCATTATGTATTTATTTTATTTATAGGATGTATACCCCGCCTTTCTGCCCCATGGGCACCCAAGGCGGCTTACAACATTAAAATAAAAACAATGCAAAATGAGACATTTAAAACCGTATTAAAACAGTATTTAAAAACAATTTAAAATGGGCAGGCCCCATGGACCCCATAGTTGTAGTTTAAAATGCCAGCCAGCATGTCAGCAGTTAAAACCTTGTTTGAATAAAAAGGTATTCAGGTCCCGCCGAAATGTTGTCAAAGAGGGAGCTGTTCTTAATTCTAAGGGGAGGGTATTCCACAATTGTGGGGCCACCACCGAGAAGGCCCTGTTTCTGGCCGCCATCCCCTTCACCTCTCTTGGTGGCGGCATAGTCAGTAGGGCCCCTATACAATCATATTCATTGTATAGGCGGGGATTCCACAGCTCTCCTGGCTGGTTTCTGCAGCTCCCCGGGGAACCACAGCAGGAAACCACTGGGTTGCCAGCATATCAGAAATGTCCACGCTAATCAATGTGGGGAGAAGTGGGAAATCCTCACAGGGAGGACCCCAGATTGCAAAGGAACCCCAGCAAATGCCTCTTCATGCACCTTTAGGCCTCCTATGTGGGTGGGCCCTGAAAGAGTTGTTCTGCTAAAACCACATGAAGTCAGTATGCACAGAGGTGGTCTTGGGAATGAACAGTATGTCTTTCTGGGGGGACTCGGCCTCCAGCAGCTATGCATGGATGCTGACCTCCACCCAACGCCAGCCCTGGATCCTCATATTTTGCAGTAGGTGCGCAGCGCACAGCTGAGAATTGGGAACTTTGCATGTAGTTGTTGTTTTGCCTAAAAAGGGCATTATTATTATTGTGATTGTTAATAAATTAATATAATAATTCCACTTTGTGAACTACTCCTGTTGAAAAGATTATTATTATTATTATTATTATTATTATTATTATTATTATTATTGATGATGATGATGATGATGATGATGATGATGATGATGATGAAAAGCTCGTCATCATCATCATCATTATCAACAGGAGTAGTTCACATGGTAAACCACACATAGTGTGGTTTATATAGTGTGCTTTACATGGTAAAATAAAACAATAAATGGTTCTCTGCACCCAAAGGGCTCTCAATCTTAAACACACACACACACACACACACACACACACACAGAGAGAGAGAGAGAGAGAGAGAGAGAGAGAGAGAGAGAGAGAGAGAGAAGAGACACCAGCAACAGCTACTGGAAAAGATGCCATGCTGGGGTGAAGAGGGACAATTGCTCTCCTCTTGCTAAATATAAGAGGGTACCACTAACTGCCCACGTAGCAAGGGTGAGGCAGTATGCAGGCAGTTTGACTCTGTTTATGGGTAGCCTCCCAGCTTGATTACAATGGGCCTTCCAGAGCTGCAGCAATCAGAGGATGTTGGATTATGGATTTTTCTCCTGTTGTCCCAGTAGCATGCATTTCTCTAATTATTCTAAAAATAATGCTCAAACAGCCATTAGGAACACTATGATGACAATGAAAAATGGTGAATTTCCTCCTCCCCCTCCCCATTTCAGTTTATGCAGGATAATAAAACTCAGATTTTGGGGTGGTGGTGGGGTGGTTGGTAAAATATAAGCTAATTGAGTATGTTTAAGTGACTGGCTAATTTTTTTTTCCAGGGGAAAAGAACCCCAAGGCATGTGTAAAACTAGTAGCTACATAAAGCAGAAGAATCAGATGTCTGCTGGGCAAATTGACAGAACTCATTAATCTTAGATGGAGAGTTCTATAGAGTCTGTCCTTTCATGCACCTGCCAATGCCTAAAGTAATTACATGATGGCACTATTACTACTGAAGAGCTGGGGTAGGGATAGGGTTATCTTCTCTTCTTAGGAATTGATTGCGAGCTGATTAGTGGACAACATTTTTCTTGCCGTATAATTGCCTTTGTGCTATTGTAGTCTTTCTAACCTGCGGGTTAGGCCATCTTGCCCGTTTCGAGGCCTCGACAATAGCACCGCGGCCCTCAAAGTAATGAACTGGAACTCAATCACTGAATTCCCCAAACAGTAGATGCCGAGTTTAATGTATTGCAATGAGGACGCTCCTTCACACCACAACATGGCAACAGAAGATTTGCTGGCGATTTTCCCTGCCGTGTTTAAAAAAAAATGCAAAGTGCTCTCTTTCGAAAATAGTAAACCAGGCGTTGGAAGTAATTAATCTGGTTACAGGTATTAAGCTGTCAATTAACATGACAGACCTGTGGAGAAAATGCCGCTGGAGTTCGTACTCTCTCAGGAAGAGTGAATTCGTGGAACGGCTCCTATTTTAAGTCCTTTTACGTCTTTGAATTTGGATTTGACAGGGCCTAACAGCGAGTCCACTGTGATTCTTTTATGAGCAACCAACACATGTGAAGGAAAAAATATATATAATTGTCACTAAAACTCCTGCATACTCCTTGTTGCATACGGCTGCAGTGAAGGAAGCCTGATGAAAGACAGGAGTATCCCCTGAGCTTTTAGGAGTAATATGGTAGAGAGACTTACAGCAGTTGCAGCTAGTTCTGCCCAGACTCCCTCTTATATAAAAATAGTTCCCTGCCCTTCTTTTTGGTTAGCCTACAGCAAGGGTGGGTAGACTCCAAGGTTTCTTTCCTTAGACTTCCAAGAGATACCAACTGGAGCTATGGGCAAAATAGTGGCAGGGCAGAGTCAAATGCAAAGCAATGACGGGGTGGGCCAGTAAACTACTGCAGTGGTTCTCAAACTTTTTAAAGGCCCTAGAGCAGTGATGGCGAACCTATGACACGCGTGTCAACGGTGACACACCACAACGTTTAGGGTGACACACCAGCATTCACCAAGACCCGACAAAAACTGAGTTTATTTTACTCATTTTTCATTTTTGCAATTAGTTGGTTTCTTTATAGAATACATAGAACCATGCATAATTGGACTGCAGTTTTTGTTTAAATAAATGAATATAAGTAATTATTTCTCTTTTGTTTGGGGGGGGGGATTGGCACGCCGGCAGAGTCAAGTTAAGCACTTCCTTTAGTTTTGACACACTGGGCCCAAAAGGTTCGCCATCACTGCCCTTAGAGGCTGCTGTCAGCCAAAGGATGTGGCTATAATGGTGTTTGGGCAGCAGTGCCCCCCCCCCAAGTAGCAGCTTGTTTAACCCTTGATGCACAGAGGTTACAATTGGCCTTGTCAGTTTCACAAACCACCCAACATTGGATCACGACCTATTGGTGGGTCCCAGTACAGTTGAAGAACCACTGATCTATTGCATCAGTAAGACATATACTGGGATGACCTGAATGTACAAGTACAAATCCATCACTCCATTACTGCCCTCCATCACTTAAGTTGGATCCAAAGCCCTGGCCCTGGCCCAGTCAGCCCTACTTGGGCCAATTTCACTGGCCCAGTTCTGAGTAGCCCTATTGGGACTGCTGGGGTGTTACTGGTGGTAAGGGGAATAAATTCCTCCTATTCCAAATTGCGCTGCTTGCAGCCCCAACCCTGCACTGCATATGGAGCAGACCATCGGGCTCTCCCTATTCCAGCATAGGGTTAGGATTGGGCTGTCAAACCCCCTTCCCTGCATAAACTGGCCATCCTAAGCTTAGCTGTGATACGCTCTATGACCCTTGAAACACCAGCATGTATTTTACATCTTATGTGCATTTCTGTGACTGGGCTCTGTAAGTTTCCAGCTGAAGTGCTACAATGTTGGCAGGATCAGACTGTTCCCACAATCACAGCAAACAACTGAGAGCAGGGCCAAAGTAATGTGGGAGTTGGGTCGAGTGTAGTTGTTTTCCATTATGCAAACTTCAGAATCCCTGTTTTGGGGTTGTGAAGGTATTGCAGCTCAGTAGGGCTGGCATTTTTTTATCAATTAATCCAATTATCACTTCCATTTGCTTCAGACTGTAAAGAGTTGACAACCCTAATATATATTCACTTGTGTAAACTACATCTGTGTATCTATAATATTTAGATCTGTCTTTGCTGTGTTGTCCTTTGCTGTCATGTTTCTTAAGTTAAACCTTTGAAGAGTGAATCTGAAAATAACAGGCTGAGCTCATTAGTAGATTAGGTGCGGCAGTGAATCCATGTGTTCACGATGAGTTCTTGTTCTCGCAGCCCGATATGGTTTCTCTTTGAGAGCAATTACATCTGATTGACATGTTTTCATGTGCCTCCAGCCCTGGCTTTTACTACTGAACAGCTTTAGATCAAGGACAGTGACTTTTTTTTTCTACCACTATTAACTAAAATCAGGATCCCAGCGAAAAAGTTAAATACCTTTTCAAGATGTAACTTGAAACAAATTATAAAATATGTATAAAGGAGAGCATTTTTTAGTTTCATGTAGTGAAGTTGTTGAAAGTCAAGTAGAAAACATAGTTTAAGACACAGGTTTTAATGAACAAGTAAGGAAGGATTGAGGTGCTGTTTTGCCATTTACTGGCGAAGAAGGCTTTGAAATCAAGGGCAAATGGATATTTTCCAGTTGTCAAAGAATGCAACTCAACATATGATATTCAAGGGCTGACTTTGTACTGGATGGTGTTCTTCTACGATGGTAGAGCCAATAGTGACTTGGAACAGATGATCACTCTGTTGAAAAACTACCCAAATCCGTCCACCACCTTTCCCTAAATTTTGGGGAGTGATGATGACAGTCATCATTTTGGGGAGTCATAAATTTTGGGGAGTGATGATGATTGGAGTGGCGCCCAATGTTAATTCAACCCCTGGGTTAAGGTAACTTTTACCCTGATGTTTAAATGAAGATCCAGTTACAGATACAGTGCCGCAACGAATGATGGAACAATGTGATCTCAAAGCCATTGTACATATTATGGTGAATGAAGTACACCTAGGTGGTTGAATTAAGATTGTGCACGTGCTTTTTCCTTCCTGGTTCTTGGAATGGGCACACATAGTATTTTTGAATGCTTCCCCACATAAAAAGCTAAATGCTTTAAATTAGCACAGCTGGAGACAGCTATGGTAAACCTTCTGCCTTATGGTCTAGTTTGATACATGGTATAAAGGTAGAACACAGGTAGAACATATGTTTCACTAGCGTTTGCTAAAGCACCATAAAGCGTTTTGCAACAGTGCTACTAGCTCATGTGCTGTCAAAAAAGGCAGAGCCTTCTCCTGTGTACCAGCAGAGCAAGGGATGCTCACCAGACCAGGTGATTCCAGTGCAGGGTTGGGGGACAGGATGGCTATGGTGGTGGTTGGTTGGATTGGCCTGGAACCAGCACGTGCCATCTCCCATCTCCCTTCTCGGGTCTGATCTGCCTGCACAGATTATCTCAGACGTGCTAGTGATATAGATAGTGCAGGTCTGGCTTAAACCCATTGCTGCTGCTGGGGCTTACACAGGGGTAATAGGACAAACATCTTGTTACACTGAGGAGACCTCCAGCATTGCCTTGTGGGAGTCTGGGTTGGAATTCATTCAAAAATATGACCTCTCCCACAATTGCAGTGATACAATCAAGAATTCTACCACCGTAGGCTTATTCTCAGTAATGTGTGGAATGGCTTACTGGGTACCAGCCTTCCTTTGCATCATAGTATAGAGATAAGAACAGAGAATGTTACTGGGTTGATCCAGGAAAATAGTTGACTATACTTTTGATGCTGTGCTTTTATTTTTAGTCCAAAAGGTCAGATGACTCTTTTGGTTACCTATATTATTTTCACTAATAAATTACCAAATATAGGTGAAATGCGTACTTCAGTAAGCGAAAACATTTGGGAGTTTCCCTATTGTTCCCTCCAGCTCTGATGCCAGAAGTTAATTAACTTTTTCCCCCACTGTAAGTCCCAGTGCAAGGATTGACCACAGAGTCATCCCTTCGTTCTATATGGCCACTTATGATGAATTGGATCTATTCTTAGTCAAACAGAAGGCAAGTGACCATGAGCCTTTTCAGGGATGTGTACGTTATTCTGCGTATAGCCACATTTCCATGACAACCACTTTATTTTGTGACTATGTTCTAGTGAAAAAGGAAGATGCTTATGGCAACACATGTGCTAAAATAAATCTCTTTCAAGGCAATTGGAATATGCAGGCGACAACTCAGCCTAGCTTAGCCGGGCATCACGGAACTGCCCAGAAGCATCTTTGGATGCCCCTTCAAGGCCATGAGTTGTTGCGCAATTAAGGGTGTCATCCAATCCGCTTGCGTTGGCTCTGCGCTGTCACACTTTTGCGCTAGCACTGCTGCCGCGGGGCTGACACAGGCAGCAGTGTCAGTCCTGCAGCGCGGGCAGAAGCTGCCAGTGCGTTGCTCATGTGCCAGCCAAATTTGGCTGGTGCAGGGGCGGTTTGGGGCATGGGACTGAGTGAGGAACAGGGTGGGTAGAGGGCGGGCTGGGAGGCGGGCCGGCCCAGCCCAGAGAGGGGGGTCGAGATTGGATTCCCCCGGCTTGGATGGCCCCAATTCAGGCCACGTGGGGAACTCGGATCTGCACCTGCTATATAGCAGGTGCAGATACGAGTAGCCCATAGGCGCGGCTGGCGCATAACCTTGCTCTTGTCCCGTGGAGGCTCCAGCCTGCACCCAAGCTGTGCTGGGTATGGCACAGGCCTGCCGGCCTGTGCTGTTCCAGCATAGTTTAGGATTGCTCTTTAAGTTCCCATGACTAGAGTTGGATTGGGGCCACAATCTTTCTCTGATGGTTCTAAATAAAACAACACTTTAAGCCTCTCCATCTATTCTTATTTATGAAACTGGCATTTTGGAGCGGTATTTGAGCGCATGTAGCTCCTTATACTTACCTTCAAAGCCTTCCATGGATTTGACCCCACTACTTATCCATTCTCATGGCTCCTCACAGTCGTGCTCATGATCTTTTCTCCTCCAGGTTTACTAGTCTCGGCTGTCGCCTGCGTTCTCAGATGAGTCGGTTCTTTTCCCCTTCCTGACCCTTATGCTTAAACATCTTCCCAGAACAACACTGTGATGCTTCCTCTCTTACTTCCTTTCGGTCTCTTCATAGCCTACTCTAGTCAAGTTCTTGTAACCATATATGCTTCCCCAGCTTGCGTGCAGGGATTCTGTGTTCAATCACCACTATTGAGAGGTGAGTGGCCCAAAGATGTGTTTTCTTCCATAATCTCATGGTTATCCTATTAGTTTAGACTTCTCCCAGAAGGCCAGAGTACCCTGAAGGTATCCCCCCATGATAATGTAATGTTTAGTAAACCCTTGATTTAATAGACTAATGGGAAGGGGTGTCTGTTAATGCTAAAAGGCATTAAATCTGAATGCATTTATGACAACGCGCATGTGCAAAATGGTGCAAAAAATGACTCAGTTTTAATAAAGAAGCAGACAGCATCCATTATTTCCAATGTTAAATTAAGGGACCACTATATGTATAACTTGCCTATAAAGCAGAATTTTTTTTACACATACCTGTTTCCCCCAAAATAAGACTGGGTCTTATATTAATTTTTGCTCCAAAAGATGCATTAGTGCTTATTTTCAGGGGATGTCTTATTTTTTCCATGTACTACAACCTACATTTATTCACATATAGTCATGTCATCTTTCTTCTAGAACATAATTATAACTCTCCAAACTCTGAATTCCAGCCTGAATTTCTTGTGACTCCATTTCCTGTAGAACCATTGGCCCCAATCGCTCATGTCCAGCAATAAAGCTCTCCTTAAATGAGCACTTCTTGTCCATGTGGCCTGCTCGTGGTGCATTGGCAACACAGCTGTCCGTGATTTTATCCCCGCTACAGCCTCCCTCCACGTCTGTGAATGTACTATGTAAATGCATCCGTCTGGCTGACGATAACTGGGGCTTATTTTTGGGGTACGACTTATATTACAAGCATCCTGAAAAATCACGCCATGGCTTATTTTCTGGGTGGGTCTTATTTTCGGGGAAACAGGGTATTATCCAAAACATCCTGTTAAAAATTTCTGAAAATCTGTATTTATACTGCTCCCTTGGAACAGGCGATCTGAAGGGACCACCAATATTAAAATCAGACTTCACTTGGTGATGGAAGGGGTTTCCAGTGGCTGCCATACAAGCTTTAATTACTAGTCAGTGGCGCATATCCAAGAACCCACCACCCAAAATTTCTAGCTCACACAGCTTCAGGTTGAGAGGCTGGCAGAAGATAAGGGTCCACTCTGGAGTGGTTTTTGTTGGGGGGTTGCGACACTAGTAAATCAGTTTATTCCCAGATGTATTATTCAACCTGGACTTAATTTTTACGGCAAGCATTAATTATTTTTTGTTGCTTGTCTAATTTTAAAGCCAGAGAAGAACTGCTTTGAATTATTGCCGCCATTGTTTTCAGTCTCTGCATACTTCCTTGTATCATTTTAAGTGGATACATCCCAGAATATTCAGGCTTATCAGCCCAGTTGTATCCATAGTTTAGTATGTTTCTGAGCATGCTCTTTTTCTTTTATATGATTGTCACCCCTTACTGGCATGTTTGTTTACTACAGTAGATGTTACTTTGAAAAAAAAACCCAAACTTTTCAAACTAGCTATGAGGCCTTTCCCCGACCTTTTGCCCAACAGTGTTTCTTAGTATCCTTGAGGATGGAATCCGTAAGGCTGACACAGATGAGGCTCCATCAACCTCCTCCATAGCTATTGTTTTTGTACAGAACCAAAGCAAAGTATAATTAAGCTGAAGTGCCCATTGCCAGATTGCATATGAACATTTTAATTACTCTCCCTTTCCAAGGGGAGGTATGAACGGGGAGAAGAGGAGGGCAGCAATAACGAAGAGAAAATGAACTCTGTTGGCACAGATATGAAGCAAGTTCATAAAATGACCAGATCTATTGCCTGAAATGCAAAGAACATATTGGTCAGCAATCATCTGGCTGGGTAGAAGTCACCCTTACTTGCCACTTATATTACAAATTCTTTTGTATTGTCATGCAAGATGGTAGCATCATAAAGGACTGGTAAGCCAAATGCTTACCCGTTTTTCTATTTGAATGACAGTGTGGTGATTATCTTGCATCATCATCATCATCATTTTATATATAGTTATTATTATATCACCAATAAGAGAAGTGTCTGCTGAGCCAACAAAGCCCTTTCATCTTCCCATCATCAGCTTTTTAATTTTTTTTTTTTACAAAATACCACAATTAATGCCATAGAGGTTTGTTTGTTCTTTGGAATTATCCTTTGAATTATTATTATTATTTTATTTGTGATGGTGGATGGTTTAAAAACAGTCTCTGCATGTTGTGAAAATGAAAGTGAATTCTTTTTATTCAATGGAGTGGATTGTGCCTTAGTCTGTTATAGAAGAAAAATTGTCTTTTTAATGATGTTCATTTTGATGTACTGTAATGATACATGAAATGCAAGCTGCTCTTGAGAGAGATACCTTTCTGCCTACCTAAGGTTCTGTTCAAAGATCCAGGGAGGCACTTGAGTTCTTCTGACATTACTTAGGATGGTGCTATACTCACCAGTTAATATTTTCTTAGCAATCTGTGTATAAAGCATGGCAATCAAATCACATCTTTCAGCAGCAATGGGTCCAGTATGTAGAATCTCTTTAATTGCACTTACGAGAACCCATTTGTTTTTACCACTCCAAAACCCACAAGCCCTAATTATTTCCATTGGGGTAGTTAGAATAGCATGCTCTGGCAGTAGCCTCATGTCAGATTAAATGTTATTTATTTCCTTAGTGCTGGTCCTTCTACTGATTGCTGCATTCAACATGCAAGGAGGAGGGTTGATTGTCTCCTACTGGGGCAATCTGGAAGAGGACAAGGAAAAGAAGCCACTTCATGAAAGAAACCATTGTCCCCTGACATTTGCCTCATGACAGGGGATATTTTATAAATCTCCACTATGGTCATATGCTTGTTGTTTCTTCATGCTCAGATGCATTCCTGGTACATGTGTGCCTTGGCCTCTCTAACTCCAAGCGTGGTCCAAATATACTTTGCAGTGTCTCTTGTGCCAGCCAAACTTTGCTGGCCTAACTATGCCATCTGAACTCCAGGTTAAAATTGTGCCCTGCGTGTCTTAAAGCCAGCAACCAGCCCTGCTTCCAAGTACAAGATGGCATATCTCTTTCAGCTCTTCATTGTTCAGCATGAACTTTTGTTATGGACCTGGTGGGGTGACAGATGGTGGTGAGTCACCAGGTCATAAGAACATAAGAAAAAGCCTTGCTGGATCAGGCCAAAGGCCCATCTAGTCCAGCTTCCTATATCTCACAGTGGCCCACCAGATGCCTCAGGGAGCACGCAAGACAACCAGATACTTGTGTGTCCCCTGCATCTGGCATTTTGAAGTAGGCTTATTACCCTTGCACCACCCCCAAGGAAGACACCAGACTGAGGTTGGGATTTAACTTTATTCAGCACCATGTAAATCATGTAACCTACTGAACACCCATCCCTCCCTCGCCAGTCTGGGATAAGCAAAAAAAACCTGCCATCCATACTTGGCCAATTTGGATGACAGAAAAAAATTCCTACCCGGCCTTCATGATGAGCGACCAGCTAATCTCAGACTGGACATACCCATCATAGCTTGTAATCTGTAATGGAGTTTTCCTCCATAAATTTATCCAATCCCCTTTTAAAAGCATCCAGGCCCAACGCCATCACCACATCTCACGGCAAGGAGTTCCACATTCTAATTACACGCTGGGTAACGGAATACTTTGTTTTGTTTGTTCTAACTCTCCTAACACTCAGCTTTAGAGGATGCCCCCTGGTTCTGGTATTGTGTGAGAGGGAAAAGAGATGCCCTTTATCTACGCTATCAACTCCATGCATAATTTTGTATGTCTCAATCATGTCCCCCCTCAGGCGCCTTCTTTCTAGACTGAAGAGCCTCAAACGCTGTAACCTTTCCTCGTAAGGGAGGTGCCCCAGCCCAGAAATCATTTTAGTTGCTCTTTTCTGTACTTTTTCTAATTCCACTATGTTCTTTTTGAGATGTGGAGACCAAAACTGTACGCAATACTCGAGGTGTGGCCTTACCATTGCTTTATACAATGGCAATACAATATTGGCTGTTTTATTCTCAATCCCTTTTCTAATTATCCCTAACATGGAATTTGCCTTCTTCACTGCCGCTGCACACTGGGTCGACATTTTCATCGAGCTGTCCACCAGCACCCCAAGATCTCTCTCCTGATCTGTCACTAACAGCTCAGAACCCATTAACCTATATGTCAATTTTTGATTTTTTGCCCCAATATGCATTACTTTGCACTTATTTACATTGAAACACATCTGCCATTTTATTGCCTATTCTCCCAGTTGTGAGAGATCCTTCTGGAGCTCTTCATAATCCTTTCTAGTTTTCACCACCCAGAAAAGTTTAGTGTCATCTGCAAATTTGGCCACCTCACTGCTTATGCCTGTCTCCAGGTCATTTATGAATAAGTTAAAAAGCACTGGTCCCAGGACAGATCCCTGGGGCACACCGCTCTGCACCTCTCTCCACTGTGAAAATTGCCCATTAATCCCCAGTCTCTGTTTCCTGGTCCTCAACCAATTCTCAATCCATAAGAGGACCTGACCTCTTATTCCCTGACTGTGAAGTTTTTTCAGCAGCCTTTGGTGAGGGACTGTGTCAAATGCTTTATGAAAATCCAGATATATCATATCTACTGGTTCACCAACATCCACATGCCTGTTTACTTTTCAAAGAATTCCAAAAGGTTTGTGAGGCAAGACTTACCCTTACAGAAGCCATGCTGATTCTCCCCCAGCAAGGTTTGGTCTTCTATATGTTTTAGAATTTTGTCTTTGATGAGACTTTTCACCATCTTACCTGGAATGGATGTGAGGCCGACCAGCCTATTGTTTCCTGGATCCCTCCTCCAACCTTTTTTAAAGATTGGTGTGACATTTGCTAACCTCCAATCCTCTGGTACCATGACAGTTTTAAGGGACAAGTTGCTCATTATAGTCAAGAGATCAGCAACTTCATTCTTTAGCTCCTTGGTGAATGCCATCTGGGCCTAGTGACTTATTTATCTTTAATTTATCAATTAAATCTAACACATCCTCTCTTTTAACTTCTATCTGACTTAGTTCCCTAGTCAAAAGGGACTGTTCAGGCAGTGGTAACTGCCCAAGGTCTTCTGTCGTGAAGACAGTTGCAAAGAATTCATTTAATTTCTCTGCAATCTCTAAGTCCCCTTTTATCTCCCCTTTCCCTCCCTCACCATCCAGTGGGCCAACTGCCTCTCTGGCAGGTTTCCTACTCCTAATATATTTAAAGAAGCTTTTATTATTCCTCTTTATGTTGCTAGCCATGTGTTCCTCAAAGTCTTTCTTGGCCTCCCATATCACCTTCTTACATGTCTTTTGCCAGAGTTTATGGTCCTTTTTATTTTCTTCATTTGGGCAAGACTTCCACTTACAGAAGGAAGCTTCCTTGCCCTTTACAGCCTCTCTAACTTTGCCCATTACCCATGCTGGCACCCTCTTGCATTTAGCTGAGCCCTTCTTTCTTTGTGGGATACACTTCCCCTGGGCTTCTACTACTGTTATTTTGAACAACCTCCATGCTTTCTTGAGTGTTTGGACTTTTTTTCACATTCCCTTTTAACTTCATCCTAACTAATTTCCTCATTTGTGGGAAATTTGCCCTTTGAATGTCAAGGGTTTTCGTATCAGATTTATTTGGCATACTATCCAGAACATGCATGGCATAACAGATTGCAGCATGGTCACTGTTCCCTAATGGCTCAGTAACATTGACATCCCTAACCAGGTCCTGGGTGTTACACTGTATTATATCCAGAGTCGCCTGTCCTCTGGTGGGCTCCATGACAAGTTGCTCCAAGGCACAATCATTTAGCATGTCAAGGAACCCTGTCTCCCTTTCTTGACTGGAACACGAATTGATCCAGTCAATATGGGGATAATTAAAATCCCCCATGACCACAATCCTACCCCTCTTTGATGCCTCCCTAATTAGTTTCCTCATCTCAAGGTCCCTTTCAGGTTTTTGAACTGTGGGGCAATAACACCCACCCACTGTCACATCACTCCTTGGACTTAATAGTTTAACCCACAATGCTTCTGTGGTAGAGTCAGACCCACCTTCAACATCTACGCTTCTGAATCTATCCTTTCTTTGACATAGATGGCCACCCCACCTCCAACACACACCCCTCCCTGTCCCTCCTGTAAAGTTTGTAGCCTGGTATTGCGGTATCCCACTGGTTCTCCACATTCCACCAGGTTTCTGTTATGCCCACTATGTCAATATTCTCCCTAGCCACTAAACATTCCAATTCTCCCATCTTTGCTTGAAGACTGCGAGCATTAGTGTAAAAGCACCTATCAATGGGGTCCCCAAAGAAGGACTGCTTGTTTCCACCTTAGGTCTACAGTCTCTTATTCTGCTGAACTCACTGTCACTTCCCATCACGCTTCTACTCGTAATTCCTACACTATCATTACCTTGTTCTGCTGTCACCTTGCCACCCTTATTCCCTAGGGTTGAGGAGTCCTGAACCGGATGCCACTCGGCTCCTGTCGGCTTTCCCCCGGGGTTTAGTTTAAAAGCTGCTCTGCTACCTTTTTAATATTACGCGCCAGCAGTCTGGTTCCATTTTGGTTCAAGTGCAGCCTGTCCTGCTTGTACAGGCTTGGCTTGCCCCCAAACGCTCCCCAGTGCCTAATAAATCTAAACCTCCTTCTCCCGACACCACCATCTCATCCACGCATTGAGACTTCTAATCTCTGCCTGCCTTCCTGGCCTTGTGCGTGCGTGGAACAGGCAGCACTTCTGAGAACGCTACCTTTGGGGTCCTGGTTTTCAACTTCCTCCCTAACAACCTAAATTTGGCCTCCAGGACTGCCCGGCTACATTTTCCCATGTCGTTGGTGCCAACGTGCACCATCACTGCTACCTCCTCCTCAGCACTCTCTACCAACCTATCTAGACGAAACGTGATGTCCGCAACCTTCGCACCAGGCAGGCATGTCACCATGTGGTCCTCACATCCGTCACAGACCCCCCTCTCTCTATTCCTAACTATAGAATCTCCCACTACAAGAAGCCCCCAACCCCCCTCCCGCCGAGGAATATCCTTAGTGCGACTGGATATGGGCCCGTCACCTGAAGAAGAGGTGCCCCCTAGTTTCCCTCTTTTCCAGAGTGACATCCTCCAGCCCTGAGACTTCCTACCTCAGCAGCCAAGGGGCTGCCCTTCTGAAGGTGGGACAAAGCCTGCAAGTCCCTGGAAGTCTCACCATGGTCCCTCTCTACCTGTCTCTGCCTCTCTAGGTCCGCAACCAAGGACTCTAGGGAGCAGACTTGTTCCCTGAGTGCTTGGAGCTCCTTGCAGCGAGGACACACCCACAACTTATGCCCAAAAGGCATATAGTCATATATGTGGCACTCGGTGCAAAACACTGGATAGCCCCCACCCTGCTGCTGGCTGCCTGCCTGCATAGCTATATTAGACATTGGAATTGGCTACTCCTGTTCTCACAAAAGCTGAAGGGCAGTGTTTTGGGGCCCTGGCTTCTGCACCCTGCTGCTCAACTTGCCTACCTGGCACTTGGTTCCAAGAGGAACTTAGTTCCAGGACACACTCACAGCTCGTGAAAGCTTGTCTGCTGACATTTCCTGTACAGGTATTACTAGAGGGGCATGGGATGAAACAACAGTGAAGCAGCAACTATTTCACCAGGTTACAAAAGAATGAGCCCCTGTAAACAAACTGGGAGGATCTTCTTGGGTGTCAAATATTGTTAGCTTTAAAGGCATACTGCCGGTGGCATCACTAGCAGGGTAGGGGTGTGTGCTAACTGCTCCAGGTAACACCATTGGAGGGTGACACCAACATGCCTATAAAACAGTTGTGGGCAGGCAGACTGCTTATCGCATGCTATGTCCTGTGAGGCTCATTGTGGAGGAACACACCTTGTTGGGAAGGGGGCTGAGCACAGTGGCACAATGTGACACAATGACACAAATGGCAAAATGAGTTACCACACTGGGTGACACCAACCCTAGCAATGCCACTGCACGCTGCTGCCTCCTTTGTGACTGCAGATGGAACGGACGCACTTTGAGCCCACACCACTGACCATTTTATCACACATACAATCACACAGTGGCAGAAGACATAAGACCAAGCTATCCCATCGTGAGAAAGAGTGAACACACCTGGAGAATCTGTGGTCACCTGAATGGCTTTTGACTGGCTCTTACTGAGGTGAGTAGCTGTTGGGAGCCCCAGTGTAGCTCTTGTTTCTCACTTGTGACATCTTAAATATGAGGTAATTGGATCAAAAGACATTTGAGGCACTTCAAATCACACTGATGTAAGTAAGGGCAGAATTTGCACAGCTGCAATCAAGAAAGCTTTGGTCGGATAGATGCCAAAAGTATCTGATTGCTGATGAATGGGTTTTCAGCAGACTAAAAAAAAAAATCTAAAACTTGTAAAGAATGGGACGTGGTGACTTGTTTGCAGTTCAAATGTAGTTGATTTCATTGTCTTGTCTGTGTAATGTAATCAGAACTCTCAGGTACAGATGCAACTCGGCAACCTTTCTGCACAATCGAAGGCATGCTTCCACTGTATTTTTCAGGCTTCTTTGTTATTGCACAGAAAGTCCCTGGCTGAAAATTGCTTTCCAAGGCTAATTGTGCAATATCCCATCCTGTGTATAATGGAAGTGGGTGAGAAACTGCACTGCTAAAAGATCCTCACTAGAAGACCCTCCTACCACTGCATCCAATGAAATTATATCTTTATTATTAAACAGTTTCTCAAAGGTTGCCATCATCATCATCTAGAGCAGCGGTTCCAGCGATGGGATCTACAAATGACTTGGGGGAACGGAAGGCGGGACTTAGACGGACTACCGTTTGATTGGCAGCCCGTCCGTGCACTTCCGCTTTTGTTCCGCTCGCCTCGCGGCCGTCCCTGGCCTCGGAGGGGGCACCTGCTCGCCTGGGGGGAAGGGTGGGGGCGAGCAGGCGCGGGGTGAGCGGAACAAAAGCGGAAGTGCACGGACGGGCTGCCAATCAAACGGTAGTCCTGCCTAAGTCCCGCCCTCCGTTCCCCCAAGTCATTTGTAGATCCCATTGCTGAGCGGTTCCCCAATTTCTTCTTGGACTTCGGGAACCCTGTAAGCTGCTGGGCAGTTAAGGGGTTCTTCAACTCACCTGGGGATCACTATGGCTCTCCAGAGGGACTGGGGAGCCTGCGACCACCACTGCTTCAAATTGTGGTTAAAAGGGGAAAAAAACCACATCCTGTTTTCATCACAAAACCAGAAGTGGATTTCCCCCCCTTTAACAGCAATTTGAAGCTGCCATGAGGGCTGCAGAGAGGGTCGCAAGCACCCCCAGACCATCTGGAGAGCCATAGCAACCCCCATGTAAGTCAAAAAAATTTCTGGGCCATTCCCCTTAAAGGGGAATTGCCCTTTTCCTGCTCTCCTGGTGGGTCGCGACCCACCAGTGAGAAAACCACTGATTCAGCATATTTATGTACAACTTTTTAAAAAAATGAGTTTTCAAAGTGGTTTATATATCGAAATAAATGAGATCTGCATTATTTCTTAAATTATATAGTCCTTAAGATGACTCTTTATGGAAGGGCAGTACTATTAGGTGAGGTGCTATAGACCACCCATCTTGTGTCTGCAGTTCCTTCATTTCCTGCCTTCTCTACTTTTTGAAATGGAAGGGAGTGGGAAAAAGGAGGAAGATGATGGTCTACAGCCAAGACACTGGGTTGTACTGACTCATCTCTGGTGGAATGCCAACTTTTTCTGGCTGTGCTCCTGTGCTTTGAATAAGTTACACAAGAAGCAAATATTCAGCAGGTGAAGCTGTTCTTAATATAGTGGTGCAGAGATTAAAAAAACAATGTCAGCTGCCAAATTTTGCTTATTATGGAACTGTTAAATCAGAAGAGACCCCCAGAAAAAAAGTTGGCAACACTCATGGCGAAGATTCTTTGCAAATCTTCATTTTGGATTGCCTCCCCCCCCAAAAAAAAAATCAAAACCTGCAGTCACATTATTTCTGAACATTCACCATCTATCAAAATTATTGGCGGTTTTGGCAGCTGGAAAAGAAAAGTGCTGCCAACACCTGGTTATAGTGTCCCCGTGCAACTCCTCCTGCTCAAATATCCTTTGTCAATTGTAGTTTTCGCTACCCATGAGAAAATGGCTGGACAGAATATTGATCTGGGTGCAAAAGTACATCTGGCAGACACTCCTGAGAATACAGGCTACTATTTTCTGCAGCATAAGCGCAGGCAGAGGTCATTGAAGAGATGCAGAATTCAAGAAAGTGAGCAGAAACTTTGAGAATTTTAAGGGAAAAGATTTAAAAATGGCTTTCAGCAGGAGGGTTCCAATGAACACATTCGATTTGCAGTCTTATGCATGCCTACTCAGACACCACCTTCATTGAGCTCAGTGGGACTTCTGCATAGACGCATCAAAGATTGAACTGTTAAGCAGATTTGTCAAGTGGGATTTTTATGATGCAAGACGAACTCTAATGGGTCAGACCCAGGGTCCATCTGGTCCAGTGGTTCCCAAACCTTTTCGATTGGCAGCTCCCTTTGACCTACTGGGCCATTGGCTGCAGCTCCCCAGTAGGGCCACAATCCTATACATTGTACAGGGCGGTGGGATTTTTGTGAGGCTTCTGTGAAACCTGGTTTCTGATTGGTTTCTGACTGGTTTCCAGGAAGCCCTGGCTCACAGTTTGGGAACCACTGACCCAACATCCTGCTTTCAACAGTGACCAACTGTTGGGAAGCCCACAAGCCAGGAAGATGTGAAGGCCAAAGCCCTCTTCCACTGTTGCACTCGCAACAAGGCATCCAGACACAAATTGTCTCTGAACATGGCGTTTATTCTGCGTTACGCAAAGCTCTGTGTATTCTCCAAAGCAGGAAATTCTGTGGCCTGGCAACAGAGGCAGATCTAAGGGAGGGCAAGGCTCTAAGTTTTGCAAGAAGCCTTACCTTGCAGTGGAAATCACTCCTCTCCTGCACCGTTTTAGCCAATCCTCACAGGGAAAAGCAACATCTTGGCATTGCTTATTGGCTACAGCAGCAAGGGAGAGGAGGGATTTACATGACAGGGTAAGGCTTCTTGCAACACTTAGAGCTTTGCCCTCCCTGGAGATGCGCCTCTGCCTGGCAATGCAAAATGTGGTGCTAATGAAAGGTTTTGTGTGCTGTTACCCCAGACAGGACCAGGAGGGTTGCAGCCGAGAGGGGCTTACCTGGGGTAACTCTGGGGGACGCTTTCATCCCGGAAGGGGGCAAGGCAACAGGACCCCGCCAGGCTCAGAGGCCCAGAGAACCTCAGGTCAAGGCCTATCCTGGTCTCTGGCAGACAGGGCAGGTGCAGGAACCAGCCCCTGGCCCTACATTAGTGCAAGGGGAAACCTCAAAGGGAGGCCCGGGAAGCCTCTGGAAGGAAGAGGAGGAGCCAGGAGGAGGAGCCTGGGCCTTAAAAGGAGGCCCAGCTTGGCTCAGTGAGGCAGTCTTTGGCTGAACGGCTGGGGAGCAGGACATGCAGGGAGGCTTGCAACTTCCTTACCTTGACGGGCTACCCAGCCCATACTGGACTGGGGCATGAGAAGTCCCCGGGGGGCTCTCCTCGGCAGTGAGCCAGAGGCAAGAGTGGGGAAGCAAGGGTCCTGCCTGGCATAGGACGAAGGTCGCCAGGGAAGTCCCACACCGCTTTCCGAACCAGGGACCAGTGGCGGGCAGGCCCGTCCCTACCAGACCACCAGACAGGGGAGCAGCGAGCGGAGTGAACTCCGGAGGGAAGGCAGGAACGGTTCGCCCTCGTCGGAACTCGTTGTAAGCCTCTGCGGCCCTGTGAAGTTGAGAGGGCCTCATGAATGCCAAAACCTTGACACGATTAAACCGTTGAGGGGAGCTGCGTCAGACCCACACCACGCCACAGCCTCCTGCCTCCCAGGGGGGCATTGCCCCCCCCGGGATCGATGGAATTGACATGTGCCCTGCAGGAATCTTCCAAATAGGGCAGGTTTGCATGATTTCTCTGAGCTGACATAATTTATGAGACTGTATTGACTGTATTTGCAGAATATGCATTTCAATCCTTTGCATGCAGATTTTGAAATGTCTTACTGTGTTCAGTCAGGCTTAGTCCCAGAGAAGTGTGCAATGGCTTATAAACTTGGAGCCCAGTCCTACATAACTTCATGCACGGTGATGAAGCTGTGCCAGCTGTATCCCCTGGGGGAGTTTGGCCTCTGGAGAACTCCTTGGGGTCACGGGATTTTGTTCCATAAACCTGTGCCAGCCTACTGAACCTACTTGGACCTGTCCCAGATGTTTTTTATTTTGAAGAATTTATACCCCGCCTTTCCCATGCCGAAGCAAATGCCCAAGGCGGCTTACATGAGCAGGCTAGTCTAAACCACCATTTTTTCAATGGGGTTTTTACAAATATACAGTATTCTTGTGATCTGCCAATTCTCAGGCCAAGATGCTGCCTTCACAGTGTAGTTCTCTCCTTTGGCTGCATGCCATCAAGCTTCAGCAGGCAATTGTAAGTCAAGCCCGGACAGGTCCTCAAGGTCATATTCCATTCTTTGCCGCCTGGCCTCCTCACATACTCCACCGCAGCTCTCACTTGCGGTGAGCTAAACAACTCCACAGTGACTCTGTTCTGCCACCACAGGTACGGCAGATTGTCACAACCTGGCATCCGTCTCCCATCCAAAAGCAAACCATAGATTTTCCTGCCTAGCTTCAGGCAGTACCAGCAGCTCAACCATCAGTCCACACCTCCTGCCCCAGCAATGTTGCTGTGTGGATACAGATTGGGGGATCAAGGCCTATAAGGGGGATAGGATATTAGTGTGCATGTCTGCTACTGATACTACCCCTTCCTGGCCCTTATCCACCCTTCCTTCCCCTTCCAACCCCTCTCTGCCTCCCTTCCACCCTGTACACTGACTTATGCTGGCAGGTGTCCTTGGTATACTGGTGCACAGATCCAGCTTCTCTTGTGGTGGTGGCCAGGGCAGGCCATGCTGAATAGTTAGTTGCCACTTGCAACAGCGGTGAAGGCTTTACACTGCTGGAATGCTCATTCCAGTGGTGTAAGACCCAAGTCGGTTTATTGGCCTAGTGTTGCTAGTTACTGATTGTGGCAAGGGGCTATGCAATATGCAGAAGTCTGAGTGAAGTGTGTACTGATATTTGGCTATTGGGTGTTGCTTACAATCCCTCAAGCATATCCCTGTAGCTGTAAGTTTACAGAGAAACTTGTATTTATCTATTTTTTAAAATAAAATCTTAGATTCTCAGGAAGTTGTCTTTGTTCGACTTACTATCACATCTTGTGCCTTTTCTGCCCTCCCATATGCTGCTTCAGCTGGTCCTCCCACTCCCTGTGCAATCAAGAGTGACGGTGCGCGTGTCTCCTCCCCTGAACTCTGTCTTCACCACCCCATGGTGAATTCACTGTGGGTGGGTCAGAACATGCAAACTACTCCTAGTACTGCTTGGTTGTATTTCAACCCTGCAATTAGAGACTGATGTTCTGTTAACTGTGTGACTATGCAGTGGGGACTGGTGATACTTTGGATAGTGGGGAGGCATGTTGCTCCTGCTCACAGCTATATCATTTGAATTGGCTCTATGGGAACACCAAACAACTTGGACATCAGTACAGTGTTGTGTCAAACAATCTGGAGACTTTACTGGGATTCTATGAATTTAGAGTTATTCTTTCTAAAATAAATGGCCTGCTCTTAATAGGAAAGAATAAGAGGTCATCCAATTATTACTTTTTTTTTTCTGATGATCACTGCTGTTTGCCATTCACAGCTGAATAGCCAAATATAAGAAATTCTGAAATACAAGCAAATTCCCAGTGCATTGTCTGCCTGAGATGGAATGACTGCCCTTATGGAACATCATATCACTAAGGTCATCCGACGTCTATCGCACACCTTTCCAAACTAAGCTGACTGTATCTCAACTGTTTCTGATAATGAAGGATTTTAACTAGTGCCCAAAACCCAGGAAGCCGATTGAAATTTTCCCCTCCACTGAGTATTAATGCCATTGTAACGATAATATTAATACACATTTGCAATGCTTTGTGGATCATTATCTGGCGTTCGACCAATAGCAGGCATAAAACATTAAACAGCTAAAAAGGGAGTTACAGATTCCTTTGGGTTTATAATTTGTTGTTCATTACAACCAGCCACCGGAGTAGTCCTGCGCTGATTCATAGAGAATAAAATAGATTTGGTTTAATAATATCTTCAGGTCTTTGAATAAATTATGAATGCATCTTGACTGTGAGAAGGAGACAGTGACATTATGAAACAGTAATGAACAGATCTTCAAGAGGAAAACAACCTCAGATGATCATCACCCCATTCAAAACCTATTAAGCTCTGATGAAATGAAAAGAGGGTTTTTTCCCCCCTTGTGTCGATGTGCAACAAGTCGTAAGTTGTGGACTTTAATAATATATTTTCTTCGCAAGCAATAACACAGCAATTAGGAAGTGCTCACTGAGGTAGAAATAATGGTAACTGCGGTGCAGATTAGCTATGCTGAAGGGAGTTTGCAGACATACAGTACAACAACATATTCCAAGCTCTTCCTGTTGTATAATTTTTCCTTTTATTTACTTATCATCTCACTTAAAGAGGACTCCTGGCAGTAATGAGGCTACATAAATGCACACCCAATCCTAGGAAGGTGCTGCAAATTATATAAAAGATAAATCTAATGATTACTTATTATAATGACCATGCAATCTTGTCTTCACTCATGGGGAAATTGTACTTTGGTGAGAAGCCCAAAGCTGGCGAGAGAATGTCGTTGCACAAATGTGTATTCATTATTTCTGAACCTACTTTGCCTCCGCCTGGCTGTTGATAGAAGATGGGTAATTTGGTTGAACAGCCGCCACTTAGAGAAGAGATCACAAACCTTTAGGCTTGGACGGCAATACACATAAGCAACGTGGCAAATAAGGAAATAATGAGCTTGAAAACATGTGGAGCCTTTTCTTCCTTGGAAATTCTTCAATATGGGCTTCTACTGTGGTGTTGGGGTTTTTTTTTATTTAATTTTTTTAAAAAAGCTCCATAATCTCAGCTGCCACATCACATCTTGAACAGTGTAATTGCTTGATAAGTAAGCATCCATAAACAACATCCTAATGCAAGTTTCAGAACAAGAAGAAGGTAATTTTAAATCCATCAGCACTAACTCGGGGAAATGGGTCTTGGAAAACGAGGGCCCCCAAAGAGCTTTAGGGACGAAAACTGGGTTTCTCTCACAAGTCAGTGGAAAAACTTGCGTCGCCTTTAGTCAAGGCAAGACTTCTGCTGTGTAAATATGGCGGACCATATGGGACTGGTGATGCTACCTGTGGCCCCTTCACCCATTTCCATTCATGAATGGAAGACCTGGTAGCAGAAGACTAGGAAAATCATCAGGAAACTTTATCTGATGAAGAAATTCTGGATCCATCAAGTGTTTTTTCAAAGAACATGATTCTGCCCCAAGACAATATAATGGTTGAAAACTGGTAACAATGATACAGTAAAATAAATGAAAAGACAAGACCCAAAACATGATAGAAGAGACGAGATTTCATTTCACTTCCAGAAAGCTGACCTGGAAAACAATTAAATCTACTTGCAAAGAAATTGGGTAGTTTTACATGACTGAAGGGGCATGTATGGTCTTGCAGTGTTCTCCATTCTATCCCATCCTAGAAATGATATGACAGTTCAAATCACATCTAGTGAAATTGTAGTTACTTTCCACCCCATTGTGTCTCCCTCTTCCCTGGAGTTATGTGATTCTTCTTACAAAACCTGAAAGGCTCTAAGCTTCGGAAAAGTGCCGCTGGATGATGAGATTGTATTGCTTGGATTCTCTATAAACTTTACCGGTTACCAATTTGTTTACTCAATTCAAGGTGCTGTTTTTGGCCTTTTCTGGGGGACTAGCTAGCTAGCTAAGGAATTGTTGCCTCCCTTATGAGCCTCCTCAAGAACATTGCTCTTTTTTAGAGACCCTTCTCTCAGTCCCCTTCCTGGCAGGTGGCATGGTATCCTGCAGTTGCCGTAAGGTATGAGAGACAGGGCCTTCATTGGTTTTTGCACGTACAGTGTGGAATGCCCTCATGAGGGATGTACACCTGGAGGGGTGGCCGGCCTTGAAAACAGCTTTAGTTCAATTAATTAAGGATTGGTTTCTGTAGCCGCTAAGAGGGCAATCCTAACCTGGAGTTAGGCCGGCACAGTTAGGCCAGCAAAGTTTGGCTGGCACAAGAACCACCGTAAAATTTGTTTGGACCACTCTCGGAGTCAGAAGGGCCAGCACACAGACGTTGCCATCCTCCCTGACTTTGAGAGTGGTCCAAACTCACTTTACGGTGGCCCTAGTGCCGGCCAAAGTTTGCTGACCTAACTGTGCCGGCCTAAATCCTAATCCTCCAAGTTAGGATTACACTCTATGAGAGTTAGCTATATAATAAGAGTGAAAGTGACTTCCCCTGTTTCAAATCACATTTCTACCATAAACTCAATAGATGGTCATGCATTCGTCTTAGCCCCAGTTTCTATTTCGATAGAATAATATTCATCTTAAAGCTGCAGTTTTCTTTTCCCCCCTCATTTTATTAATTTTTATTAAGAAAGGGGAGGAAGAAAAACAACATGGGGAATTGGTAACAAAAGGAATACACATAAGGCAGTTGCCATTGGGTTACAGCGCATCGATATCATCTTCTTAATTTCATATCTATAACTAACATCTCTAACATCAATATATCATCTTATATTTATTTATCTTTTATTCCACCCTTAAATCTAGATCTTGTTCTTATTTTCAATCCAATAATAAAAGGGCTTCCCATTACTTTCCGTCCCATCCAAATTTCTATCTCTCAATCTTTCAGTTAAAATATCCATTTCTGCAACCTCGTAGAATTTGTCTATCAAATCATCCATCTCAGGCACGTCACTATTTTCCCACATCTGACCAAATAATAACCTTGCCGCATTAACTGCAAGAGTTATAAAATATTTTTGCGTAATATCTCTTATTTCAGGCATGCTATTGAGGAGAAATAGTTCAGGTTTGAATGGGATCACCCCTTTAAGTATCTCTTGTATTAATTCGTGTATTTTCCTCCAGTAAGACTTAGTCTTGTCACAGGTCCACCAAAGGTGGACCAACCAAAAAAAAAACAAAAAAAAAACAGCAGCAGTTTTCAAACGGTCTTGGAGAGTTTGACTCTCCATAAGTGCTTGTGGGGGAAGAGAGAAGGCTGGTGGTTTGTATCTGCGCTGGTGGTTGGCTTGCAGGTCGCTCCCGCCGGAATTATGTGCTTGACACCTCAAGGGAGCTCAGGGGAGGGCAGGGAGGCCACCATCAGCAGAGTTACGGGTTACGGAAGATATGGCGGTGGGGGCAGGGCCGGACAGTACAGGAGAAGGAGGGTCAGTCGTAGACAGACTGTCCCTCTTTCTGGCCCTTCCCTCATCCCTCTGACCCCTGGTTCTTCTGGCAACAGTCCCCTGAGTCTGAAGCTGCTGCTTCTGAATGCCAGGTCGGTGAATAATAAGACCTCTCTTATCCATGATTTAATCTTGGAGGAGAAAGCCGACCTGGTATGTATCACGGAGACCTGGTTGGGTGAGCTGGGAGGGGTTAATCTTTCCCAGATTTGTCCGCCGGGTTTCCGGGTACTTCAGCAGCCACGACTACAGGGGCGGGGAGGTGGGGTTGCGATGGTCTATCGGGATTCCATCTGTCTCACCAGATACCCTGTTCAGCAGTCCACCGGGTTTGAGTGCCTTCGCGTTGTGTTGGAGGGGCGAGACAGAACAGGGATTCTGTTGGTGTACCGCCCGCCTTGCTGCCCAGCAGTCTCCCTGCCTGAGCTGACGGAGCTGGTCTCGAGCGTGGTGTTGGAGTCCCCCCGCCTTTTGGTGTTGGGGGACTTTAATGTCCATGCCGAGGCCCCGGGAACACCTGCGGCTCAGGATTTCATGGCCTCCATGGCAACCATGGGTCTGTCTCAAAGAATATCTGCCCCGACGCATGAGGCGGGACACACGCTGGACCTGGTGTTTACTGCGGGGCAGGTTGATGGTGATCTGGAGGTGGAGGAGATTAAGATCACTCCTTTGTCATGGACAGATCACTGTCTGGTGGGATTTAGGCTCGTTGCGGCTTCTCACCTCTGCAATGGCGGGGGATCACATTTTATGATCCGCCCTCGGAGGCTGATGGATCCAGACGGATTCCTGAGGGCTCTGGGGGATTTTCCTGTTGCCAGAGTTGGAGACCCACCCGGTGCCCTGGTCGACCTCTGGAATACGGAGATGGCCAGGGCCCTGGATGAGATCGCTCCTGAGCGTCCTTTGCCCAGTCGCAGAATCGGAGCGGCTCCTTGGTTTTCTGAGGAGCTGCGAACGATGAAGCGGCAGAGCAGACGACTAGAGCGTCGGTGGCTCTAGTCGTGCCGAAAGACTCGTGCCGAATCTGACCGGACACGGGCTAGGGCCCAATTAAAAGCTTACTCCAGAGCAGTGGTGGCAGCTAAGAGGGCACACCTCTCTGCCACCATTGCATCTGCAGAGAACCGTCCGGCTGAGCTCTTCCGTGTGGTCCGCAGGTTTTTACATCTTGCCCCTCTTACTGGTAGGGAGGAGCACACGGAGGCTCGCTGTGACGAGTTCGCAAAACACTTTGCAGATAAGGTCGATCAGATCCGGCATGACTTGGACGCCGCTGTGGGCATATCTAGTGATGTCCCTGGGGAACCTGTCTATCCTACCATTTGGGATTCTTTTCAGCTTGTAGAGCCTGAGGATGTGGACAGGATTCTCTGGAGTGTGAGACCTGCTGCTTGCCCGCTCGACCCTTGCCCGGCATGGCTAATTAGAGCTGCCCGGGGAGGGCTGGCCGAGTGGATGGGGAGGGTGGTGAATTCATCTCTGAGGGAGGGGGTGCTCCCGCCTGCTTTGAAGCAGGCGATGGTTCGCCCCCTCCTGAAGAAGCCCTCCCTGGATCCCACAAATTTAAACAACTTTCGGCCAGTCTCCAATATCCCATTTCTGGGCAAGGTGATTGAGCGGGTGGTGGCGTCCCAGCTTCAGAGGGTTCTGGAGGAAACGGATTATCTGGACCCATTCCAATCTGGCTTCAGGCCGGGGTTCGGGACGGAGACTGCCTTGGTCGCCTTGGTGGATGACCTGCGCCGGGGGATGGACGGGGGAAGTGCGACCCTGTTAGTCCTACTGGACCTCTCGGCGGCTTTCGACACCATCGACCATGGTGTCCTTCTGGGTCGGCTGGCCGGGTTGGGGCTTGGAGGCACTGTTTTGAAGTGGTTCCGCTCCTTCCTGGCTGACAGATCCCAGAAGGTGGTGCTGGGGGAGGCTTGTTCGGCACCCCGACCTCTCAGGTTTGGGGTGCCACAAGGTTCCATCTTATCCCCCATGCTCTTTAACATCTACATGAAACCGCTGGGAGAGGTCATCCGGGGGTTTGGAGTGGGGTGCCATCAATATGCTGATGACACCCAACTTTATCTCTCCTTTCCCCCTGATTCTGAGGAGGCGGTTGAGGTCCTGAATCGCTGTCTGGAGGCAGTTGGGGGCTGGATGCGGGCGAACAAGCTGAAATTAAATCCGGATAAGACAGAGGTGCTTTTGGTTCGGAAATCCACGGCTCGGGTATTGGACTATCGTCCTGCTCTGAATGGGGTCGCACTTCCTCTGAAGGAGCAGGTTCGCAGCTTGGGGGTTCTCCTGGATTCACAGCTACACCTGGACTCCCAGGTGGCGGCTGTGGCCAGGGGAGCCTTTGCTCAGCTTCGGCTGATCCGCCAGCTGCGGCCGTACCTGAGCTGTGCGGACCTGGCCACTGTGACCCATGCCCTAGTGACATCTAGATTAGATTATTGCAATGCGCTCTACGTGGGGCTGCCTTTGAAGACGGTCCGGAAATTACAACTAGTACAGAACGCGGCAGCTCGGGTGGTTGCTGGAGCACGTCGGTTTGACTCTGTCGAGCCGCTGCTTCGGCGACTACACTGGCTGCCGGTTCTGTTCCGGGCCCAATTCAAAGTGCTAGTTTTGACTTTTAAAGCCCTTTACGGCTCGGGTCCGGGGTATTTGAGGGACCGCCTTCTTCCATATAATCCAACCCATACTCTTAGATCATCTGGGGGGGCCCTCCTGACTGTGCCGCCACCAGGAGAAGTGAGAGGGGTGGCGGCCAGGAAGAGGGCCTTTTCGGTGGTGGCCCCCCAACTCTGGAACACCCTCCCCTTAGAATTGAGAACTGCTCCCTCTTTGTTTATATTTCGGCGGGGGCTGAAGACCTTTTTATTCCAAAAAGCTTTTAATTGTTGACAGGCTGGCTGGTTATTATAATCCACGGGGCTTGTTGTTTTTATATTGTTTTTAAATTTGTTTTTAATTGTGTTCTTAATTTTTGATTGTATTGTTTAATTCTGTTTTAATTGTTTTTAATTGTGAATTGTTATATTGTTTTTATATCTATATTGTAATGCCGCCTTGGGTGCCTTCGGGCACAATAAGGCGGGGTACAAATCTAATAATAAATAAATAAATAAAAGGCAGCAGCGTGATCCCCAGGATCCCACTGGTGCCTGGGGCAACAGGGGCTTTGATCAGCCTACCTGTCAAAGGTCTGGCTTCCTGGGGGTGCGGGGAGCCCTGCAGATGCCTCCACAGGGCTCCCGAAGCGTTGGAAAATTAAAAATAAAAATAAAATAAAAATTTTGCGATTAAAAATAGCAAAACTGGAAGCGCATTGCAATCTTTTATTTTTTTGGCAGGCGGGCAAACAGGTTCCGGTGGGTGGGGTGGCCCAGGATGGGGGCCGATTTGGGCCGCCGCTGGAGGCTCAGACTTACGCCTGCAATTTTGCGGGTGCAGATCCAAGCAGCCCTTTTAGGTTGCCCGCAGCTTACCGCAGGGCAAGAGGACGCTTGCTGCCACCCCCTAACTTGGGTGAGATGCAGCGCAGGCCAGCCGACCTGCCTGCACCTGCCCAAGTTAGGCTTTCACCCTTAATCTTTTTCTAAAGGGGAAAAGAGGCAAATTTATCCCCTACCACTACCACACATGCAATGTAAAGGGTTGTGATTAAGATTATTAGGTTCATGTAAACACATGAAAGAGAAAGAGAAAAATTCAGGGAGAAAAAGAATCAATATTAATCAATGCCAATACACTTCCAGCCATTACACTACTTAAGGTCTACCACCACGAGTGTTGCTATGACTGCAATACTGTTTTAAATTAGTACTATAATATGCAATATTATTAGCATCAGTGTTAAAATGATTTACCCTTTTAACTGGATAAAGAGTGATTCTTTTGCATTTTGCAGAAGAACAATTGTCCAGACTCAGAGCAGCATAGCATCTTTTCCAGTGGCTGTTTGGTGGTTTGCCTTTGTGCCTTTTTAAAACTGTGAACTCTTTGCAATGGGGAGCCATTTTTATTTTCCGTTGTTCGGTACAATGTTTTCTGAACATTGTATTGTTAAAAGACAGTATTTTAAATATATTTAATCTATACCTATCTATCTAAAAAAGGACGTGTGTGTGTGTGCGTGTGCGCGCACGCGCACGCATGTTCCGTATTAGCTCTGGAACACCTGGAGCGATTTACACCAAACTTGGTACGATCTTGGCATGATCCTTGTGATCTGGAAAGAAATACTGCGGGGGTAAGATGCCCCTAGCACCCCTAGGGGTGGGGGTGCGAAGGGGGTGCCATGTAAAAATGATCAAAAACGGCTGATATTGGTGCCAAATCCATAGTATTTGGGGTCGCCGAGATGAACGGCGACACACCCGCCACTGTTTAAGTCCGAGTTCGGCCCCCCTCGGCATGGGGGGTGAGAAGGGGTGACAAATGTGTATGTTCCCGCATAACTCTGGAACGCCTGGAGTAATTGATACCAAACTTGGTACGCATATGCCTTGCGATCTGGGAAGAAATACTGCAGGGGTACGACACCCCTAGCGCCCCTAGGGGTGGGGGTGACAAGAGGGTGCCATGTAAAACTAATTGAAAATGGCCGACATGAGTGTCAAATCCATAGTTTCTGGGGTCGCCGAGATGAGTGGCGACACTCCTGATGCCGTTTAAGTCCATGTTCAACCCCCATTGGCATGGGGAGTGAGAAGGGCTACAAAATATGTGTGTGCGGGTGTATGTTCCAGCATAGCTCTGGAACACCTGGAGCTATTTACACCAAATGTGGTACGCATATGCCTTGCGATCTGGAAAGAAATACTGCGGGGGTACAGCACCCCTAGGGGTGGGGGTGGGAAGGGGGTGCCATGTAAAAATAATCAAAAATGACCAATATTAGTGTTGAATCCATAGGTTTCGGGGTTGCTGAGATGAATAGTGACACTCCCGATGCTGTTTAAGTCCATGTTCAGCCCCCGTCGGCATGGGGGGTGAGAAGGGGTGAAAAATAAAATGTCTGACACTAGTGTCAAAACCATAGTTTTGGGGGTCGCTAAGCTGATTGGTGACAGTCCCGATGACATTTAAGCCCAAGTGTAGTCGAATAGAACAAATAGAACTCTGTAGAACCTTCTGGAAATTTTTAGAAATCATTATGCCCCGGACTTGGACTCCAGTCAAATACTTGCCATGTTACCAGGCGTAGTCACTGAATCTAAGTCTATCGATACCGTAGTAGATGCCTATGAGATCGTCAATTTCCCATCAGACTTCCTAAACTCACTCGATCTGGTTGAATTGCCACCACATCGTCTTTTACTTACAGTGGGATCTCCAATTATTTTACTACGGAACCTAGACCCGCCAAAACCTTGCAAAGGCACAAGGCTGTGTGTCAAGAAGATGCTGGCTAATGTAATTGAAGCAACTATCTTAACAAGAAAGGGAGAGGGTGAAACAGTTTTTATCCCACGGATAACACTCATTCCGACGGATCTCCCTTTTAATTTTAAGAGATTGCAATTTCCAGTGAGACTTGCATTCTCGATCATGATCAACAAGTCACAGGGGCAATCTATTAAGTACTGCAGAGTGGATTTGAGATCGCCATGTTTCTCCCACGGACAACTTTATGTTGCTTGTTCAAGGGTGGGTTCACCCAGGAATTTATTTATTCTTGTTCCTGGAGGTAAAACTAAAAATGTTGTTTATAGTCAAGTTTTGAGTTAATATTATAGTGAATTTGTAAAACATTTTACTTCATAATTTTTATACTTTTAATTTCCTGTACATAAAATTACTTCGATTTTACACTAAAGATAGAACTCATTCCTTTTCCTGTCTAATAGAAGCTTGGGATACATAAATACCTGGGTAACACCGGGTAAGGACAAGCTAGTACTATAATATTATTTAATATGTACAATTATAAATATATATTCTAAATATATTAAATGCATATATTTTGATATATCCATTTGAAATATGTATTTATTATATACTTCAAATGTGCAATGTCTTTTTTTAACCTCAAAAAGGTGTTGGGAGAGAGGTTGTTTTTATGGACTCTTTAGAACAGAAAACTAGATGCCAGGGACTAACAACAAGAGAGAGTTATGCCCAATATTGCCTGCATGTGAGCTTTCCAGAAAGTATAGCTGGCCACTCTTGTAATCAGAGTACTGCTGTATATGGACTGTGAACCTGTTTTTCCAGGGCAATTCTTAGATACTCAACTGAACACAGCCATGGAATTATTATAATTATAACTCACGTTCCAGCAGCACAGCCTGATGATAGGATTGGGCTGTAAGGCTGCAATCCTCTAATGGACATAGCGCTGATACAATGTTGTTGTGTCAGCGCTACGTCATTAGCACTGATGCAAGGGCGCCGAGCAGCATCCCTGCATTGGCGCTAGCACTCTGAAGCCGACGCTACGAGTATCGTCGGGTTCAGTGCACTGATGGAGAGCCTCCCTTGCGCCAACTGAAGCTGGTCGGCACAAGGGAGGCTCTGTCCCATATTGGGATGGAGATTGGTGGGAGGGAGGGAGGTTGGGGGCGGGACTTGGGTGGAATGTTGGCGGACTTGGGAGGTGACCATACGGCCACAACCTAAGCCCGTTCATGAGGCCCCAATTCGGGCCATGCGGTCTCCTTGGATCTGCGCCTGCTCTTTAGCGGGTGCAGATCCAAGGAGCACATAGTGAACGCTCCCTTGCTGCAGCAGGGGGGGCCCTCCAGCCTCTCCTATGCAGCGTCGGATATGGCACTGCCAAGTCAGCCTCACCATTCCAGTGCTGCATAGGATTGCGCCCACAGTTGAAGTCCCATTGAATTCAGTGGTGCTTACCTCTCAATTGACATTAGTAGCGCAGCTACAGGGGCGGTGGCACAGTAAATACTGCAGGTGCCCCCATGTGTTGTGTAAGCACCCCTTCCTACTTGCCATCAGAGCCATTCTGGGTGGTCATGGCAATGCCCATGGGTCTCCTGTGCTTTGCTGTCGCCATTCAGAATGGCTCCAGTGATGCGTGAGAACGGCAGCTTACACGGCACATTGTGACACCTGCATTACCCACTGACCCGCTCTCTCTGTAGCCACGCAACTGATAGACATGTCTAGGATTGCACTGTAAGATCAGCCAATGGAAGAAGAGAGTGAAAGCGATTACTATAGTCCGCGAGAGCCAAGCAGGTCATGAAGAGAAGTATTTGCCAAGAGGGGCAGAGAGGAAGGGCTGAATTGTTGCCCTGAACTGAATTGATTGTGAAGGGAGCAATGGCACGATTTGGCAACAGAATGAATATGCGGAATAAAGGGGAGTCAAAGATAAAGCCAAGACTTAGCACCTAGTTAATTAGAAAATGGAAGGCCAAGGAGGAGTAGGGCCTTGAGTTCAGCACTGTACTGACTGTCGCATGAAGCTGATATTTCTCAGACACATCCAAAATCTGATGAATAAAAGGGGAGCAATTTTTCAAACTCACCCTGCAAAGTACACAGCACATTAAACTGACAGCATCTGAATAAGCCAGAAATTCTACAACATGAATTTTATTAGTACTAACTTCGTTGTAACTTATCCCACTGTAACCATTTCAGACTCAAATGATCTTAGGTTTAACAAATGTATCATATTTAATGCTCATTAAATTCTGCTTGGCTCAGGAAAGACAGGATGGTTCACAGCTGATGAGAGACTGAATCTTTTTCTTCTTCTGTGTTTCTGACGCTGACCCTGATGCTCATGAAACCATTTTCCCTATAAATTAATTAATATCATTAGTGCTGAAGCTCTCTCCTAGCTCTTCTTAGCCTGCTCCGCAAAATGCTAGACTTATACAGAGCAGCTTATTGTAAACGTCCTCCCAGCTTTGCAGTCCTGTTCGCTAGCTTCGAAATTGGAGGCCATGTTAGCTATTTAGAAGGGCCTCATTGAAATTCACTCTCAGGGCCAGCTCCAGGAGTGGTGGGGCCCAATGCGGGGCATTCCCACTGGGCCCCCTCTCCCCGTGGGACCCCCATTCACCAAGAAAAGTGCTTGTGGTGCCGCACACGGCACCTGGAAATAGTTCGTGGTGACATGATAATGTCCCTGCCAGTTGCTTCTAGGAGGCCCATTTTGGGCAGTTTGGAGGCAAGGGCAGGTAGGAAGGCTGAAGGTAAAGCTGTTCTGCTCACCCCACTGACTTACAGTTCATAGAGATTCTGGGTGCAGCAGCAGGTGATATGCTCGCTGCACTGAGTGCGGGGCCCAATGTGACGGTATTGGCCACAGTGGCTTAATTCCGGCCCTGTTCACCCCACTTACTGATGTTCTTGGCATCGCTGGTGGCCATCAGTGTTCCCTTGGCTGTTGGAATCATTTTCTTTTTCCATTGATACAGTAAGCCATCAGACTACAGGAAACATTGCCTTTAATCGGATTTGGCTTTAGATGACATGGCATTGTTAGATCCTATTGGATAGATAGTATCATCATGAAGTTATATCCGAGTGAGGGCAAATCACAGTGGTTCCCACGTGGTCGGTCCGTGGCCCTCTAGTGGGTCTCCAAACTGACAAGCAGATTAGGCTATGTACATCAAGGGTTAAACAACTTGTTACTTGGGGGGGGAGCACTGCTGCCCAGTCACCATTGTAGCCGTGCAGCCTGATCCTAACCTCTGTTGGAACAGGCAGGCTGGCTGGGAGGTCACCAGAGCTCACCTCAGGGTAAGGGGATAGTTTCCCCTTACCTCAGGGTAAACCCCAGCCAACCGTATGGGGCTACTCAGATTTGTGCCAACAAAATCGCTGGTGCAATTTCAAGCCACCTGGATTGGGACTGACCAGCCGGGGATGGGGGGTTAGGATGCAGCACTCCATCCCCACCCTGAGCCAACCCACCTTCATCCTTCCTCTGCCCTGTTCTGCCTCCCTCTAACCTTCCCCCTGCCCTCCCCAAACTTGTGCTCCAGATGAACTCGGCTGGCATGGATCCGGCTTACCAGGTGTCCATAGTGGCGTCCTTGAGTCAGCGTGACTCCCTTGTGGCACATTTGCAGCAGTGCTGGGTTGGCAGAAAGAACCTATGCTGGCCCAGTTCCACTATAGGATTACACTCACAGAGGCTTGAGCAGCTGGTAAAGTGAAACTTTTTTTTAGACAGGTCCCAATGTTAAACAGTTTTGGGGGACCACTGCTCTGTAAACTGATGGGTAAAAATAAGGAAAGAAAAACAGAAGATGGCAGCAAAAGAAATACTTGTGTGGGTGTTTTGAAAACATCTACTCCCTCACCACCAAGCACCACTTTTGTGCCAAATTACTTTCTCAAGAATGTTTAATTCAGCCTTAATATACAGCAACATTCACAGCAATCTCGTCCATAAAATAGCTCTGGAAACTTGATGGTAGATGAGAGCATCTAATGTCTTTAATGAGATTTTGCCTCTTAAGTCCCTTCATCATTATTTCCAGAATGCCCATTTAAAACTAAGAGAGAAATTACTCATAAAATCTGGGAGGACCACAATTAGTTTTGTTTTTGCCCTATTTCCAGAATCTGTGATACTTATAAAATTAAGGTGAAAATAGAGATCTAGATTATAAAGATAATGATCATATCCAGGTTCTAAATAGTCATCAGATGATTTTCACTACATTGCATATTTCTGGACCTTTGGGCCTTACATCAAATTTGAGATAGTCTTGGATGCAGTTTCCCCCTTGACCTTGGGATGTCACCATCCCATGCCAGTGTGTGTGACTTGAGCTGCTTGCTTGAGCCACGTGGACTTTTTTGCTCTGCAGATGTCTCTATGACACATTTGGACCTGGGATGCATAGTGAGGAGCTGTAGATGTGTGTGTCAAAAGGTTAGACTTCATGAGCTCTTAGGCTGCAATCCTATAAAGGTAAAGGTTTCCCCATGACCGAATGGTCTAGTCGTGACCGACTATAGGGGGCGGTGCTCATCTCCATTTCAAAGCCTGTAGAGCTGGCGTTTTATCCAAGGACAAGCTTCCGTGGTCATGTGGCCGGCATGACTTTACGCCGTAGTGCTTTCTACTACGCCATTTCCTTCCCACTGAACTGGTCCCTATTTATCTACTTGCATTTAGGTGCTTTTGAACTGCTAGGTTGGCAGGAGCTGGGACAAGCAACGGGAGCTCACTCCGTCGCGCAGCCTTGAACTCCCAACCTTCCGGTCGGAAAGCCCAGCAGCAGAGGTTTAACCCACTGCGCCACCATGTCCCTATACACACTTGCTTTACACAATGAATAAATCCCATTGAATTTGATGGGACTTGCATAGGTTTGTGCTGTTAATCATGTTCAGATTTGTATGTTTGTCTAAGTACCAGTTTACTACCCAGTTGAATGTACAGTTGGATAACTTCATCCTGAAAATCTGACAGTCAAGCCGTTGGGATAAATAGCATTTTGTACTGCACACTAGATCAAAGATTATAAGCTTTGGGAAGCCCAATCCAGAACTGCCTGGCAGCTGTGGGTGCTGTGGGTGCTGTGGGGGTGCTGCATCCAGCAGCAGCCAGACAGCCCCTGGGGTCTCTGTCCCTTCATCCCATTCCCCTGGAGAAAGCCCCGCCACCGCAATGGGGCCCCTCAGCTCATCGCCAGGTATTTTGCCAGCGGTGATTCAAGCAGCCCTGTGTCGGGTTGCTCAGGCCTCCGCCAGGGATAAGATCCAGTGGTGGAAACAACCACCCAGTCCCACCCCCTCGTGGGGTTGCCCCATCCTTCCCCCCGCCCAGGAATGTTATCCTGTCCCATCCAGAATCCCCACAACGCTGGCGAGGGACAACCTTATGTCTAGCCAGGATTGCGTCGTCTCCTCCGGGTGGTGAGGGGCCAGCAATGCCTCAGCATGGGCAGGAAGAGCTTATCGCCCACGCTGCATGCACCTTATGGCATGTTTACAACATACCACTTGCACTGGAGGGCTCCGGATCGAGCCCTTAATCTTGACAATATCCCAGTATTAGAAGAGCAAAAGAGCAGATGACCTTGTTACAAGTCATATCAATGTGTAATTTTTATTTTCCTCTGTTTTCAGATAGATCAATGTAGACTTTATGCATCCCTTCTGGATTAAATTATATGCTCGTTTGATTTTTTCCCCCAAAGAAATTATACAATCTTATTATTATTTTTTTCCAAAATTAAGTCTTCAGGCACCAGTAGATGTATCAACCGCATTACTCTAAACAATGTTTTTAAGGGGAAAAAAATAGCAATTATTAAAATCCTTTCCCAACATATAAATCACTCTGGGTAGTTATTACACTGAAAGTGTTCCATTATACTTTTTTATATTAATTCTTAATTGCTTTGATTTTTTTTCTCTGTCTGAAGATATAATTGGAAACAATAATTTTTCCTCTTGTTCTAATTAAAATATTTTAATAAATGTTTATTTAGATACTATGTCATGGAAGGTTGAAGCCCTGGCTGCCTAATGTAATGTAAAATCAATTAGGGACAGAAAAAATATCTATTTTTAATTTGCCAGTGTTGGATATATGGTTGATACCATTTGGGGGAGGGAAGGAGCAGGGATCTGCATAAATCTTTCTAGAAAAATACTAATGATTTTTATTAATTTCGAACATGCTGCATCATTTGCCTATTCATATATTCAAAGGTAATCTATTTTTCCTTCAAGGCTGCCTGTGAGTTGCCATGTTGCAGTATCCCTTTGCTGCTCTGTCTTCTACCGAGGGTGGGCATAAAATTCATAATGTGCGTCATGCGCTTGACGCTCGTTCGTCTCATGCAATGACCAGCATGCAAACATTGCAGCATATTGGGGTTGTGTGAGTATATGTAAGCCGTGGAACTAATCACGTATGAAAACAATGCTCAGATTTGAACGTTTCTGGGCAATTAATAACGTTTCTGCCAGCATAAATACAGGAGGGTTTTTTTTTTCCCCTCTCCCCCTCATAAATCATTTCCAGCCTGTCAAAATGGATCTGTGCTGGCAAAGAAACAAGGGCAATGTTTTAATGTTCCCCATCTGGCAAGATTTTTTTTTCCTGTTGGTTTTTCTCTCCTCCCTTCTCCAGTTATTGAATTTATATGAGCGCTTACATATTGTAGAACTAATAAAAAGGCTGTGTGGATGTGGAGAAGAGAACAATGCTGAAGTGTGACTGAGACCAGCTTCTGAATGATTTTCTGCAGCGTCTGGTGTGTAGGACAGACTCTATCCAATTTGCACATGTGTGTTCAAGAGGGGGAAACATGAAGGAGCTAATAGCAAAGCATTGTATCGACCCAGTGCCAAAAAACATTAGCACTGCGGTCCAAATGCCTTATGATTGAATGTGTGGCATGCTCCCAGGGGCATTGTGCTTTTAATCTTCCTCCACTATGCATGATAGATGCCAGTTCCTTTTTCTATTTCTTTGTCATTCTCTGCTGTGACCAAAGCAGTAGAGCTCAGGGTAGGACTAGATGGATGAAGGGGTAAGACTGTGGTGCATCTGCTCTGTTCTAAGTGAATTTGAGTTTTGTGGGGTTTTGTGGGGATGCATGATGGGACACAGCTCATGGACAACTATTGCCCTCTCCACCCTGTCCCGTCACCCTTACCCACAATCCTCCTGTTGGGCAGCAGCTGGACATTAAACAGATTCCCTCAGGACATATTTGACCTCCCGTCCCTCTCAGGACCCCTTTCACAGGTGCACTTAGGACAAGACGTGTTGCCTGGGCTTATTTACAAGGTACTGTTTGTGCACCTCTGCAACAGGATAAAGGCAGCTGGTCTTTTTTCTAGGCTCTGCTACTGAGAATATTTTCCACAGGAGCACCCTTTAGGCCCACTCCGCACTTAGGATCCTTATATGCATCAGGATTGATGAACAAAGGTACATATGGGAGAAGGCGGTCCTTCAAGTATCTGTGCTGTCTGCTGTATAGGGCTTTAAAAGTATGTGGGATAGGGCTTATCCATGGGCTTGGCATCCATGCATTTGAATACCTGCAGATGTTGAGTCCACAGTGGCCTCAGAAGGTCTCCTGATTGGAAAGTACTTCCAGTTGGCAGGAAAAACCAGAAGTGACTGTCAGTCGTGTCTGGGAGTTCTGAAGTGTTGGGAGGCTCTGAAGGGCAGGGCATGGTCCCCAGGTAAATAAGTGTGCCCCCCATTTTGGTGACTTCAGAGGGTCTGGAATGGATCCTCTGTGGATACTGGGGGCCCACTGTAATGACCAGCAACTTGAACTGGGTCTGGAAGCAAAGTGGCGCTCAGTGCAGCTGGTAAAGCATAAGAATAATGTGGTGAAACCAACAGGTTCCCAAGGGGGGACAGGATGCCGTATTTTGGACCAATCGGAGCTTCTGAGTCATTTTGAAGGGCAGTCCCATGGAGAACACATTGCAATAATCTAAGCAAGAGTGTGATGTGACGGTCCCCTCCGAATTCATCAAGGTCCTGAATGCTGCCTATCTTCTCCAGGCAATACTTGAGCCCTATGGGTACACTTGTGGTCAGGAGCCAGGCAGCCAGAGCCAATTACCTATAGTACCCCACGAGTCATACAAAAATCTTTTGAATCTACATCTGAGTTAATACAGAACAGAGATTCTTGCTAGTAGAGTGCACTAAAAATGGCCAACAGAGCTGCACAAAGACCCAGGAAAGGCAATCAATTAATACTTATATTTTATAGGTTATGAAGACTGAAGCTAAAAGATAAATATTTAGCACATTGGTTTAGCTCATTAGTAGACTCTTTTTTTTTGTGCAATTTTATTGATTGCTGTTAAACAATTGGGAGTCAGAAGTCCTTGTCAGTCTACTGCAGATCCCCCAGAAATCCTCAGTGGAGCACCAAATCAGCAGTAGGTCCTGATCTGTTTTCTGCATTTTGATTATTTTAACACCTGCATATATGGGGCAACTGTGGCATGTGATGTAGTGCCCGATTCTATCTGGGCCCGCACAGTCTCCAAGTGACATAAATGTGCTGTAAAGCACATTTGTGCCGCTGCTGAAGGCCTACTGATGGCGTTGAGCCAGTGCCAGTCAGTGCCAAGCCCAGTGCCAGATGGAGAAGGATGTGCCACTGCCTGTTGGCAAGTGCTCCCACAGAGCACTTTTTGGAATGGGGGAGGGTGGGCGGAGAGTGGGCCAAGGCGCAGGGATGTGACCAGTGGTGGAGGCCACCGATGGAACCTATGCCCTGATTCAGGCCACATAACCCAAAATGGCGCTGCTCTGCTCATTGCCAGCAAAATAGCTGGCACTTTCCCTTCTCTTGAGGAGACCTGGCAGCTGCTGTGGTTCCCACAGGAAGAAGCAGTCGCCATTTTGGTGCCACTGCTTGTATGGGAGCCCGGCTGCACAGGATTGGGCTGGTAAACATCTTAAGTATCTGCTGTACAAAACACTTGTATTTCAAGTAGCAAAGATAATGTGTGAAACTGCCCTACCAAAATTAAAAGACTAGTTATTGTAAGGGTTATTGACATGAATGCTTTGAAGGGCTATATAATGTGAGGTGTCTCTATGATGAGCCATTTTCAAATGAGATTTTAAAAAACCTTCTGGTAGGTAAATGGGACACCTGTTCTAAGACAATATTAAATTTGGGTCATTTGTTTTAACTTGGAAGCTCCTTGCTCTAATATGAATGAGATTGTAGAAATTCCTGCTGCATTCAAATTCTTTCAGCAAATTTCAGACAAAGGCAAATTTGACAACAGAGTCACAAACTTGACAAAGCAAGTCCTAAAAAGAATGAGAATTGCCGTGACAAACTTTTAACAAAACTCCACTAGAGGTTGCTATATAAAAGAAGGATTTTTTAAAATGAGTGTTTGTTTGTCGTTACATGTCCTGAACTTTAGTTGCACATCTTGAACTTTATTCAAACTACTCAGAGTTTTAATTCAGTAAAATGCAGCAAAATGTCAAGCCAATGTGGTGTTTATCCTGTGGATTATGTTTATTGCTCACTGCAGAATTTGCTAACATTTTGATTTCTAATTATTTTTTTGTTTATCTCTGTGGCAAGATGCTCTGCCTGTGATCCTCTGTTCAATGACCAGTTGGAAATTCAGCTTCTCTTTTCATGAGCGTTTGGAGGAGAGGGAATTAAGTGTGCCTGCCTTATGAGGGTTGGTGCGGCATAGCAGATACGAGTGTGAGCTGGGAGGTGTGAGGTAGGAGCCAGACCTTGCACCAGTCAAGAACTTGCTCCATCACCTCAGTCCGCCATCTGGAACAGGGGGTGGTTGGGGTAATGACTGGAGCAGTGGTAGAAGACAACTCATGAAAGGTCCATCTGAACATGGGGAACAAGCTCATTTTAGAACCCTCTCCATGGTGGTGGTGAGTCTGGCTTCTCTGCCACCATTGTGGCCCAACTCCTAACCAACTTTCCAGTACTGACATAGCTGTACCTATGGGGCATGTGCTGCATTCTGTAGTGGAGGAGTCACAGAGGCCTCCTCAAGGCAAGGGAATGTTTGCTCCCTTACCTTGGAGCTGCATTGCCCTTACCCCAGTGCTGGAAAGTTGGTTAGGATTGTGCCCTGTGTCTGATTAGGTTGACCTATGGAGCTTTTCAGGTGGTGAGAGGCCTGTTTTCTTTTGGTCTCTGAGGCGGTGGAGAGCAGCCGTTGGCCACCAATTCACAGGAACTTTATAGATGAAGTGGCTTTCATTTGTTCTGACTTGGACTCCTCACTCAGAGTAGATCTTGTGGAGATACACATGGCAACTGCTCGTTCTGTTATTAAGGATTCTGTTTGGTTTGTGCAGTCGGAGGATGTGGACAGACCCTTGGAGATGTACAGCCAACCCAATGCTGCCTGACTGAGGGAGCCAGGATTGGCTTCTCCATCTGGGTACTGAGGGTTCTTATTGTTTCTGGCTGAGGGTGCAGGACCTTAAAATGGCAGTGGTCAGATCATTGCTGGAAGAACCCCTTGCTAGGCCCCACTGATTTAAATAATTTTTTGCTTTGGTCAAATATCCTGTTTCTGGGCAATGTGTTTGAGCAAGTAATGGGGACCCTAGTTTTTTAGATAAAATTGATTACCTTGATTCTTGTCAATTGAGCTTCTGACCAGATTTTGGGAATGTGCCTGAGCTACACTGGAGGATGGACAGAAGGAGTGCACCTCTGTTAGTTCTGCTAGCTTTCAGTACCCTAGAGCATGAAGTCCTTCTGGACTGCTGTGGATGGGGATGGGGTGGATAGTATTAGGCTAATTCCAGTCCTACATGGGGGGCAGATCTCAAAAGATGGTGCTAGGAGACTGCTGTTTGACCCCATTGCTTTTCACCTGTGGGACCCCACATGGTTCTATCTTTTCCTATGTGGTTCAACATCCAGGGATGTGTTGAAGCCACTAAGCTTGAGTCACGAGTCACCCTAACTCTAACCCCAGCCCCGCCTCCTGGAACCATCTACCCTCCTCCCACCATGTCTGCGTCTTCCATTGGTCTGACAGAGGGCTTCTGGATTGCCCACGAGGTCTTCTGGGGTGATGCAGAAGCGATGGGAAAAAAGTAAGCAAGCACACACATTAGAGAGAGTTAGGACTCAAGTCAAAATTTGCGTCATGACTCTTTTCTGAGTCATTGGCCCTGAGATTTGAGTCAGGTTCGAGACAGTAAGGCCTTTGACTGAACATGAGTTGCGAAAAACCAGCATTTTTACGACTCGAATTGAGTCGTGATTATTTGAGTACCCATCCCTGTCAACATCCACTTGGAACAGCTGAGATAGACTATGGACCGGCTGTGCTCCTCAGTGTCCAGGTGGCTAGAGTTCCTTTGCCCAGTTTCAGCTAGTGTAGGATTGTCAACTTTGACTGAAGCTATTACCAGACGCCTTTTTGCCCAACGTGATGTAGGACCATATTCTATCCAAATTTCCAACACCAATGTAGCCATGCCAACAGAATATGCACTGCATCCTGCAGTGGAGGGGAAATCATGGAGAGCTCCTCAAGATGAGGAAATGCTTGTTCCCTTACCTTGAAGTTGCATTGTGGCTGCATTGACACTGGAAAGTTGGACCGGATTGGGCCCCTAATGATATAAATTTTTGCTACAATAGTGGTTCCCAACCTGGGTATTACAACGTTCTGGGGAGTTTTGAGCTGATTTTCAGGGGGTCATGGAGACTCTGTTTACTACTGTAGATGCATTGCACAACACTTCAAAAGTTTTATTTTTGCATTATTTTCAAGGAACTTCCAAAAAGAGAAATATGTTTTTGAAAAAAATTTCAGGGTACAATCCTAAACTGCACTGTATCCAGTGCAGCTTAGAAGCATGCTAGAACCTCCACAGGACAAGAACATGTTCATCCCCTTGCCCTGGGGTAGGCACTAACTGCATGGGCTACTCGGATCTGCACCCACTATATAGAGGGTGCAGGTCCATGCATACCACGTGGTCAGTGGTGTCATTCAAATGATTTAGGAACAGGAACTCACTTTTGATTGGCACTTGTTGGGAACCCGGAACCAGCCACGGAGCCCGTTAGGATCCGGAACGCCCGTTCTGGTCCATTCCCCCTGAATGACATCACTGCACGTGGTCCTGCGACAGGGGATTGAGTGCAGCCTAGGCACTTAGATATTAAATCTGCAGATGCCAAGCCCATGGATAAGGCAGGTCTACTGTAGTCAAGTCTGACTACAGAGATAGAAAAAAAGGTACCACTGTGACCAGACACTCCATACTGGGACCATGTCATTTCCCTGCTGTTTGAGCTCCACTGACTCATGATTCATTTATGGGCACAATTCAAAGTTTGGGGTAGTTTGAAACCTCCACCCATATGAGCTTAGCTGCCGACTAAGATAATAATCAGAGGCTCTACTCAGTGGCGTCGTGAGGGGGGCGGGGCGGACCGCACCAGGTGGCGCGCACAGGGACAGGTGACACCCCCAGGGACCAAAATAGCTAAAATCGCAGTTTTAAAAGATAATACCATCATGCTATATACTGTTTGGATGTGGAATTTCACCCTGAATTCAATGAAAAAAACCCCAGAGTGTAATAACTTCATTCTGTCAAGCGTTATGGCCAAAATACTAAAAACAAAAAATACATCTTTTAATGCAAAATTGCAATTTTTTAAAAAACATTGCAGTTTTACGGAATAATACCATGACGTTATATACCGTTGGATGCAGCATTTCACCCAGAATTTAATGAAAAAACCAGAGTGTAATATCTTAATTCTATCCAAAGTTATGGCCAAAAAACTAAAAACTGCAAATACAACGTTTTATGTAAAAATCTTGATTTTTGACGTGCATCATGGGGGGTGACACACTGACCTCCCGCTCTGGGTGATGCAAACTCTAGTGACACCACTGGCTCTACTTCATGATCTGCGTCACACATTACCCATTTAATGACTTCCTGTGGCACTGTGAAGTGTGTCAAAGAAAAAATCTGGTTCTTGAACAGTGCTTGTGGAGGGCAGAACAATGATTTTTGGTGTATCTAGCACCAAAGCTGTGCATTTAAGGGGGCAGGTCTGGTTCAGAGGATAGAGCCACCATTAAGCCCAAAGAAGATCTGAAGGTCGCCAGTTTGAGATCACCAGAAGCTTCTCTGAGTGGCGAGACCTTGAGAATGTGACTAAGCCAAGCTGTCTCCAGCTGCCTACTATGGGCAGCACAACTCAGCTGTACCTTTGGTGAGAGCAAAGAAGCCATTTATTATCCAGTATAGAGGCAACTGTGTGGCCAGCAAGGAAGATTGGACTGTGAAAGGTCCATCTGAATGTAGTTGAAAGATTTGTTATTTGGAAAAAATCGCTTCAGGGTTTAGAAAAAAGCCTGCCTATGTGAACCGCCTTGAATTAAAGTCAAAGAAGCAATCCAATGACCAAGAAAGGTGGTATATAATCACCATCATTATTTATTATTGTTATAATAATAATAATAATAATAATAATTAATAAGTAAATAAATAAATAAATAAATAAAAACCACAACCCAGTGGGCCTCATTATCACAGTAAACCACCCGTTTTGTACCATTGCTTCTTATTATCAGACGCATTCCAAAATTATTTTGCTCTCATCAAGAATAATGTACAGATTATCTTCTCTTAGATTTCTGCAGACTATTCAGGGCTAGGTATGTTGCTGTCCTAGGATTTCTTCTCCTTGACGTAGCTTTAATACAAGTCTCACCAGAGATGATGACTGTTCTGTGTTTTATTTGTTAATGTAGTACATTTAAACATCAGCAGATGGGGCCCTTGTTTCCCTTGAAGAACGCTCGGTAGGCCTGTGCATTTATTCTCTCTTTAGCAAGAACGGTTTCTGTGTGTGTTTGTGTGTGTTGAAGCACCTTAAATTAATACTCTTTTTGTAATAGACCTAAGTCTGATCATGGCACCACAGAAGAACAGAAGGAAATGTTCCTCAATCTAAGTGTACATTAGAAGGTCAGTACTTCTGTGTTGTTCAATCAGACATTGAACAAAAAAGTCATTCTCTGAGTGGCAACCTGACAGCTCTGTGATATTTGAAAAGAAAATCCAGATACAGATCCTAAACAACTCCTTTGAAATATCAGATTTTATGCTTCTCCTTAGAATGTGCATGGATCACAGGTCAGGCAAAAGTTGTAGAAAGTGATCCATGCTGCCTGCAGTACTCGATGTTAACATATAGTGTAGTGGGACAACCTGGGAGCAAGGTTCATTGTGACATGGCTGGGTTCATGAATGTTTCTATATAGGCTCGGACGTGTGATCTGCGGTCTATGAAGAAAGAGCATATTGTTGTACAAGTGGAATCTACTTGTTCGGCAGTTACTTGTACGGCATAAGCCCTGAATGTCATGATCTAGGTCTGAAGGTGGACCAATGGAGTGAAAAAGAAGGATAGAAAGAGGTTAACAGCACATGTAAATATAGGACAATTACAGAAAAACTGGATAATTCTGGAACAGCAGGGCGTCTGAAGGAATGTAAGCAGATTTGAATACTGGAAGTGAAGAATGGTTGTGGGCATGTTCCAGACGGCAGTTCCAACAGGAAGGAGCTGCAAGGAAGAACAGGCTGAGTTGAGGTAAAGAGTGGGAGATTCTATTTGTTTATTTCTAGCACTTATAGTATTACTGGCGTTGATATGTCCTATCATGCAAAATAAGCATCCAATAAAAATAGAAGAGGAACAATAAATATCATTAAAATATTCCAAAAGCTTGCCAAAAATCCTAAGCAAGAAATGAAAATAAAACAGCAGCAGCCACATCTCAAAGAGTTCAGAGGCAGATTTAATAAGGCCCATTGGAGGAAAAAAAGTTGGGCAGCCCAGTCCTAAGCTTCCACAGTGGCCAGTGATACATAACAGCAATGATGAAATAGCATGGCAGAACCAAGGACAGCCATGTTGGTCTTTGCAGCTCACTAGGAGGTATAGGAATCTGTGGCAGCGACTGCCTCTGCCCACCCCCTCCTGGGCCCAATCCTCCCCTTGTTCTGCTCTCCTTCTGCCCAGTTCCTCTGCCTTCCCCTACCTTTCCCCCACCCCAAGAAGCCTCTCTGCTGGGCTGTGAAGATGCTTACCATCCGCCAGTCCTCCAGGATGTCCTTCCAGCACAGAGGCCCAGCACAGACTGGCACTGGCCTTTCTGCCAGCACTGGGTGTCTCCTGCCAGTGGGAAAGTGCCTTATGGCACTTTTGTGACACCCAGCACTGGTGTGGTGCAAGTGCACTGCCGGCACTGGGGAGCACAAGATTGGGCTCTCAGCTGCCTCCCAGAGTTTAGCAGTGGGACAAGGAGGACCTTTCTGGGTGTTCCAGATTTTGGGTGCCACAACAGAAAAGGCCCTGTCATTCATACCAATTCACAATCCCTCTTGGAGGCTTGAAGTTGGGCAGAGTCTCCAAATAGTTGGGTCAGCAAGGAAGTGATTCTTGGGATCCTAGAACAGTGGTTCCCAAAGTGGTGGGTTGTGACCCACCACCCTGGGATGCATTGGCTTCTGCCACTTTAAGGGGCGGGGAGAAGAGGAAGGCAGCAACACGACCCTCAGGATTGCACTTTTGCCCTGGGTGTTTTAGACTCAGCCCTTGCAGCACTTCAGTCCGGGGAGAGTAGGGAGCCCTGTGGAGCTCCCCACAGTGCTCCACAAGCTGCAGAATACTTTTAAAATGCAATCGTATTCACTTCCAGTTTTGTGATCGCAAAACCCGAAGTGGATGCGATCGTGTTTACACTTACTCTTCAGCTTGGGGATCCTGATCCAAGATATTCTGCAGCTTGGACTGCAGGGCTGCAGAGGGCAAGTCTAAAACAAGCCCCTTCACCTAGGGGATCGCATTACTGCCTTTGCCCCTCCCTTGCAAGGACTTGTGTGGCTCCCAACTCCCTCGTAGGAGTTTGGCTTCCACTGTCCTAGAATGGTCTAGGAAACATAGCGGAAACATGGTGTGAAGAATGTGGAAAAGAATGAAGGAAGAGAGGCAATCAGGCAAAAATATTCTGGAATGTTCTGTAAGACAAGAGCTTTAAGGTGGGTATAAATGAAACAGAAAGCCAAGTGGGAGAACTGGTGAATGACATGAAAACAGCCGGTGAGATGGGTAATCGAGGTGGTGGAATTATGGGCAAAATAATTCCCATTTTATGTGGGTGTGAGAAGAGAATGTAAGAATGGTCTGAAGACATATCACAAATGCCTACTACTAAGCAGGCCTGGATCAGTAGATTGCTTGAATGGGGAACTGTGTGTAAGCTACTCTGGGCTTTTTGAAGGAAGTGTGAGCACAAATAAATAATAATGCTTTGTTTCTTTATGTGCCGAGCAAAGACCTTTTCCATCGTCTAGGCCTTCCAGCACGCGTCCCAGCTGGTTTTAGTTTGACATTCTTTATTTGTCATTGCTACTTTGTCGTTGTGAGCTGCCCTAGAAGTTCTTAAATTGAAAAAGTGTTAAATAATTGCATAAATAATAACACTATTTTAAAAAATGACACTGAGGAAGGTTGTTGAGAAGAAGTATGCAATAATTAAAGTCGGAGTAAAGATGAATGTCTGAAAGTTTGGAATGACTTCTCTGAAACTGCCTCTTTGTATTGAATGAACATGTTACTTGGATACATCCTGTAGAGAGGGTCTTGATACAGTGTTTTATAAACCATAAGTTTATTATGAACTGCATAGATCAAAATGGATCTTTCCGTCCCCCTCCAATATGCCATGCCAACAATACACCCTCCTGGGTAGGTGTGCATACTTCACCCACTGTACATAAAAATAAGCACACATTGCTCATTTGCATGTTTAAAGCTAACTTTAAAAGTTCAGCTTACCAAGATTTATTTTAAAGTACAAGTGGGCCCACAATATCTGCAGATTTGGGACCCATGAAATTCAGAATCAACGGGTCCTGAACCTGTGGGGGAAGGGCCACCTGGGCACTCTGAAGGCGACTGGAGGGTTTGCTCCAGAGGGTTTTCTGAGGCCTGCAGAGGCTGCATGCAAGTGGAGGACTTCCCTGGGCCTCAGAATGCCTTATAAAGGCATAAAAATATCACTTCCTGTTTTCCCTGAAAACCAGAAGTGGTGGGTTTTTTTTGCCCAAAACAGGCATTCTGAGGCCTTCAGAGGTTGCGGGTGGTCAAAAAAACCCTCCAGTTGGGCTCAGCTCTGGTCATGTTTGGAGAGTAGGCCCAAATCTGTGCGTTTGAATACCAAGGGGTTTGTGGATAATGATGGCTGACCTGTAATATAATCTCTAGCATATTAGGAAATATACCTATGAAATATACAAATGTGAGGTATTAGTTATTGCAAATGACATGTTTGCCAATCTGTTTCTTTGGTGTAAAATATGAAAATTTGAAGATGCAAAAACATACAGATGAAATCTATAACATACTGTTTTCTTCACAAGTCATAGTTTTCTGCTGCAGAGCGTCTTTAGTCAATGAATGTCTGCAAATGAGATTATCCATACACAAACATATTTATAGAATCATAGCTATTGCTTGAAATATATTAGTAAAACATAAGAGTGCTAGGACAGTGGTTGTCAAACATTTTGTACCAGGACCCTCTTTGTAGAATGCCACTTGTATCAGGATCCACCAGACATGCTATCATGGCCAGAAGTGACTTCATCAAGCAGGAAGTGCTGTCATTGTGACATAATCAAATGATACTCCTGGAATGTAAACTGACATTCTTGGATTGCAACAATTGCACAACCATGAAACATCCCTGCCCAAAAGCAAGATTAGGACAAAATATTATGTAGAAGCACTGAACTAAAAACAATTTTTTTTTAAAAAAAAAAACACCCTCATTTGAAAAACTCTCACAAAAGGAATATAGCAAGAGTAAGCGCTGCAGCTTCCAAGGTGGCTGCTCCCAGCTTTCACCACCCACCTGACATCAATACATGACAAACCAAGGGGATCCCTGCCCACAGTTTGAGAAACGCTGTGCTAGTAGATTGGACCAAAATGCATGCAGTCCATTATTATGTCTCCAGCAGACTGGCCCAATGCTCCAACTTTGGGCATGTCAGCAATAGTCCACCTCTTTCTTTTGACCCATAGCAATTAGCATTCAGTGGTACTTGCATGTATTTCTGAACCTGCAAGTTCCATTTAGGCGTTATGATTAATAGGTGCTGATAGACCTGTCTTCCATAACTGTCCTTTCAAAGCCACCTAAGCGTTATGGCAACAAATTCCATTAATCACTTATGGGATAGATGGAGAAATAAGTTTTTTGTCTGTTCTGAACCTACTGCCAGTCAATTTCATTGAGTAATCTCAAGTGTTGATGCTGTAAAAGAGGAAACAAAAATGTCACTCAGCTGACGCAATTGCATCCCCACTCAATTCATCCTATTCTAGGCCATCATGTTTTCCCTTCTTATTTCTCTTCCCCTTCTTCCTCACAGCTAACTAACAAGAGATCTGTCTTATATGCTTGGGCAAAAGTTTGTTTTGGAACAGCTGGAGTTGTATTCTGCCCAAGTAAGAATGAGCACAACATCTGCGCCCAATAGATCTTGTTTTGTCATAGCTTTTTGGTAGCATAATTTTGCACCAAGTTGGAGCATAATGGTGCTCCCACAGGACTTGGATCCTGCTAGGAGAGCCCCCAATTTCATCCATTATACCTTTTCCGTCTTCAAATAACTGCATGGTGCTACAAGTAGTGACTGAGCGCTAGTATAGGATATAGACAAAAATGAGTGGATTTGTCAGGATCTTGGCCGAACAATAGAACCTGCTCTCCAACACTATCCATTATGCCAGGGTTTGCCATTTTGTATGTCACATTTCCGTACACCATAGTACTATTTGGTGGGCATCTTGCTATCATATCTGGACTTAGCAAGAAGTTAAGATGTAGTTTACATAACTAGAATAAATAAATGTTCCATAATGAATTTATTATATCTGTAATAGGTTCCGGTGGTGGTAGTGGTCAAGTGGTTGTCCTGCATTTACCATGTTGACCAAGGGGAGCCTCTCTAGTTCTTTTCAGTGCTTATATCTTGCCTGAGCACAGAAGCGCCGAGATCTGTTGCCAGAAATGCCCAATAGGATTGGGTTGTGAGTCTTCCATTCCTGGCTTTGTCCAGTAGAATGTCTCGTGTGCATTTGAAACTTACTGCTGCCACAGTTGACAGTGGAAGCCTGCACCCATTAGGCTGCATTGCAGGATCCCCATCTTTCTGCTGTCTGGTGCAGTTTTTGCATCCTGGATTAAATATATTATTTTTCTAGTCCTAACTACAAGAGTTCTACATGAGTAATGTTCAATGTTCTACAATGTTGTTTTAAATTAATAGATATCTATTTACATCCCTAACTCTGTCTTAATGAAGATTTTTGTCTGGGAATACAAACAGCTGTTGGAAATTCTCTTCCATCTATCATTTTAAATCTTTTATTAAATTTGCACCTGGCAGTGCAGCCATAGTTAAAAGTATGTTCATTATGAGACCCGTATTTGGGAGGCTTATAACTATGGTTTCAAATCTTATCAGACTGAAACTCTGCCAGCACTCGTGTGTGTGTGTGTGTGTGTGTGTGTGTGTGTGTGTGTGTGTTTAAATCAAAGTGAACAACATTAAACTTATTTTTCCTTCCCAGCGATAATAAACACCTTTTGCTGAATAAAAATTAACGAAATATTTAATCTGTGAAATGTTTGAAGAATATTAATTCAAAGACTTCAACACAAGGTTGAATTCTAGTCTGTAACAGATTCCCAAAGAGTGCTGAGAGTGCCTTTCCAGAACGCATGGCCCAAGCCTACTGGCACTTTGCGCTACCACAACAAGTGTCCCAGCCGCGTGAGGCACTTTATGGCTGTTGCAAGAAGTGACATGCTGGAGGACATGACTTGGCCACCAACACAATCAGTGAGCAGCTGGCTCCATGCACCAGTGGCCACCAGATGCTCACTAGCATAGGTAAGTGTATGCAGGAGGAGAGGTGGGGGATGGGCAGAGGTGGGGGATGGGCAGAATGGCGAGGCAATAGGGGTGGGGAGAAGGGGGATCGAGACTGGGAGTTAGGTAAGTTTAGTGGCAGTGGTGTTTGTTGAATCATAGCTTCTTGGCAGCCCAGCACAGGCTTACCTTGGGAACAAATGTTCCCTTATCTCAAAGAAGCTTCCAGATGCCAAAACACCCCACTGTTATGGGGTATAACAGTTACCTCATTGGTGTTGCCGTGTGACCATGGATTGGGCTGTTGCTGTGTGACCTAGGATTGGGCTGTTAGTGGTTATCTACTAATTGTCTACTACCAGCTTTCTGTGATTTGCCATTCAAATTAGTATGTCACAAGGATTAATGAGAGACATGGCTTCCAGGTCAGGAAATGAAATTGAAAACTAAATTCAAAATGAAATTAGCTTTTATTGCCATCACAAAACCGGAAGTAAGGCACAATAACTTTTTTCTTTATTCTGATGTTTAGGGAGCCCTGTGGAGGCTTCTGCAGGACTCCCCACACCCTCAGGAGCCCACCACTGCAACAGGTAAGGCAATCACAATCCCTGTCACCCCAGGCAGCGACACTTTCCTGGGGATCACGTCGCTGCCTTCCCTGTCCCTTAAAGGCACAACAGCAGAAGCTTTCAGGCTGGGGCATCACAACGCCCCAGTTTAAAAACCTCTGGCCTAATAGGATTGGCTGTGTGTGCAAAAGATCCAAGGTTAGATAGAAAAGATGGAAGTTAAATTGAGAAAGTAAACAGAAAACAATAAAATACTGTAAATGACATGATTGAGCATAGGATGAATGTCAGACCAATAAATTAAAATCAAACCGCACACTACAGCATAACTAAATAATACCATTTAGCAAAAATACCACTAAAACTTGATCGGAAGCCAAAAAATACCACTGCACTTGATCGGAAGCCAAATACTTGAAAATTTAATTCCTATGCACATTTCCCATTGAACATAGTAGAACTAAGGCTGCAATCCTGTCCACACTTACCTGGGAGTAAGCCCAACTATCTATAATGGGATTTACTTCTGAGTAGACAGGCACAGGATTGTATTACAAGTGTCCTAATGTAACTGTGGGTGCAATCCTACCCAGTGGTGGAATAGCATGGCTGGCCGGCCAGCGCCATATCCAGCGCTGGGTAGTGGAGGCTGGAGCCTCCCCGCGGCAAAGGAGGGTGCACTCCCTTACCAAAGGGGAGGCTCCAGACTCCCCTATGTGCTCCTCAGATCTGTGCCCGCTACAGAGCAGGCGCAGAGCCGAGGAGACCATGCGGCCAAAATCGGGGCCACGCGGCCTCGTGGACAGACTTAGAACATGGCCGTATGGCCACCTCCGAAGCCCGCCCCAGTTCCACCCAAGTCCCGCCCCCTCCCTCCCACCAATCCTTGCACCGCTTCCGCGCGGAGCCTCCCTTGCGCCGACCGGCTTCAGTCGGCGCAAGAAAGGCTTAGCGCGGATGCAGCAGGGCTGGCGCTGCCTGCAGCGCCGGTCCTGCTGCTCTAGCGCCAACACGGGGCTGCTGAACGGCGCTCCCACGCCAGCGCTACAGGGACGAGGAGTGACTACAGCATGAAGGGGAGTGTAGGATTGCGCTGTGTGTTGAACTAAGGAGAAAGAATCCAGTTAATAACAAATTGGCTTGCTTTATATGACTACTTTGTGGAGGTGGAGAAAGATCCTCTTGGAGAAAAATCCACAAAAAATATTCCCATACTTGAAAATGAGCCATGACATTGATGTGCAAACTGGGATTTGGAGGAAAAAGAAAACCAGTTAAGGTAAAAGGAAAAAAATCTAAGAATAAAATTAATCCATATGGGATTTATTAAAAGGGAAAATAAAAGTGTGTCCATGGCCTCAGAGAGACCAGGGAAGCACCAATCTTAAAAACAAACACTAATTACCAAAGAATGAGAAAATTGTGGGTATACAATCCTTATCCTCTTCTACTTAAACTTCATATACCCCTTCCATTAAATGCATCACTTCTCCCCATATTCAGAGTCTATGAATTCCCTTTTGGGTGTTTGTGTTGATCAATTACAGTACGTGGCCCATCTTGGACATAATTAGCCCTTAATGAAGTCCCCTTTGTTGTCAGTATCATTTTAAAACTATTAAATATGTCCATTTTTCTCTGGGTGCCTAATCTCTGAAACTGAGTCATTGCATTCGTTATTGCCTGGTCTCACAAGATCAGAAGGATCTTAGTGGTCCTCTTGCTCAAGTTGAAACCATTATCTGTGTTTTCCTCTCTGGCAGTCTCATTTGTGCAACCTTCAGCGTTTCTTAGCTGAGAAAATTCTGAACCCTGCAGCTTTGAGTGGGTTTCTGGCTTGCTCTTCTGCTCAGGAAACCAGCTCACCTTTAAGGCACAGTCAGAAACAGTTCACTCCAATCATCAGGGGTCCTGGCTGGGGCAACAATGGTGCTCCCTGGCAATATCATTCATTTCAAAAACCTTTATTGGCATAATAAAAAGAATAAATACAAAGACAAGCCTAACCAATAATCTTCAGAATTTCTGACAAAAACATAGCAACGTCCAGGGTAATAGCAGGCTGATAATCACATAAAAGAAAAAAAATAGTGTCAGAAGAAGAAACGGAGAAAGTAGAGAGAATAGGTTGAAGCAAAGAAACATGAAGGGAATGGTGGAAAGGACAATTTAGGAGAATGTGTTGAAGGGAATCAGGAGAAGAGTGACAGAAAAAACAAATTCTTTGATCACGCGGAATCCGAGAAAAGCGCCCCAGATGATATAATAGGCCGTTGGAAATATGTTGAGGCGCGCCAACATAAAGGCTCTACGCTGAAGGGGATTGGTAAGTTGAGAGAAGTAATTAAAAGGCCGACCACCTGAAGGAGGAAGATCAAAAAAGGAAGGAGAACAGATCGAATTCATAAGTCGATTGAATTCTTCCAATTCATGATGATAAAGTTGACATTTGATATGACTGAGGGCCACTTCTGGGGAAGTGTCATATAAAGATTCTAAGGAAATACCAAGAGAAGAGAGTTTATTTTCAAAAATAAGAAACCAGTTAAATCTGTAAGAATCCTTTAGAATAGCAGATAATAAAGAATTATTGGAGAGTCGAAGAAATAGGCACAACCAGTATTTAAAGGAAATTGACCATGCAATCGTAGATGGCAAGTGGATGCCTAATTCTGAAAAAATAGTGGAATAATTTATTATGTTAGGTAAACCCAAAATTTTCCTTAAAAAAGCTGTGAAAAAGATGTTTAAGTTGGTAGAAAAAGCAGCAATCCAAATGGGCACACCATAAAGAAAATAAGAAAGTAATTTAAGATGATAAATTTCTAAGGCGGCCGGAACAAATTGATTCCCAGATGTATAATGAAATTTAGAAATGGCTTGAAAAAGAGAAGAAGAAGTGGCAGAGACTGATTTAATGTGTGTAGACCAATTGAGTTTGTAATTTAACGTAATTCCAAGGTATTTATAAGATGGAACTTGTTGATAAACTTGGGAGCCAATCCTCCATGAGGAAGGAGACCAAGGTTTAGAGAAAACTATAATTTTAGTTTTCTCAGAATTGATAGAAAGATGATTAATGGAACAATAATTCTGAAATGCCAAAAGAGATTGGCGTAAACCAGATTTAGAACGAGAGAGCAAGACTGCGTCGTCTGCATAAAGTAATATATTGATGGTTTCACCATTCAAAGCAGGAGGAGAAGTGTGATAAGAAGTAAAAAAAAGGGTGAAGATCTGCTAAATAAAGATTAAATAAAAATGGGGCCAAAATGCAGCCTTGACGAACACCCTTGTTGACAGGGATAGAGGGGGTAAGAGAATTTGAGTTAGGAAGACGAATTTGGCATGAGTTGTTTGAATGAAGTTTGCGAAGAAGAAATAGGAGACGGGGGTCAATGCCCCATTTTTGAAGTTTGTCCCAAAGAATGACTCTGTCTATCGAGTCAAAAGCACTCCTCAAGTCGACAAAAGCGACATAAAGATTGGATGTGTGAGAAGTGTATTTTTGAACAAGAAAGGACAAAACTAAAATATGATCTAAGGTGTTAGAGCCCGCTGTGAAGCCAATTTGTTCTTTCCCTGGTATGCCAATGTCATGCGCCCAGCTCTGTAGCTTAGAAAGAAGAAACTTGGAGTATAGCTTCCCAATATTAGATAATAAGCTAATGGGCCTAAAATTTTGAGGTTGTGAAGGATCTCCTTTTTTGTAAATAGGACAAATGACAGAAGAAAGCCAGGATTCAGGAAAACAACCAGTAGAATTTAAATGAGTAAACAATTTAGCAAGAATCGGGGCCCACCATTGAGGGTTATTAAGGAGAATTTCATTAATCAGAGAATCTGGGCCAGGGGCTTTGTTAGTCTTAAGTGTAGGAATTAATTCAAGAATATCAGAAGGGGTAACAGGGGACCATTCAGGAGCATTAGATAAAAGGGAAGAAGAAGAAAAAGAGTAGGATGGGGCAGAGAAAATCGAGGAGTAATGGGAGACCCAAACCTCGGAAGGAATAGAAACATTAGGAAGGTTAGAAGAGGAAGAAAAAGAATAAGAGATAAGAGACCAGAAAAGTTTGTTATTACGAGAAGTTATGGCAAAATGAAGGAGAGACCATTTACGTAGGGCAAATAGGTGTCTTTTATGCTCAAAAAGCTCCATACAAGAGCGGCGAAGCAACTTATAAGAGGAAAAAGAGGAAAGATCGGAAGATTGACGGCATTTGGCAAAAGCAGACCTTAGGAGTTGTTTGAACTGCCGGCAATTAAAGTCAAACCAAAAATTGGATGGCCTGCGGGTAGGGGAAGAACAGGTAGGAAAGAGCGAATCCACAAGAGATTGGACCAAAGAATCAAAAGTAGAGACAGTTAAGCAAGAGGAGTTAGATTGAAGAAGCTGTTGTTTAAGCAATAGGATATCCGGATTAGAAAGCCAAGAGAAATAGACCTGTTGAACAGAAGGAGTCCACTTGGGTCTAGTGCGATAACAATCGGAGGGAAAAGGAGAAGATACAGAAGAACATGCAGGAAACAAACAAGAAAAAGTCAGAGAAATAGGGAGATGATCACTTTCAGTGCGAGATAGAACCTTAAAATTACTAAGATGCGAAAGTAGGGAATGAGAGGCCAAAGCAAAATCAATGACACTCTTTCCTCTGTGAGAGAAAAAGGTAAATTCACCTTCACAGTCTGTTGGCATGGAACCATTAAGGATAAATAAATCAAAATTAGCACATAATTCTGCAAAGGATGCTGTCTGGTTGTTAAATTTAAGATCTTTAGAGGAACGCAAGTGGTCTGGATCCCAAAGGAGGTAGGAAGATAAACTATTGTTATTAGGACCCATACGGGCATTCAAGTCGCCAAAAATAAGAAACGAAACAGAGGGCCATGATGCTCGATGTTTCTCTAAAAGTTTGTGAAAAACAGACCAATGAGGAGAAGGAACAGAAACGGGGGGGGGAATATACATTATATAATAAAAATAAGGGAACTGAAGAACAAACTGAAAAAGCTTGAATGTACTGAGAATCCGAATCCAGACATGTAATGGATAAAGATAGAGAAGATTTAAAGAAACACACCAGACCAGCAGAAGGACGTCCTTTGGTTGATAATTTTATAGCAGGGAGGTGAAAAATAGAAAAACCAGGGAGACTAGGAAACAAAAGAGTCCAAGATTCCTGTAGCAAAATTATGTCAAAATCTTTAAGAAAGTCAATGAAATCTGAATCAGATTATTTCCGTTTCCACCCGCCCACATTCCAAGAAAGAAAAAGAAGGGGAGTAAAAGAAGAAGAAAGGGGTGGAGACGAGGGGGGGAGTCACTGGGGCTGTAACGAAGGTGTCTGGTTAGAGGAATAAGGAAGGGTTTGAGGAGAATTAGATTCTCCTGGTCCAAGAATAGGAGGGATAGACTCCTCCTCCAATAAAACAGGAAGAGAATTAGAGGAGAAACTTCTGGTGGAGGGCACAAGCTGACTGAACTCTTCAAAGTCTGTGACTTGAAAGGCTCACTTGCAGGCATAAGATCATAGTTAAGAGGAGGGGGAGATTGAAGAGTTGCATCAATGAGTTGGAATGAGCCACCAGGACAAGGCTTCTGAATTACACAAACAGGAGAAATGGGTATGGGAATATGACCAGTTCTTACACCAACATCCACACCCAGTCCCTCTTGGGTCGACATTTCGTGAGAAGGGGACACAGGTTTCGGGGAGGGAATCGGAAAAGAGGAACTAGGGCAGGGGTAGGCAACCTTAAACACGCAAAGAGCCATTTGGACCCATTTTCTGGAGAAAAGAAAACCTTGGGAGCCACAAAACCCTTTTGACATCTAAGAGATCCTGTGCAGTGATTTATAAGTAGCTGAGTACAGAACTTCAGCTTTGGAGCAGTTTGGTTTCGCAGTAAGGATTCAGAATTGTTAAATGTCCAAGTACAATTCCCTTTTAAAAAGGAATCTTTCATATAAATTTATATAACCGAGCTACATATTTCTTGAACCTGAGGGGATAGAAAAGGGAACGAAGAATCCCAAAAGGGTATTTTTCTGTCTTTATTCTTTTTATCCTTCTATATATTTTTAAATATTTTCAGGTAATCAGACATTTTTACTCAGTCAATGCACTCCAGAATCTCACTTGATTTTCAGGGGGGACAATGTTGTTATCAGATGGTGGGAAAAATAACATGGGACAAAATAGAAGTAAGAGAAAAAGAGCACAACTGAAAAAGAAATGTATGAAGGGAGGAAAAATTGTGACATAAGTGAATAAAAGTAGTTACAGGAAAGGCTGGAGAAAAAAAAATGGAAAGAAAAAGATAAAGTAAACCACAAAGAGAAAGAGAACATAAGGAAAGAGAGAAAAGGACTGGAAAAATTGGAAATATAAGAAAGATAATTTTCAAAAGAGAAGGGGCAATAGGAAGTGCCAAGAAAAAGAAATTATAGAAAAAATGAAAGAAAAAGTGACCAAGAAAGAAAAACAAGACAAAAACATACGAGGGAGAAAAAGGGAGGATGGAAGGAAGGAAAGGGGGCTGAAAAAATTGGTAAGAAAGGGGAAGAAAACATTTTAAACAGAGAAAAGCTGGCAAGAGAGAGGAACTACTTTGAGCCTTTTAGGTCCTTTGAAATGACTTTCCCATTTTCGAGGGATGCTCTGGGAGTCTCACTGTGTTGGAGCTTTGGAAGCCCTGCTTCCTGCTAAATAGGAGCAGACATTTCCCAGAGTCTCTGATGGCATCACACACCCTGGCCGCTGCAACTCCCAAACAGTTGCCAACTCCACTCAGCGAGTGCAAAACCATGTCGTAGCTCCTGAAACATTCACACCAGGAGGGCTGTGGCTAAACTCACTTTCTTGGGGAGCTCGTGGCAGATGCGCGAGTGCAGCCCGCAGATCTGGGACGAGCAGCCGCCCCGCTCTGCTCGCCCCCAAGCACGTGCACAACCACCCCAGCCCCACTCCCCACGAAAAGAGACCCACAACTTCCAGCCACGGCAACCACCTCGGGGCAGGTGTGTGTGCTCAAGCAAAAGGAGCAAAAGGAGGGCTTTTCGGAGGCCGGGACTGATTCCTAGGTGCCAAAGATGTTGGCTGGAGTAAATTGGTGATATCCGTCAGCTGGGCAGCAATCCAGGCGACCGTATGAGCTGTTAATTGAGCTTGTTCCTTGATAAAGTCAACAGTCTCACGGAGTATGGAATATTCCTCAGATTGAGAACCGGAGGAGGAAGAGGGTTGCAACAATGTCGGAGACCGGTCGGGGAACGCTGAGCATTCAGGGTGGGGTATAGCCAAAGGTGATGAAGAAGGCTCTGGCACAGAAACATGAGGAGCCGCAAAGTATGACTCTAGCCGGGATTGTTTATGATTGGAGCTTGCTTATGTTTAAATGCCTTAATTGCTTACTACAGTTGAACTAATTGGACCCTTTTACCTTGGAACACTTCCCTTATCTTCTTGTGGATATTTCTTTTGTGGGGGCTGATAATTTGAGAAGCTGTGAGCAATTACGAATATCTTCCCTGCTCAGGGTGGCTGGACGCCATTATCTCATACGCTGGGAATGCAATGAACTTTCACTTCTGAAGTGATTTTTGTTGTGACTATATCATGGGAAAAAAACGTCAACTTTCCCCTTCCATCTCTTCAGCAAGCTCCCTGGCAATATTCTCTCTAAATTTTCCCTACCATGCAGAGCAGTTGGCTTATGGCTGAATACCCTGTATTCTTAAAATGGGCAATGGCCAATCTGCCCCCTAAGCAACAAGGCACTGCTCAGGCATCACAAGGAAGTCAGGTGGCTTGATTACATGTTTATCAGGCACTTAGCGTATTTCAATGAAATTCTATGCAGCGCCGGAATGACCAGGCCGACGCAGAGAGGCTCTAGCCTCTCCTATGTGCTCCTCGGATCTGCACCTGCTAAAGTGCAGGTGCAGCTCTGAGGAGACCATGCGGCCAGAATTGGGGCTGCGTGGCTTCTCAGACGGGCTTAGGATGTGGCTGTATGGCCACCTCCCAAGCCCGCCCACGTCCCACCCAAGTCCCTCCCCCTGCCTCCCTCCCTCCCTTCCTCCGCCTTGGCATGGAGCCTCCCTTGCGCTGACTGGCTTCAGTTGGCGCAAGAGAGGCTCAGCGCGAGCATAGCAGGCACGACTGTTCCAACTTGCAGAATCCAGAGGGATTGTGGCGTGTGGGACCATAGTTCAGTGGAGGAGCACTTGCTCTGCATCGCATCTTCAGGTGGGTTAGAAAAAGATTCCCATCTGAAACCCTGGAGAACTGCTGCCTTTCAGTGTCAATTATATTGAGCTGGATGGATGGACCAGTGTTCTCAGTGGAGGTCTTATTGTTGGGGGGGGGGGGACATGCCCCGGGTGGCATGCCTGTGGAGTCCATGGGGACAGCACCCATCGCTGTCTTCACTGTGCTGCCGTACGGCCACATCCTAAGCCCGTCAGTGAGGCCGCGCAGCCCTGATTTGAGCAGCACCCCGGTGTCGGCGCTCCATCTCTGAAGCCGATGCTGCTCACAGCAGGGGCAGGACTTGGGCAGGACATGGGCGGGCTTGGGAGGTGGCCGTACAGCCACTTCCTAAGCCCATCAGCGAGGCTGTCAGCAATTCGGGCCACATGGTCTCCTCGGATCTGTGCCCGCTCTTTAGCGGGCACAGATCCAAGGAGCACATAGGGGAGGCTCCAGCCCGTCCTAAGCAGCGCTGGATAGGGCGCTGGTCTGGTGCTGCTTAGGATTGCGCCCTGAATCTGTCTAAACTGCAACTCAAAGGCACTGTATTGCCATTTTATAGATATAAACTTTTTTATGACTAGATAAATGGCAGGCATATTCAGTATATATAACGTTCAGCTGTATAGGAAGAATGTGTTCACTAGAAACAATGATTTCTATATTTGCAAGCCTCTAGTTGCAGGTGCTTATCAAACACAGAATAGTAGTGCAGCCCATTTGCTGATGAACTCATATTTGCGGGAATTCAGATAGAAATTTAGTACCTCAAGCATGCCAATAGATCAGGGGTGACCAAACCACATCTTGCAAGCCACATGCTGCTCTTTATAACGTACGATTCTTGGAAATATGTTGGCTGAGCTTCTTTTTGCATCGCAATGACTATAAAGGGTAAATAAGACATTTTCAAGCTTTATAATTATTTACTGGGTATAAACTGAGACTCCACTGGATTAAAACAAAAGCTTAATGTTCATGGTGAGTAAATATATTTAAGAATTTCAGTGCTTCTTAAATGTTGCGGGTTTCAAACATTTATCTTGTGGCCCTCAAACATGTGAAGTTGATCATATGTGGCTGTTACATTAAGCAGGTTACATTAACCACCCCATAATAGATTTTTACAAGAAAGTCTTTTTTCATGTCACACCTCTAACCTTGTCATATTACAGAGCTAATAAAATGTAGCATCTCTAGAAGGATTTTGTCACTCACCATGATTGCTGTTGTGATTTGGCACTGTGCATGTCGGACAGCCCAATCCTAACCTGCACTGGCACAGCCAGGCTGCATGACCTGTGCTGTATCCTACATAGGTTGAGAGGTGGCTGGAGATCAGCTCAGAATAAGGGGATATTTTCCCCCTTACCCCAAGTAAAGACTCAGCCACCCCTACGGGGCTTCTCGGATCTGCACCAGCTGTTTAGCTGACACAAATCTGGGAAGCCCATGTAGGCCTTCCCAGGCCAGCACCGGGAATAGAATGCAACATCCGCTACTGTCCCCTGGCCCAAAACACCCCTGCCCACTTCCTTTCCACCTCCTTGCCGACCTCTTCCATCCCCCACACCGCTTGGCACAAGCTCACCTTTGCCAGCTGGTATAGGGAGCAGATCTGATGCTGGCAGGCTGGTTACATATCTTTGTGCCAGTGCTGCCTGTTCCTGAGTAACCATATGCATCCCTAAGGCACGTTTGCAACACTCAGGGCACAATCCTAAACTGAGTTAGGCCGGCATAAACTAAGCCAGCAGAGTTTGGCCAGCACAAGGAACACCATAAAGTATGTTTCGACCACTCTCGGAATCAGAGAGGCCAGCACACAGACGTGAGCCATCCTCCCTGACTCCAAGAGTAGTCCAAACACGCTTTATGGTGGCTTTTGTGCTTGCCAAACTTTACTGGTTTAGCTTATGCTGGCCTACCTCCAGTTTAGAATTGCGTTCTCAGAGCCAGCGCAGGGAGTCCTGAGCCAGCTCAACAGCACATTAGGATTGTGTTGTTATATACATAACAGCATTGGGAAGTGTGGTTGCTGTCACTGCCAGGACCATGAACGAGTAATAGCAGCAAACACAGTGAGTTCTCTCTGTGCGGATGTGCTTGTGAAATTTCTTTTCTGCCCCCGCAGAATTATTCAACAGAGCTATTTAAACCTAGCTTTGTTTGGAGTTTATCGACCCATGATTATGTTAGAAATTGGGTAGGCTGATAGAAGAAGTTCCTGGATCATTACTTACTGATGACTGCAAATTTTCCAAACTGTGTAGTGGCACATGTGAAACCTATGGTTGCTCAGTTTTGGGATAATATCCACATAGCATCCTATACAAGTCAAGGCTTTCTGAGAATTAAGTCTGAATGAACTGATGTTGCAATTTGTGTTCAGTTTGTCTTGAGGCTTGAACATAACATAAGAAGAGCCCTGCTGGATCAGGCCGAAGGCCCATCTAGTCCAGTTTCCTGAATCTCACAGCGTCCCACCAGATGCCTCTGGGAGCACACAAGACAATAAGATAGTTGCATCTCATTGCCATTCCCCTGCATCGGTACTTTTTGGACGTACCTGATAACCAGAGTGTGTAAATGCATAGTTGCTCATAGAGTGCAAACATTGCAGATGTGTACTGTTCCCATTGATAAATTCTTGTGCATACATAATAGAAGTTTTTCCTTCTCCATTCCCCCCTCCCCATGTGTTGAGACATTTTTGGTGAATCAGAAGACTCTGATTATTATTTTGAATCATATGCATTTTTCTCAGTTCCCTCTTTGTTTAGTGGGATTTACTCCTAGGTAATTGTCTGTAGGGGAAGCATTGCCTCTCTAAGCTTTGTGGAAGTGCTGCTTTGGAACATGTAATTGTGGAGAATAGCCTAAGAGTAATTTCAAACATACATTATTATGTAAGTTGGACACAGGAAGCGACATGGCTCATACTTCTTGTTCTCCAAGCTTCTATGTAGCTTCTAGAGCAGTGGTTCCCAAACTGTGGGTCAGGACCCACCAGTGGATTGTGAGCCCTTTTCAGGTGGGTCACAAAGCACCTAGAGCAGCCATATCGAAAATATGGGTAGATGGGATGCTAGAAAAGGGGGAGAGCTGTGAGGTTGTTTTGCTTGTGTCAAGATTGTAAATAGGCTTTTTTTTCTTTTTGATTCACTTTGCTATTGGAAAATGGCTGAGAAATAATCCAATTTATTACTGCATTCTTAGGAAAACAGCATGTTCTGCCATCACAATGACAGCACTTCCAGACATGACATCACTTCCTGTAGGTCCCAGACAGATAGTCATTCTCAAAAGTGGGTCCCAGTGCTAAAAAGTTTGAGAACTGCTGTTCTAGAGGAAAAATGTCTTATCTTTTCCCTCATGAATTTCACTGCATTGGCAGCCTGCACATTTTGCTGGGATGGGAGATGAAAAACCTCCATTCAGATGTTACAAATAAAAATGGGGAACAGGAAGTGCAGGCCACTCACACTTCCTTTTCTCCCTCTGCATTGTATGAGTGAAATCAGTGAGGGAAAGGAAATCTTTGGATACAACAAGTGACAGTACTAGATATGCTGAACAGGTTGATTAGTTCAACAGAGTCTTGAGTAATAGCTTAGAAGGCAATCTAGGCCCTTTCAGCTAGAAAAAACACAACTCATTTTTATTATTATCTACCGTGTGCATTGAATGTTATTCTGCTCAGTTTGTGAATTCCAGCCACCTCTGATGTTTGCTTCTGTAACATTTTATTATGGTTATGTCTACTTTTCATGTGAAATCCGTGAATGGTTTTGGAGGAAAGTTTATGGTTTGGATGAAAAGTCATGGGTGTACATAATGGCAGCATTCAGTGGTATCCGGCCAAGAATGATTGACAATGTCTGTAACTACTTATTATGTCAAGGCTTCAGCACACCAATTGATGGGAAATGATGTATAATAAATTAGAATGATCACACATCATTTCCCATCGATTGAAATGCCAAATCCTTTGATGGAGTAATGAGTTATGGCCAATACCACTCACTGTCTTAGTGGGAGATTGATTGCTTATCCTTTCATCAATGTGATCAAACTGAGGAAGCCAAAGTGGATGCATTGCTACAAGTAATGCTCTACTTTTAGGATGCAGGTGAAGTAACATTAAAGAAATAGCATCGTTCCTACCATTTCGATTTTCCTTTGGTCATTTCTCTAAGGCAGGGTGCTCCAGACTATGGCCCATGGGCCAGATATGGCGCCCATTCTGATTCTTCCCCAGGTGAACGGTGCTTACCATTCCACCGGAGAGTCTTCTCAAAGTCCTTCCTATTGCCTCCAAACTTTGCTCTGGCCAGTCACTTCCGGGTTCTGCTGCCCCAGCAGGATTTGCACCTGGATTTCCCTGTAGACATGGCTGGCCAACACAGAGGCTGGTGGCAACCAGAGGGACTTTATGGAGCTCTCTGGCAGAGTAATAAGCATCATTCCCACTGGGGAGGAGTTTGCTGGTGAGCAGCGATCTCCACTTTGGAGACCACTGCTCTAAGGGGACTCAGACTATCTCCATTCATTTTTCCTGTTCATGCCTGGAATCTGCTTCCTCTCTCCAACTTTCTACTTGTTAAAAGGGTCCCCGAGGCCTAACCTCAAGACAAATCCCTCACAGATGCCACTGATAATTCCGGCCTGATTAACACCCATAGTACACGAAACAGGACAAAATTAAATTCTCGTACTCCATATGCCACTCTGCCCCAAAACAGGTTCAAATTTCATACGGTAGGTTGGTTTGAACAGGTCTTGATTGATTGTCCCCCATTTTGCATGACGAGGAAGTGAGCACTCAATGTGTGTGTGTGTGTGTGTGTGTGTGTGTGTGTGTGTGTGTGTGTGTGCGTGCATATCCTGTCCCCCCATATGGGTTTCCATACTTCTGAGATATCTATGAGCCCCACGTTCCCAGCCAAGGTCTGTAGAATGTTACAGATTTATTATAGACTTTATATCCCTCTAGTTCAGTGGTTCCCAACCTAGGGGTCAAGATGCCCTGGGAAGTCGCAAGCTGATTTTCAGGGGATCACAAAGACTCCATTTACTACCATAGATGTGTTTGTGCAACATTTTAAAAGGTTTTCTTCTTTTTGCAACATTTTCATGGAAGCTACTACTAACAGAAATATGTTTTTGAGAAAATGTCAAGGTGTTCCCACTTTTTAAAAAATACATAAGAACATAAGAAGAGCCCTGCTGGATCAGGCCAAAGGCCCATTTAGTCCAGCTTCCTGTATCTCACAGCAGCCCACCAGGTGCCCCAGGGAGGCATGAGACAACAAGATGCTTGCATCCTGTTGCCACTCCCTTGCACCCAGTACTCTGAAGTAGCCTACTACTAATGTAAGGAGGCTACAACCCATCATTGCCTATATAATAGCCCACAATGGACTTTTCTTCCAGAAATCCGTCCAATCCCCTCTTAAAGGCATCAAGATCAGATGCCATCACCACCTCCTGTGGCAAAGAGTTCCACAGATTAACTACCCTCTGGGTAAAAAAGTACTTCCTTTTATCTGTTTTAACTCTCCCAACCCTCAGTTTTAGCGGATGCCCCCTGGTTCTGGTGTTTTGAGAGAGGGAAAAGAACATCCCTTTATCGACTCTATCCCTTCCATGCATAATTTTGTATGTCTCAATCATGTCCCCCCTCAGGCGCCTTTTTTCTAGGCTGAAGAGCCCCAAACGCTGCAGTCTTTCTTCATAAGGGAGGTGCCCCAGCCCCGTAAACATTTTTGTCGCTCTCTTCTGCACCTTTTCCAGCTCCACTATGTCCTTTTTGAGATGCGGCGACCAGAACTGGACACAATATTCCAGGTGCGGCCTTACCATCGATTTGTACAATGGCATGATAATATTGGCTGTTTTATTCTCAACCCCTTTTTTAATTACCCCAAGCGTAGAATTGGCCTTCTTAATTGCTGCTGCACACTGGGCCGATACCTTCATTGAATTGTCCACCAACACCCCATGATCAACACCCCATGACCCCAACACCAACACCCCATGATCACAGACAGCTCAGAACCCATTAGCCTATAGGTGAAGTTTTGGTTTTTTGCCCCAATGTGCATCACTTTACATTTGTCTACGTTGAAACGCATCTGCCATTTGGCTGCCCATTCCCCCAACTTGGAGAGATCCAAGTTGCATTCCCCCAACTTGGAGAGATACAATTGCAAATAATTGTTGCATTTGGTAACCTATGGTAGTCTAAATACGTGGGGTTTTTTTACAGGTACGGTACAATTATGTCATTTCATGCTTAATGACATAACTTTTTTGGGGGGGGTCCCAACAGGTTGTTGTACCTAAAAAGCGGGTCCCAGTGCTAAAAAGGTTGGGAACCACTGCCATAGCAGAATGGAAAGCAATCAAAATATATGCTTAAAAAGTGCATGTGACTAAATGGACTAATTGCATCTAAGCACATTTTAACATAAAATTGCATACAAGACGAGATTACCATAGTGCAGGGCCCCTTACATATTCAATATATTCATACCAGGATTCAACTGGGAGCAATTCATCCAATTTGCTTAAAGGCAGCCGTGAACAACACCAATGTGGCATCCACTGTATCCCACAGAGGAGTTTTGGCATGTTGAAGCCTCTCAGTGTAAGGAACAGTTGTTCCCTTGCCTTGGGGAAGGCCCATACTGGTCTAATTGGTCTTCTTGGACATATGGCAGCTCGCACAAGTCTGTGTTGATCCGTGAATGTGCATTAGGACTGGGAAGGGGTAAGGATTCGGCTGCTGCCGCTGCCATGGAACCCGCCCCCATCACGGACCCCAGTCTGCACCCTGCCCCAATCCCCTCTTCCCATCTCCACCCCATTCTGCCCACCTCACTTCTGTGTTCCTCCAACATAGTGCACACTTAGAATTTGGCCCTAAGTAGGCTTAAGACTACAGAACTAGAATCAGAAGAAAAGAGACGGTAAAATCGGCTAAAAATTGTTGCACTACTTTTGTCTAGCAATTTTATATACTTTAATATGTATTTAACAAGAAAGTGGGGGAACAGTTTCAACAGGGAAGGCCACAAGGAGATGACAAGCAATGACCGATTACTAACCTTAGGAACTTCACCACCAGGAATGAATGGATCTACTCAAGAGTGGCCTCAGATATCCCCAGTGAGTTGAGCAGTTATATCGCCAACACCTGCTGCCCGATGTATTGCCTTTGCTTCCATTCAACACTCTTGAGTTCCTTAAACTTGAAGCTCATTCTTCAGAATTTTCATCAGTTTTTGGCCTCCTTTTCTCCTCATGCAATGGAACATTCATAAGCAACTATATTATGAGGCAGCCACACCACATGTTGGGATTCTGGCCCAACATGAGTTTTTCAGAACTTAAAGATGAAGGCTCCTGAATTTGTGTTGCCCTGCTATGAATATGTTGGAGTTTGGTTGTCCTGCTAGAATATGTTGGATTCTCTGGTAGTCTACCAGTAGTAAGTATGGGGTAGCTTTATAGGCACAATATCCAAACAGATGGTACTTGACATCACAACATTTTGATGTGTATGTAACTTCGTAGAGATAGGCTTGTAGGTACACAGAGGTAACGGGATGGCTGCTGGGATGCAAGATGCATCACTTGGTAAATTCCATATAGCTTTGGTCCTACTTCTCGTCAGGGAGTTCCTTCCATTTGCAAAGCAGAAATAAGAGTATTAATGTATTGCAGCATTATATCATATAATATATGATGACAAGATATAACTTCAAGGAATTCAAGCCAAGATGACATAAATAAACTTTAAATAAATAATAATAAATCAAGGATTGTTTATTTATTGGATGTATCTCTCATAGTTTTAGAAAACTAGAGATATGAGAAAGGACTCTGAGTCCCTTCACATTATTAAGGAGCTGCAAAAGATAAACAGCAAGTGATTCTTCCATTTTCTTTCTGAAGTCGACTACGCAATAGGGCATAGATTTGTGAGCCTACTCCTGGAGTTTCCAGCAGAAAGGTCTGTGAGCCTTCAGAAGGGTTGTGGTAGCACTAATGAAGCTCACCATAGGTATTTCTGGCATTCTAGTAGGTACAGAAAGAAAAAAAAGTAAGTATAATAACTCCAGAACTTATAAAATTCAGCCTCATCAGATGCTGGCTTGCATGCATGCATGAGGGCCAAAGTAGATGTGTTACTAAATATCTCTTTGTTGCCAAAAATGACAGTTATGCATCTAATGACCCACTCCTATCCTCTGCAAAGTCCATAGCAAGTTGTGTCACTGCTGGGGCATGTGCTGCATGCTGTGGTTGGTGGAGGGACTAGATGGCCTTGGAAAGGGAAGTAAAAAACTTCTTTATTGACCTGTCTATAGGCTGCATGGCCTTTAATGGGTCTCCTTGGAGATGGCATATATCTGAGAAGAATTGGGGCAGGTCTGGGCCAGGAAGGGGCATAGGATCTTGGCATGCGTTAGTGCTGCCAATATCCTCCACTTCCCACCTCTGGTTTGGTTTGATCCCCACTCCAAATTGCCCATGATCCTTCCCTGAACCGCTCCCACCACTTACTTACCTTTTGTAATAGAGGATTGGGAGATTCTGCAGGCTGGTGGCACCCATACAATGCCTCCGGCAATTTGCACTTGTGTGCCCGGCCCACAGAACGACAGAGTGACTTTTGTGCTGGAAGGATCATGGGCAGTTCTGGCCTCATGGCAGTGGACTGCATGATCCGCCATCGTAAGGCCTGGATCATACTGGGCTGTAACTCCCTCATAATATCAACTTTTTAACATTACAGTGTTCTTCATTTCCTCAGAACTGCTCTCTGTTGTTGATTGTTATGTGTAAGAAAACATAGAATGTAAAGTTATCAAGGCATGAGAAACTTCAACTAGAGGTTATGGAGAAAGAGAAGGAGATGGATTGAAGGCTTCTATTGGGGGCAGCAGCCACTTGTTTCCATCTTGTTGGCCTTGCTCCATGGCTACAACTTCCACATCACTTTGTATCTGTTCAACCACAAAACATTTTCCATGGTGTCAATCTGCACATCCAGCAGCAAGAGTTGATGATACTTAAGAGATGAGAAATCAAGTGTTGTCCCTGACATGCAATCTTGCCATATGATAAAGACAGGCACTGCTTGTTTGTGATACACAATCCTGTGCTCTATGCATGAACCAGAAAGAAATTCCAATGTAAAGTGTTTATACATCAGTACTAGGAACTGGAATTTGACTTCAGGTGTTTAGCCATCAGCAGGAGGACAACACACTCTTAAATCTACTTGTGACCCAGAGAGGCAATTTCTATTAAAAGTGAATTTTTGACCAAGGATAGTAAATTGTAATAGCGGCTTCTTCTCTTGACCCTCTTCAAATAAATACATAAGTGATCACAAGTACTGTGCTCAGTACCACCCTTCTGAAGTGTTGTAGAAAGATAGTTACTTACTCTGCATATGCAGTAGGCAGATTTTTAATATTTTAAACATTGTACTTTTGCCTTTTCCCATAAATATGGAGATGATGCATAGACTCTGTGGCCTTTGACAATGTTCATGATTGATATTAATTCAAATGCTTATAAGTGAAAAAAAATGTACTTGCAACTAACAAACATATGTTTAATGCTCTCATTTAAATGGACCAAAGGGTTACAGAGAGATGAATAACTGCCATAGACCAGTAAGGGATTTCAGTATGTAAGATTTTAAAATAATCTCAGAAGAAATTCTAATTTGTTCCTGGGCCTATGAACATCAAGGCTGAATTTGGCCTACCTCATAAATTATCTTGGTGGCATCTCTTGTATGGATGAAGGCAACCAGTTTGCACAAGAAGGCCACAAACAGCTCCTGTCCTTGCCATGTGACTAGTAGGAAAAGGGGACTAGTAGTAGGGGGAGTTCTTGGGCCTTTATTTACCTGCTCTGTGACCTGAATCCAAAGGACTGTGAGTGTCAGGTGAAAATGTGTTAGGGTTGTTCCATGTACTCTCATGCATGTTGTTCTCAACTTGGGGGTGAGGACCCCCGAGGGCTCGCAAACTGATTTTCAGGGGGTTGTGAAGAGCTTGTAGCAGCCATCTTAAAAAGTTGGGCACCACCATCTTGGAAGCTTCATTTGGGCTAATGAAGAGGCTTCCCCATTAAACTGCCGCTTCTTTAATGCTTGTGGCTGCAAGGGAAGTTAGCCTTGCCATGGGCTCATTTTGGTTTGTGCATATGTGTGTGATGAAGTCTCTCCTGGGTCTAAGTGGGCATGTCACACCTTCCATGTGTATGCCTAAGTGAGTTTCAGTACAAGGGGTAGGGGAATGTAAATACTCTAAAAACTATCTGAAAATTTGGCTTTACCACTTCGCTCAACAATGCCACAGAGAAGCCACAGTGTGTTCAGTGCAATATTGTTCTCAGTGCTGAATCAATCACTAAATTCAAAACTCAAATGTCACTTAGACACAAAGCATTCAGAACATTCTAGGAAAGGGTGTGAAGTTCTTTTGACTTTTAAAAAGTGTGATGTATTAAAAACAATGTTTCCTGCTTAATGACATCACTTCCTGCCCTAGGTCTTAGAGGGGTCCCAACAGGTTGTTGTGCTAAAAATGGGAGTCTTGGTGCAGAAAAAGTGGGTCACCACTGTGCTAGTGGAGGACTCCTTGCAGGGCAGCACCAGTGTACATGAAGCTGCATTACAGTATGAGAAATATGGTGAATAAGGAGACACTGGCTGGACCATATCTCTTGACCATAAAATGGTATGGAGAAGAGCTCATACTAAATTCCAGAATGTTGCAGAAGGCTTCAGGCAAGCAAAATAAATGCCTTTGATTTGTTTGAGACAGCAGCATAGTGCTGCACCCTGTGCTGCACTGGCCCAGGGCACTCCTTGAATTGTCTTCCCCAACCCAACCCAAACCAGAAGTAATAGTGGTGATGTGATGATGTGATGATTCTGCTTATGTACTGCTTCTGAGCAGCTGCAGCCAGTCTAGGCATGATCATGCGCCTCAGGGTGCAATCCTAATGTGGAGTTTGGCCAGCACAGTTAGGCCAGCCAAGTTTGGCTGGCACAAGGGATACCATAAAATATGTTTGGACCACTCTTGGAGTCAGAGAGGCCAGCACTCAGAAGTGCACCATCCTCCCTGACTCTGAGAGTGGTCCAAACCCGCTTTACGGTGGCCCTTGTGCTGGCCAAACTGTGCCAGCCTAACTCCAGGTTAGGATTGCGCTCTCAGAGTGATTCTGGCTGCTATTTGGAAGCGGGAAGCATTGTGCTGAGTGACTGTGCTGAGACTGACTGTGGCTGCCACAGCCAGCCTCAGCATGGAGTGCCGTCCAGGGTCCTGTGACCCCTGTGACCCCTTTTGGCTGTACAACTGGTTTAGGGTCACTTTCCTCACACCATCCTCTTCATCTAGTTTGAACTCCTCCTGTCTGCCTTCCAGCCTCTGTGTATGGGCTACCAACAGCCTGCTTTGCCTGAGGGCTGTTGAGGCTCCCCTTGCAACTTGTTCCAGTTTCCCTCCCTGTGACATAAGGGCTCCTTCTAGCTGATGGAATTCAAACACAGATTCAAACCTTTGTCACAGGAGGACTGCACTCATCCCAGGGAGCTCTCTTTCTATCCATGCTCTGCTCTGCTCTGCTCAGAAAGCTGTTCCTTGGATATGTGTGTTTACATGAGTGGGGTGAGGAAACAGGAACGCCGGGTTTTGCTTTTGCCCCTTTGTTGCTAATGCCACTGTTGCATTCTTGTTGGAGATGGGGTGCTGTGGCAGTCTCATGCTGTGTGTGTATTTTTGCATAGTGTCCTTGGGACATCTGTCCATGGTTGGATGTGGTGCCTGTTGCTGGGCTGCTCATTCCTAGTGGCTAGCAGGGGGTAACCCCTCTGAGGTTTTAGCCACCCTTTGGCCCTGCAGCTGGCCCTGCTTATTGTTCAGTTCATCCTGGTGGTGCTTCTCTGATTGCCAGTGTTAAGGCTGATTGGATGGAGTGATTAAGTCCTTGGACATCACACATTCCAATGTCATATGGATGATGCACCAGTTTCATGCTGATGACACACTGATGTCACAGCAATGACGTTCTGCTGTGACTGAGGACACTGCTGTGTAGACAACAGACTGAGGACACTGCTCTGTACAGGCTGTCCATGCATGCTGGGGGTCTTACTGGGAAACTGCACTAGCGTTGCTATACAAGGACAGGCTTGACATTTGGCCCTTGTTTCTCCAGCACTCCATCAGTGTGACATTGCCAGGACTGGCATAGGATATGGCAGACATCACTCTGGCATCTGTGTAACATCCAGGGGGTGGCCATCCCATTGAGTTTCATGCTCAGAAAGTGAAGCCTATGAAGCGGGCTTGGCGGCCATATTGTCAGGTGCAAAACAATGCTGATTCCAATTATTTCCAATGGGTTTTCGCATGATGTTTCGGGCTGAATCGTTTACTCCTGAAGTAAAAACTTACCAAAATAACAACGTGTGATCGTAGAGAAACATCAGTGGTAACCATATTATGAGTTAATATGCAATTCCAAGGTTTAATTCCGCGTAATTATATTACATTAAAATCTCCGTTCGTTCGCGGCCATATTGTCCGGTCCGGAAGCTTCAAGAATTTGCCATTATGGCACCTCCAGCAATTTTTCCTCCAAGGTAACATCAGCCCGGCATCTTTAGGCCTTATGGGAAACAAAGCCCCCAATGTAATTTAGACAAGAAAAAAAAATCCAAGTGGGTCTCATGTAGTCATACTCTTCACACTCAGTCTGTTATTAATAGCCAATCTTGTTTAAGAACATCTGAGATTTTGAGTGACATTTTCAGTCCTTGATTCATTGCAGCGTTTCCATAATACAGTATATATATATATACTTATATATACTTATATACTTATACTTATATACTTATATATACTTATATATATATAAGGCCTAAAAACAGAGCAAGAACTGTCCCAGGACTTGCAGTACATCATCCTCTCAGATTCCACTGATTGGGAATTAGTGGTTCCCAAATTACCACAGGGAAATTTAGCTGCGGGGGAGGGCAAAGGCAGCGATCATATTGCTGCCAGGGACAGAAAGGTTTTTTCTACTTACCTCAGCAAGAGCTGGCCTTCAGCGGGTGCAGGAAGCCCTTCAGACCCCTCTGCAGGACTCTCCCCAAGCCTCATGAAAGCAAAAAATAGCAATCGTGACCCACTGCCAGTTTGCAATTGTGAAACTGGAAGTGGGTTGCGATAGTTCTTTTGGCTTTCCCATGGCTTGGGGAGCCCTGCAGAGGCCTGCACCTCCTCCGAGGCTGGTGCAGGCTGAGGTAAGTGAAACCCCCTTCTGTCCCCGGAAGTGGCACAATCCCGGCTATCATGTCGCTGACACTCCCCAACCCACCCCCTAAGGGGGCAGAGGCAGAGCTTCCCTGGCTGGTGGGTTGCGGCCCACCAGTTTGGTAACCAGCGTTCTAACTTAATTCTTGTATGTATCCTCTAGTGATACCTCCATGACAGTCCCTCCTCACTGATTTATAAGCCAAACATTCCATTTTAATTCTGTCTTTGCCTCTAAATGCTGCTCAGGCACTTTATGCATCTCTCAATATGCCAACAACCATTGGGTTTGCACGCTAAAAATGTGTGTAATTTGAATGAAGCTGTTTCATGAGAGATTTTTAAAAGTGCAATGCCATTATTCCTTCTATTGAAGTTTTTAAAATTACACATAAGCGAAGGATTTTTGTTACAGATTTGGAAACAAAAACTTATGGGATTGCTCGAAATGAGTTTCTTCTCCCCCAGGCTTTGTCTTTATTAGCAGCTTAAGTGTATATTTAGTCTTGTCATATGTGAAATCTCTTCTGTTTGTTAAATTAGTATGGGATAAATGTCTTCATTTTTGTTTTTACAGTGGTCCCCGTTCATTAGACAAAAATGAAAAGAAGCAGCTTTGGGTAGCAGGTATAGAGTTGCTCACCATTTGTTTTCATGACAAAAAAGGATGTGACAATAACTAACTCTTAGGCATCAGAGGGTATTATATAAGAATAATTTGTGCAATTGCGACCCACATCACAAACGTATCAGAAATGATTAAAATGTGCAATGTGTGTGGTGAAGGGTCCGGTTGCTTAGTTGTAATTTTTCTTCAGATAGATAAGCTGTAGTGCTTTTTATTTTGTTACAAACAAGATCAGTGGAAAGGATCTTCCTCCAACCGCTAATTTAGTACCCAATTTATGAAAGGTATGTATTGTGAGTGACAAGGTCTGCGTACATGCTGTAGCACGCGCACCAATGGAACAGCAGCCTGCCAAGCGATTGCTTTGCTTCACACAGGGACCATCATTGAGAAGTGCTAAATAGGTAGTTAAAAGCACTTCATGCAACAGAGGCAGAGAGTCTCTTGATAGCATGTTCTGCCTTACTGAGAAAGCACCCCTTTTCGGTGCTTTCATCTAAATCATGTAATGCTCTCTGGGTTGCAAAGAGACATGGGTCATGCACAGGTTGCTCCCTCAGGCTGTTCCACAACGTCTTAGAAATCCTAGAGGTTTCTCTGTGAACTAAATGGGCCCGTGTGTGTCATGTCAAAAGTCATACAAAGTTTACAGTATGGCTGTGTGCCCCCCAGACAAAATGAGCCACTCTTCATTGGGACTAATATAATGGCAAATAATGTTTGAAATATTTGGAATATTGTTATCTGGCTGACCCTTGGTACCACCTGATCAATTATGAGTGAGACGACTTACCAACAAAAAACTTTTTTAGTTAATGAATCGTCTTTTTAATGGATCAGTTAATTACATTCCAGTAAACTTGCACATGACCAAAACCTCAATAGAGCTGCTTTTGGGAAAGTGATGAAAGGAGTAGGAGAAAACATATATTATTCAATAGCAAATGTAACAATTTCTTGTTAGAGGAAAAGGACATCAGTAGTATTGTCTTTTAACAAAGTGTGTTCTCTCTCTCTCTCTCTCTCTCTCTCTCTCTCTCTCTCTCTCTCTCTCTCTCTCTCTCTCACACACACACACACACACACACACACACACACACACACACACACAC
>JAJKFI010000105.1:975911-1000373 GCA_029204185.1 Lerista edwardsae | reverse complement strand
CACACACACACACACACACACACACACACACACACACACACACCTATTGATTTTTGTCTTTAGCCAAATCCCATCATGCTTTAACACTTGGGTGTACGCTGATGAAATATCATGGTTGTAAAGGCTATTAATATTCACAGGAAGTCTGAGATAATTCATGATGTTCTTGAGTAACGTTGGCTGATGTATAATGGTAAACAATATCATTTACACTGAATCCTAAAAAAAAATTATTGACAGAGACAAGTTCCTATACACTGGCTAAACTATGTATTTGTTGTTCCGATTTCTTCGCTTATACCTTGAGTAGATTTTCAATTAACTGGAAGGAATTCAGAGTAATTATTCATTTTATTATAGTCAGTTTAGATATGGTAAAGATTAGGAGAGTAAAACAAATCATTTTCATGACAGAGGCTAGCGATACATTATTGTTGTTCTCCCTATTTTGCCTCCTGCATAAAGATAATATACTGCACCCTCCCTTTTTAAAAAAAATAAATAAAAATTCCGTTGCTGGCTCTATGGGCTTTTTATAGGTTTAATGTGCTGTCAAAAATATTTTGGTTGTACAGTACTCCTTACAATGGAAGAGTCTGGCTTTGCGTGATGTATGAAGCATACATGCAAATAAAGGGTATGGATTTATTTTTTGAACAAAACACCAGATTTGTCATTTGTGAAATAAGGAGTACTGATCTATTTGTGAACAGAACCCCAGACAGCAGTGCACAAAACGGAGTTGGAAAAGTATGAAATTAATGCTACAAAGGAGAGAAAAGTGCAGTCTTTTCCATTCCCGTCTTAGTATACTGCAGCTGCCTGCTTTGTGGTGTGTGATCTCTCTTCCTTAAAACACTTATATGCTGCTAGAAAGTGTGTTAAATATTGGGAAAGTTTATTTCAAGCACGATGCATAAATGTTGTCCTTAGGATTTAACAAAGCAGCTTGCCTGGAAAGATTAGAAATGAAATCTTGGTATTCAAAAATAATTTGGCTGGTGTTGATGAATGGTGCCGACTTAAAAAATAAGAATAATTGCTTTCCGTTCTGACAAATTAAGGACAACAGGAAAAACGGAGCCGAGCAGAGCAAATAGCGCGGCATGTCTATTGCCTTGTAATGATAACTATGCGGTTGCATTTTCCGTGAGCAGTCTATTTCTTGACTAAAATGTCAGGATGTCGGTGTGACGTCTCCTCCCTTGCAGGCGCCCTTGTACATTGGGAGGTGGGAGTGAAGCGGGCCACGCCTGGACCTAGCCCCCTGTGCTTGTCTGCTCCGCCCCTGAGCCAAGTAACCACGCAGTCTCAGGATAGCTCCCATCTTTTTTATTCCACAATTGCTCTTAAGACATGTGCAGGTTCGTTGTGTCACAGTCTGACATGTTACTATCTCCTTAACAAGATTGCCATCTGTGTTGTTTTTTGCAGGGGGCTGTGAGAATCCTGCCCCGATCTGACCGACAGATGAACCTGCCCTCTCCGCCTCCTTCAGGTACGTTGATTTTAGGGATGCTCTGCCTGGGGTCCCCGGGTAGTCCTGGGGGAGTGGGGCTGCTGGATCCCCGGGCTGTTTGGGAATGTGCCAGACACCTGGGTCCCATACACAACTGGCAGCACTGAGTCTGGTCCCAGCACACCGTCCCCTCCACCAGTTGCGGACCTATCATTGGGCAGGGGGGACGGGGCCTGCTAGGTGTGGTGCTCCTGGAGCAGGAGGAAGGTGGCGGCGAGATGCTTTGCCTCTCAAAGAGATGAGCGGTTTTGGCCTACCCACTCTCACTTGCCCCGTATGGCTCTGAAATGCACCCTGGTATGGCAGGAGGGCATGTCAGTGGGCGAGAAGGGGTGGAGAGCTGATGCTGGGGGCACAGTGTCAACCCGGCCCCTGGGCGGAGCATGGGCTAGGCGCGCACTGCCCTCTACCTCCCTCTGGTCTCTCCTGTGCGATGCAAGGCCTCATGCTTCCTTTTCTGGCATGCTGCTAGCTCCACCCGTCAACCCCCCCCTTCCTCTGGCCTGGCTCTACTTTTTAAAGTGCTGCCCCCCGAACCAGGCAATCCAAACCCAGCAAGTGTTCAGCACATTCTGGGCATTGTTGGGCCACCCCGCTTTTCATCACCACCTGAAGCACTCCTTGGCTGCCTTTGGCCCACTCTAGGCCTCATACCATTACGTTTGCCTCACTCAGCAGTGAGAGCAGTAACCAGTGATGAATCCAGGGCCTTGCCTCCAGCCGGATTTACAGCACAGACTTCATGGTCGGTCATTACCAATTGCATTTGGATGCAACGCCATAACTAGCTAGAAACCAAGAGATGTAAATGCATGTGTAAACCAGCCTTTGATGACTGCCAGCTGAATATGTCAATAGTTTGAAAAGGAACAATAGTTTGCATGAATTGTGAGCGTGGTAAGCACTCTCTCTGTGGTGTTATCTGTGATGCCCTGTTGCTGCAGACAAATCATTCATGGATATTGTAGTCCTGCAGTGATCACCACATGCATGTAAACCAACCGCAAGCATACTGTATCAAGTGATGGAGGCACCAAGAATCAGCTTTGTATTTTTTTTATCAAATGAGGATGGGCAAATAGTACAAGTTCCTCTGGTTATGTGGGAGGATTACAGGAGGAGAAGGAAAATGAAAGGGAGGAAGGCACACGGTATCTATAAGACATAGCAGTCAGGACTTCAGGAGGTGAGGCACAGCGATCTGAACAGCTGTCATTCAAGCAGCACTTATGAACATTGAATACTAGGGGTTATTGTGATGTATGATCATTCCATGTTTGCCCCAGCAGTGAATTAGGGTGAAAATGAGCAAATTAGCAGATGAGTCCTCTTCCTAAAGGCAGATCAAAAGATATTACTTGTTTAAAAGAAGGATGCTGTTAATGACACTGATAAATTATAGCTCACTAATGTTTGCCACGAATCACGTGAACCTGGAAGCTCTCTAATGGATAAGCATCAGGGGCTGTATTCTTTCCATAAGCCCTGAAAAAAGCTAAAGATTCTGCAGTCTACTTCGCTTTTTTTTTTTGTCAGGGAAAGTCAAATAATTAACTTTAATGTATCTTTTGAGCTCTCATGGCCATTTTGTGAAAGACTGCGGTGCAGAGATGCTCTCATCACATTGTTACCTCAGACACATTGTAACCAGAGTTAATGTGTTAATTCAGCAATCAGGGTTTTGAGCAGTACAAAGTTGTCCTCAGACCTCATTATAAATTATCATTTTCCAAGCTGTAGCTTTTTTTAGTGCTTTTCTTTTAATTATAGGGTCACCAAAAGCCATTTCCAGTAAGACAAAAGTCATTTCTAAAAGCTTTTTTTCTGACACAAAAATTAAATCAATGTAAATGGCTTTGGAGCTTGTGATTTTATACATCAAACTATAGCAAGTGGAGGTTTTTGTGGTGTCACAGACTCCACAAAACAAAGAGCCACATGGAAGGGCCAGGGGACTGACTGTGGGTTTTCTTGAAGGCAGAATTGTGCTGGATAGATGAACTAAGGGCCAATCCTAAGTTAAAGGATGCTCACAAGGTGTACTGGTGCCAGCACAGGCCCTGCTGTATCCTGTGGGCGGCCAGAGACTATATGGTGGCAGAGAGGTGAGGTAAGTAAATGGTTCGTTTATTTACCTTATTCCATCCCCTAATGGGTCCTTGTGGGTCTACTTCACCAGCTCTTTAGCTGGTGCAGGTATGAGTAGAGACAGGGGGTGTCTCAGGGCCAAAACAGGGTGGAGGATATTGTACCTGATACCCACCTCTCACTTGCCCTCACCATGACCCCTGAGGCCTCAATCCCCCCCATTCCACCCACCCTGCTAACTTATCAATGGCAGGGGTATAGTAGTTGGAACTGGCAGTGAGCCCCTGGCTCCCCTGCCATTTGCGACAGCACTTCTAAAATGGCCTTTGGTGACAGGCCAATGGTGGTGGCAGTGGTGGTGGTGATGGTGGTGATGATGATGAAGGGGATTTCACGGAGGACAAATCTTTTAACGTGTCATGATAGCTAGATGTAACCTTCAGTATCAGAGGGAGTGGCAACAGGATGCAAGCATCTAGTTGTCTCGTGCCTCCCTGGGGCACCTGGTGGGCCACTGTGAGATACAGGAAGCTGGACTAGATGGGCCTTAGGCCTGATCCAGCAGGGCTCTTCTTATGTCTCTGAGGACACAATCCTAACCTGGAATTAGGCCGGCACAGTTAGGCCAGCAAAGTTTGGCTGGCACAAGGGCCACTGTAAAGCGTGTTTGGACTATTCTTGGAGTCAGGGAGGATGGCTCACGTCTGTGTGCTGGCCTCTCTGACTCCAAGAGTGGTCCAAACATACTTTATGGTGTCCCTTGCACTGGCCAAACTTTGCTGACCTAACTGTGCCGCCTAACTACAGGTTAGGATTGTGCTCTGAGTACCAGTTACATAGGAGCTATATGGGTGAGGGATATTGCCATTATGTCCTACTGTGGGCTTTTCAGAGGCTTCTGATTGGCTGCTTCTGATTGTACAGGGTGTTGGACTTGATGGGCCTTTGATCCAATCTAGTTGCGGACTCTTTTTATACTCTTAGGTTGTGATAGGAGATTCATAACAAACCGATGTTGAGTCCCACCTCCAGTCCAGCAATGCCTAGATTTCTGGTTTTGCCTTAGTTAAGTCCTCCTAAGCATTTTAGCTGTATTACCTTGTTTTCCATTCCTTATGCTTACTGTGCAGTCAGAGATGGAAGATGTTTCGGTTGATGACTTCCCTGTCCTATCCTCGACATCAAGTCTTAGTACATATCTGATTCTTGTGCTGAACTGTCCAATGGCCTCATGAACATGCTCAGGTCTGGTGCAATGGCAATTGGCCTCTCCTTCCTCACAATGTATGTGAATGGTTAAAACTGCTTTGCGTAAATTATGCAATTGTGGGTGCTAATTTTATAGTGTTTATAATCACCTTTCTGATTGCAGCAAATAAAGATCCAGCATCAAAAATAGCAGTGCGTAGATTCTGCTGTGTTGGCTTGCATGTGCGAAGGATTACTTTTCTACCGATAATAAAATGAGGATGGGACAAGGGGGAAACAGAGGCCAGATAGTGAAGTTTAAAAAATACTTTGATGTTTAAAGACTGTACATTTTATTACTGAAGTACATCTTGTACCAATCAAGTGATTCTTTTTAGCAAAGTAACCCCCCCCCCCAGCTCTCCTTGGGACCCATGTTTTGCATGCAGGGACTGCAATAAGAAGGAGGCTGTGGTGCTTGATCAGGCAGTGGGGTGCCTGGTTGCCTGGTTAGCTTGTCTGGATGCCTTGGATGCCTGGTTGAGAGAATGGGGAGATTCTTGGCCAATCCAAACAGCCAGAAGGCAAGATATTCTCCCCGCCCCATTGGTTAAAATGCTTCTTGTAATCTGCCAGTGTATTTCTGGCCTGACACTTAAAAGAATCAAGTGGAACCCATGGGCCAATTTATATTTCACCACTCGCTCAGCTGGCCATCTGCTTGTGCTGTGTGGCTGTTGGCCATAGCATCAAAAGTTGAAGCCAATGAAACTTGGCCTCATGGTATGAATGAAAGCTGTGGCCCATCTGGGTCTTCTGTATTTCAGAGTGAAATCCTATACTGCACTGGAATGGCAAGGCCGATGGGCCTGCGCCATATCCAGCCCAGTATAAGGGAGGCTGGATCCTCCCCGCGGCAAGGGCACATCTGTGCCCTTACTGTAGGGGAGGCTCCAGCCTCCCCTATGTGCTACTTGGATCTGTGCCTGCTAAACAAGCATGCCTGCCAGCCCGCCCACCCCCCACCCAGAACTGCCCTCCCCCCCCCCACTCCCTCCCCCATCCCAACATGGCGCCTCCCTCGCTCCAGCCCTCGCTCCATGCAGTGGAGGTGCAGCGCAGGCACAGCAGGACCGGCACTGCACTGCCATTCCCATTGCTGTAGCGCCGACGCAGGGGTGCTGCTTGGTGCCCACACGTTGACGCTACTGACATCGTGCCGATGCTATGATGTAGCGTCAGCGCGACGGGTGCACTAGGATTGTGCTGTCAGTGTTTCCAAAGAGTAGCCTTCATGGCACCCAGGAGACCAGTGAAAAAGGGGACCAAGATTTGTGCTATCTCACCACCTCTCACCTGTGGAAGGGAGAAGAGCCACAGGTGAATGGCACCACTAGCACAATGGGGAGTGTCGCATGTGGTCCAGTTGGAGGCCAAAACTAAGCCCCTCCCACCTACTCCTGGTAACCCTACTCTTGCTGCTCCAATACAGGCAATGATATTGCACACAAAGCAGCCCAGCCAGCTAATACCCGCAATACAGCCCACTCTGAGTAAGAGCCATGTGCAGAAGACAGGCATTCAGGTGTCCTTATCAGAGTTGGAGTCACGTTGTATCCAGGAACGGGACACATCACAGAAAGGTAGCAGTGCGGGCAGAAAGGAAGGTATGGAGATGTTTGCATGAGCATAGCAAGGTATCAGGCAGTGAGGTAACTTGTGGTGATTCCTCAGCTAACGAGGAATCAGCTAGCAGCCAGTACTGGGTAGTCTAGGCACATGTCTCATCCGTACCAGGCTGGGTCCTGGGATGAACCACTCTAACCCCAAGCAAATCTGGGTGTCTGAAATGGCTGGATCTAAAGATAATAAAGCAATCTGAAGATGGCTTCATGTGATGACATGGATAACACTCCTGCGATCCATCTTTCATGGAGGATTTGTCGACATATCCTAAGGTATGTGGCTATATTCTCCTGTTAGGGTATGGGGATGTGGTCAAGAATGTGGAAAACAAGGAGGATGGGGAGACCAAGGGCAATGAGAAGATGGCTGAAAGCAGGGAACCTCTATAGAAGTGGAGCAGGGTGCACAAAGGGAGCAGTGTGTAACCCTCTGGGGAGAACCTGGATTGAACTGGGCGGAACCTTGGGGTACTCACTTGCCCACCCCTGGTGTGGTGCCCAGGACATGTGCCCCTCAGGCTTAGCCCAAGTTATGCCTCTAGTTAAAAAGAACTTTAGCAACTCAATAACCAGCTTTATGATTGATACCAGGATCAAAGTGCATCTTTCCGACAGCAATGCTGGCACCACTCCAGTCGTTTTGAGGCAGTGAGCAGGGCCTGCAGGCTGGGGGCTCGGCTGCAGCCCTGGCCTACGATGTGCATTTTAGGACTAAGGCAGTCAATAATGCACTCACACACTGCAACAAAGAGCACTGTGTATTGTGGGTTTCAGGCTGTAAACCAGCAGCAAAGCCAGAAGTATGCCCAGGAGCAGGGCAACAGGGGGCCCGAGGAAAAAAAGTTCAAGCCACCAAGATGGGGTGGGGTGGAGGCAGTGGTGTTATCCTACCGGTACGCTGGGCGGGACATCCGGGTGATCGGCAGCCCGCCCGCCGTGTACCGCAGCGTTACACCGTTTGCGTAACCAATTACGCCTCTTGCGTACGCGACGGTACGCGACGGGCGGGCTGCCGATCACCCGGATGTCCTGCCCAGCATACCGGTAGGATAACACCACTGGGTGGAGGGCGGTCTTGTGGGACTGGTCTTATTTCACTATCAAAGCTATAGGGAGCTCAGGAGTTACTGTCTGCCTGAACTGGCTTCAAAAAATAAAGTATATTTCAAGTGTAGACAGATTGCAAAAAATAAAATTACATTTAAAAAAATGGATGCAGCACTCCCTGCTTTCTCCAGAGGGCATTGAAGACCTCTCCAAGACATTTTTAAAAACACCCAGATATTATCTCTGAGGCTATCCCTAGTCACTACCTGTGGAATTTCAGCTATGCGTTCATTAGAACCTGCGCAGGACTGGAATACATTCAACTGGAAGTCAGGGACGTTCGCCAGATAATGGACACCACTTAAACATATGAATGGCTGCCGTGAGACTGGTATAAATTATCACGATAATGCAAGTTTGTTAACCGGACTGGCCTACAATGATCAGTACGTTGCAAAACTGAGTCACCTTATGTTCTAGATTTCCATTTTGGTGTCAATGAGCTCTTAAACGGCCATGGAAACAAGGCACTCGGAGGCATTAGCTACCAAATTAAACAATGAGTAAACTAGTTTACTCAAATATGCTCATTATTATAGAGCTGCCATTTGCAGCTCCAAGCTGGAGCTTGATGTAATTTGGATGCATTGTCGTTAGAGAACGCTGGAATAGTCCTGCTGTTCCTGTAGGCTGCCTTTCGTATAAAAAGGGCCGTATTGTTTTTGTGTGTATGCTGCAGTTCAGGAAGGTTGTAAAATGTGCGTTGAATCCATTCCAATGAGAGTTTCTTTATGACTTGCATTATACGGCATTTTACTGATCTTTGCCGAGTCTATTAGCCTTGTTGCACCTTTTGTTTATGAGACCCTCCAGTGCTGTTTGGCGTGAAGCTCTGGGTTGTTGGGGTTTTCTTTTTCTTTTTGCACTGTTTTCCAATGTGCCGTTTCACTGGTGCTGACATGCATGCTGCATTAAAGAGGCAAGACAGCGGTGCAATAGTGGAGCTGCTATTTAAACATTCATTCATTAATTGTTTCCATCTGCAATCCATATTGTATGATGAGGAGGAAAGTGAGGTGAAATGGGAGATTAATGAAAACAATCGATAGAAACTTGGGCCTTAGTAAATAAAAGTCAATTAGTTGCTTTGTTGTGAGGGGCTGACTGTTGAATTTACTTGCATCAAATTAAGACTTTGTCATAATGGAAGCTCTGTCCAGCTGGTTTTCTATAATGTCTTGTTTCATAGACTCATTTGTATCTTGTTCTAGTGGCTTATATAAAGAGATGAATCTTCTCTAATGTAAATAACTCACATTTGCAAGGACATATACAGTCAGGGCTAAGATCATAACGGCACAATCCAAGCACCTACATAGTGCCGATGCGGCACCCCCATGTTAGCGCTACATCTCTCAGGCTGATGCTACCAAACTCGGCTGGCGCAAGTGGGGTTCTGCAAGGAGGGCGGGCAGGTGGGAGGCATTCCTGGGCGGGGGTTGAGTGGGCCGGTGGGTGTCCCAGCCCAGGGAGAGGGATGGGATTGGGATGTGGCTATTAGGCCGAATCCAAGGCCTTGTCCACAGGCCACACAGACCCGATTTGGGCCACACGGCTTCCTTGGACCTGCACCCGCAATTTTGCAGGCACAGAACCAAGGAACCCATAAGAGACTAACTCCTAAGCCTCTTAACTTTCCAGAGCAGGCCCACTGGCCTGCCTGTTCCAGCGCAAGTTAGGATTCAACAATCAATCAATCAACAGGTACTTATATACCGCTTTTCAACACGAAGTTCACAAAGCGGTTTACAGGCAAATAGTAATAATATAAAATTAAAAGGCTCCCTGTCCCAAAGGGCTCACAATCTAAAAAAAGGCAAACCACCAGCAACAGCCACTAGAAAGACTGCGCAGGGGTGAAGAGGGACAATTACTCTCCCCCTGCTAAACATAAGAGAAACACCACTTGGAAAAGTGCCTCTTGCCCAGTTAGCAGGGATTGCGCCCTAAACGTTGCCTGCTTAGATTCCTTGATGTTTAGTCCAGTGTTCCATTTCCAGTCGTGTCAGCAAGCTGTCTCCGGAAGCACAAAAGCAGTTCATGAAGATATTCCATATTGTTTTTCCTAATCAATTGGTTCTCAATTGCCAGCATTTGGTATCCAGAAGCGTATGCTCTGAGCATGGAGGTTCTACTTGGCACAATAGCTGTTGATAAATCGGTCCTCCATGAATTTGGACAATCCTAAAAAAAAAAAAATCTTGGCAATGGCTATTACCACACAAGTTGATTATGCACTGGGCACTCAGAATATTTTTGGCCATTCAAAATGCTCTTTGAAGTTTCCCTTCTACCACCCCAAGTATCTAATTCTTTAATTTTCCATCACATCTATCTGGAAGGTGGCCAATATTATTTTACAAACTACAAGTCAGCAGCAAGCCAATTCGATATTTCAACCCCAAGTGCCGCAGAAATATATTTCTCTTTAAATTTTTGCTATTCTCTCCACTGGCAGTTTGCAGAGTGCATCTGGGTGTTTGGCTAATGACCCGTGAGCAATAAGCAACTGTTTAAGTAAAATGCACTATGAAAAAGCTTTTACCAAACAGCATTTTAATATTTTAAATAGATTTTCCATTGCAGGCCCTTTGTAACTGGATTAGTTCTCTGATGTGTTCTGACAGTGCTGTTGTTAGGGATACTCCATTAACTTTGTCTGTCATCTTATTTTCTCCAGTATCCAGCATAACACCCTTATATTTCATAATTTGTATTGCTATCAGTGCTGATTTGTAAATGTGCAAATTATAATTAACAACGGCCACCACTTCTATTAAATATTAAATCATTCTTGCAGCTTAGATTTTCCACAGCAGATGGAGCCCTGCTGTATGCAAATAGACTGTGCCTTAAGTCGTCAGCAGTTTTTAACCTCAAATTTTTTTGGCTTTCTCTCCCATTCCCCATTTGCTTTATGCATCCTAGGTAGCGTTTGAGTTAATATTTATTCACCACAGATTCTCTTCTGCCCAATAAGGATTTTACGGGCGATTGCATTTTTGCATTGTAGTTTTGTCCCACTTCATTAACAGCCCCTTCTTCGTGTTGCCTGCTTGTAAAGTCACAAATACTTTTGTTTCTACCTATGCTGCAGCATTTTTTTTTCCTTAGAGCGGTTTCGTTACATTTTAATATGTAGAGCATAAGCGAAGGAAGGAGAGGGGAGAATTGCTGGTACGCCTACATAGTTTTTAATTTGGAAACCAATCTAGGCACGCAATTTTACCTCAGACTAAGCAAAAAGCATTTAAGGTTTTATACTGTGTCTTAAACATTCTATTAAATGTCATCAGCTGATTCAGGGAAATCTATTGCAAAAATATTAGAGACGTGTAATGTATAAATGTAATGGATGCTTGCGACGTAAGGATGAATGTGAAATCCCTCCATTTATCAGGTATCTATAAAGCAGTAAGGGGGAAAAAATTGATAGAATATGAAATTTTTTCTGATGGATGCCATCGTAAGGATGAAACTCTCATTCCTACTGCCTACTGATCTGCTGTTGTTGTAACAAACAACAGTATTAGCGCAGCCGTCTGTGATTCAGAAAAATCTGGATGAGATGGAATATAGCCCGTATAAGCCATTATAACCCTAACTGTCTGTTTAGCTGATGCAATGAGATGTGCCATTCCCAGTGATGTCACAACTCATTTCACCAGCATGGCATTTTGACTTGGGGTGCAGTGATGGAGTCCAGCTCTGGTGGAACATGCGTTCCACCAGAGGGGCAGCCCAATAGGGATTGGGTTGCCAGTGCTCCAGTGTGTCCCATATTTCTGCCTCATTCAGTGGTGTTCCTATAGGGAAGGAACATTAAGGAGCCCTGACACGGTCCCTCCTCCTCATCTTCAGAGCAATTTGAGCCACGGATGAGTCTGGAGGTGAGGAGGAGGGGCCACGTTACATAGTAGCTCAGGCTCCTGCAAAACGTAGCATCCCCCCCCCATAGGAACGCTACTGGCTCATGCCCAAACATCTACTTCCCAAAACAGTTATTCTTTCCTTGCTGCCTGCATGATAAAAAAGATAAAGAGGCACCATGAAAGCATGTGGGCAACTACTGCGCTGCTGCTGAGTGCTATACAGCACTTTTGTGCCAGCAAGCACCAGTGTATCATGTGCTATGCAGGCAGGATTGTGCCATAAGAATGAACATGCTGCAACATATTTGGAACACCAACCCTGGCAATATCCTTCACTGCTGTGAGTTACAGCTGTCCTTCATCCACAAAGGACACACAGGTAGGGCCTTTTAACTTTGGGGGTTCTGTTCCTGGAAACCTTGTGGATAAAAAAAAAAAGTATCTGTGGGTAATTAAACCCGCGGATTTTGCTTTCCCACCCACCCAACCTCCAGAGGGCTTTCTGAGGCCTGCTGAGGCTGTGCCGGCTCCCCCAGGCCTCATAATGCATTCTAAGGCATTAAGAATGCAACGTCCGGTTTTGCTGATAACCTGTAAATTGCATTTTTTTAAAAGCCAAAACGGCCATTCTGAGGCCTGTGGAGATTGCGTGTAGATGCGTGCGACTTCGTCGGGCCTCAGAAGAGCCAGATCGCAGCTCCAGTTGCCGTTGGAAGCTTCAAGTTGAGCCAAACCCATGGATGTAAAATCTGCAGATATGTAGGCTCAACATGTACTCTCCCTTATTTTGTTGTGCGAAGGCTAAGGCAACCTTCTTGTTGTTATGAATAATCTTTTTTCTTTATTTTTTTCCGAATTTATAGTAGGCATTAGGAAGTCAGCGCCAAAGTAGATGTCTAGTTTGGATATTGATAATTGGCTTCCATCCCTCAACAACCTTTGGATATCCTGTTCATGAATCTTCCACATCACACCTGGCCCTAAATAAACATTGCTTTTGTTTTCTCGTTATTGGCTCAGCTTATACAAAGTGCCAGAACCTGAGCTCACCCCTCTTTCTACAAATCAACAGAGAGTGCTATAACAGATCATAGGGTAATTCATAGGGGCTGCACCCCAGAACTAGGACTTTTCTTTCTTTTGAGACTAACCAGAGCCTTGGTCTGAGCCTCTTCCAGGAGCATAGGCTTGCGGAGCACAAGGTGAAAGGATCATGCAGTCTGACCCATAAAAGAAAGCTTTCAAAAGCATTCTTGACAAAGATTATTCCCCTTCATGGTGGCACTGGATGATTAACCCAAAGATAAGGGTACCTCAGCCTGTCAGATTTTTAAATGGCTGGGGAAACATAGAACTTGGAGGAATTAGCTGCCAAATTAAGCAATGAGTAATGAAGACTACTTTGTGTTTCAGATCATCATTCACTGAACTGTAATAGCTTCAATAGCAGAAAATTGAATTCTAACAAGTGAGGGTCTTGACTTTTGTGCATGTTTAGGAAAAAAAAAACTGTGAACATGCTCAGTGCTCGTTCCTGACAGATCTGAGTGCCACAGAGTACACAGTGTGATTGTATGCAACCATCCTTGGTTCTCATCTAGCCTACGATTCATCACAATGAGATAGGGGTTTAGATGTGCTTTTTTGGAAGCAAAGAAAATGTGAGTGTTTGTGCATATTGTTAATCAAAAATTATATTGGTTAATGTTTGCACTGTTCAAGGCTGCCTGTGTAAGCACTGTGCAAACAGTCAGTCTCTAAAGCAGTGATTCCCAACCTTTAGGAACTTGCAGACCACCGAGGCAAAAATTGAAATCATCGTGGCCCACATGCAGCCCCCTTACCCTAACCTTGCACACAAAAAATACAATCACGTTTGTAACTAGTTTCCTAATTGTAATTACATTTCCTAATTGTAATTAGGAAAGATTGATTAGAGATTTATTAGATTTATTATTTAAAGAGATTTTGTTGTCTGACGCATCTACAGATAGTCTGTTCTCCACCCTCTCTGGTAGTCTGTGGGGAAGTATCTCTTGAGCGAGCACTTCCTCACAGAGAGGATGGAGAATGGACCGCCCACAACTGCATCTGACTCTCAAACCCTCTCTTGTGGACCATGGGGGAGTGCTTGTTTGGCAAGATGCTAGAAGTGATCAAAGGCAATTTTTTTCTGAGAACTCGCAGGCCTTTTCTCAGGGTCTCATGAACCACTTGTGGCCCATGGACCACAGTGCTCTAAGTCATGGCCCCCAAACTATGGCCTGCTGGTCGGATCTGGCATTCAGGGAAAGCCTTCCCCATTGTGAGCGGCGTGGATCATTTCGTTGCACTCCCGCTCCATTTTCCAGTTGATTGGCTGGAAGGGATGCTCTGGGCACTCGCTCCTATGCCCATGCATCCCAGAAGGCTGTGCTGCAGGACACCAGGCATAGATGGGAGTGCCCAGAGCGTCTCTTCCAGTCAATTGACTAGAAAATGGAGCAGCAGCACGACAGAACAATCTGCAGTGCTGCAGATAGGGAAGGCTTTCTCTGTACGTAGTGGTCCAAAGTTTGGAGACCACTGCTCTAAAGGTATGCGCTGGTGGTTCCAGAGATGGGTGAGTGCCTACTCACTGAAGTGATAACTTCAAGTGACAGATTAGCTGGGAACATCCACCTCTATTTGCCTTCATCACTCCTCCTCTTCCCCCCTGCCACTGCCTGAATTCCAAAAAGGAACAGGGGAAAGGAGCAGAAGAAGTGTGGAAGAGAGAAGAGTGGTGCTGTGCCATCATCTCTCCTCCAAACATTCTCCATTTTTCTTTTCCACTTTGAACATACAGAGAAGGAATATTTGTGGTGCGTCATGGTAAGAGGGGGATCACTCGGGCTTGCCCTGTATACAGATCCTCTGCACCAATAAAATTCATCTGAACCAGGCCTTTGTTCGGAAGTAGCCCTAGAGAGTGAGGAGGTGGGAAAGAGTTGGAGATTCCAGTGCACTGAGGTCATTGAGAAAAGAAGGACCATTAAAAAGATTGCAAATGATGAGGCAATCTTACCAAAAATGAGCTGAGAGTGTAAGCCATTTTATCAGTCTGAGTTGGAAGCATGACTGATGCCTAATGTAGAGGAACCCATGCTCTGAATTTTGAGCAGATCAAACCATCTCTGGAATTGTTTGGAATGAGTCCCATCATGCTCCGATTGTTATATGAGTCCTGCAGAGCCAGAAGAATTTGAGAGAGTGTGAAATTATTCAATCACAGTGGCTTATATATATTTTAAAAGAATCCCGTACTCGGTATTCAAAGGCAGAGGGTGTACTTCAAGCCTTGTTTGTTTGTTTGTTTCAATTTGTAAGAAATGAGATGATCTATCAGAGAAGAAATTTGGCAAAATAGGTAGAACACAAAGTAAACCATGTTAAGCATGGGCCTACTGCAGCATTTTCCAAACATCTGATAGCTAAAACAAACTTTTTTTCCTGAATTAGGATAATGAGGCACACTTCACTCTTCCAACCTGAGAAGCTTGACTTTCAACATGCCCAAGACTGAGAAAGACTTGTTTTTGGTGCAAGGAGAGCTCACCACCTGTTTCTGCATGATTCACTGTTTGACAATCAGGTTCCCTGATTGGCCAAGTCAGAGTAGTAACCCATTCAGCAATCCAATGACAGTCTCCTCTGAGGACTGGTCATCCTGCAGCCTTCTCTAAATCAAGCGTGGTTGGTTGATCTAATTCAGAGGTAGGGCAGAATGGCTATTGGGTTGCAAGGTGTGGTCTGAGGGCAGATATATAAACATAAGAACAGCCTTTCTGGATCAGGCCGAGGGCCCATCTAGTCTACTTTCCTGTATCTCACAGTGGCCCACCAGATAGGGAGCACATATGAAAACAAGATACTTGCATCTCACTGCTACTCCCCTGTATCGGCATTTACCCGATTTACCAGACTATGGCTTGGATTTAGCTATATTAAACAAAAGTGATAAATTTCTCAATCATGAAACCTACTGAACACACTGTCCCTCCCTCGCCTGTCTGGGGCAGGCAAAAAAGCTGCCAGCTATGGCCAATTCGGATGACAGAAAAAAATTCCTACCAGGCCCTCATGATGACTGACTAGCTAATCCCATAGCTTGTTATCTATGATGGAATTTTCCTCCAGCAATCTGTCCAATCCCCTTTTAAAGGCATCTAGACCAGACACCATCACCACCTCCTGTGGCAAAGAGTCCCACAGACTAATTACATGCTGGCTAAAGAAATATTTGTTCTAACTCTCCTGACATTCATCTTTGATGAATGTCCCCTGGTTCTGGTGTTGTGTGAGAGGGGGGGAAAGCTTCCTTCTATCTACTCTATCCACACCCTGCAAAATGTTGTATGTCTCTTTCATGTCCCCTCTTAGGCACCTTTTTTCCAGACAAGAACCCCAAATGCTATAACCTTTCCTCATAAAGGAGGTGCCCCAGCTCAGTAATCTATCTTCTGTACCTTTTCTAATTCTATTATGTCATTTTTTTTTAGATAAAGCCATCTTGTTGAAGTGAAGTAAACCTGTTCGAGCAGGTTCCCAAACATTTTGGCGCCATGACCTCAAATCCTCTGCCAAAGGTCACAATGCTCCTGGTGGTGCCAAAGGGAGCCTCCAAAGGGCTCCTCCAGGTCTGCCAGGCTGAGGACCCACTCTATCAGCCTCTGTGCGCCTCAGAATGGCCTGCAGAAGCCTCAAAAAGCCATTTGTGGCAAACCAAAAGTGACTTCTGGAAATTTCTGCTGGCCGTTCTGAGGCCCACATTGGCCAATAGAGTGGGTCCACAGCCCAGTGTAATATGGAGGAGCCTTCTGGAGACTCCCAGTTAGTTGTTCAGCTTCCAGAGTGGCTCCTATTTGGAGCCATTCGGGAGCAAGGACACTGAGAGGGCCCAGCCAGCAATCCAGCAGCAGGTCATGACCCACAGTTTGGGAACTCCTGGTGTCAATTAAATGAAGGTTATTCTGAAAGAAATGTTCCCAGGAGTATCCTGGGATGGATCTTTTCAACAGTCAAATATAAAGGCAAAAACAGCTACATTCCTGAAGAGTATCCTGAACACACACACACACACACACACACACACACAGAGAGAGAGAGAGAGAGAGAGAGAGAGAGAGAGAGAGAGAGAGGGCTATAGTGTAAAAATTGAACTGCAGTAGACAAATATAACCATATTGACCCAATAAACTACTGGGCTGTAGAACAGGGATACTACAATCATCATTTACCTCAGCCTCATACATAAATCATATCTTGAAGGACATGTGGATAACAAATTATAAGCAACTACAAAAATAAACAGATCATGGATTTTGTGTACAAACCGAAGTTTGTACATAATTACAAACAGATTATAGTAAACAAAGGCCATGTCCATTTGATAATTCAGAGAGGATTCCCCCATTGCAACACAACTTCAAGGCCTGGGGGACCCCATTTAAATGAACTGTTGGAGCACATGACACAAAAGAAACCAGTTTATCATTAAAAACGCATTTAGTCTATGTTATCATTCAACCCTCCTGGCCTAACAAACCCAAGTTTTAATATCCACATTTTTCCGGACTTCTTTTGATTAATCTCTTTCTGTCCCCAAGAGGAAATTCCTCCATGGCCCAGAACAGTAATGCCTCTGCCTTATGACTTCGTTGTTGTTGTTCCTCCGTTATGGCTAGTGTTAAAATGCTCCCCAATCCTAATCTTAGGGTCCAATCCAATCTCACAATGCAGCAGTGCTGACACTATGTCTGCTGCATCCATGGACTTGCTGAAGACCAGTCCAGCAGGGGGAGGTAAGTGAAGACATTTTTTTATTTACCTCCTCCTCTGCCTCCTTCTTGTCCCCAATGGGTTTATTCAGACCTATGCCAGCAAAAGAGCCTAAAAAAATCTTTTAGGCTGATGGGAGCATATTGGGCCTCAGTATTGGGACTCTGGATCTTGTAGGCACCATTGCCTCTGAGATCTGCTCCTGACTCTCCTGTAGCCTGGCCTGATCCCCAACCTGATCCACTCTGCCTTATCTTACACCCACTTTATGTGCTTCAATGGCTGCTGCTGGCAGCATGGGGCTTACCAGTTGCCTTGCTAGTGACAGCAAGCTGTCTGCTCTCAGAGTAGAGTAGCTGCTGCTATGGTGGCCTGCGTGATACACTAATAATATGGATAAGAGTGAGTCATACATTTACAATTTGTCATACCGAATACTTCTATAATACAAGTAGAATATGGGCAACAAACAAGATGCACCACATTCAAATTCGTGCATATTTCTGGTTTCCTGGCTTGCATATCTGAATAATATAATGGATATAGAATATATGAACCAGAATGTAGGAGATGACGGTGATGGAACAAAGCCCTGTGTTTCTGGAGGTATTACATATCCATAATTTCAGTCTCCATTACAAATACTAATAGATAGATCAGTGATGGCAAAGGTGACATGCCACAGCATTTTGGGTGACACACCAGCACTTGCCAACACCCAACAACAACTGAGGATTTTTTGGTAATGATTTGATTTTTTGTAATGATTTCTAATGTTATTTCTGTAATGATTGTTACAGAATGTTGAATGTTGTCTAATGTTGTTTTTTTGTAATGATTTCTAATGTTGTTTGATATTCCTTTATATAATGCATAGCCCCATACATGACTGAACTAATTTTTAAAAAAATAAATCAATATGTAAATATTTGTTTCTCTTTTGTTGGGAGTGGGGAGTGACAGGCCAGCAGAGTCAGGTTAGGCATTTTTGACATAGCAAACCCAAAAAGTTTGCTATCACTGAGAGAGAGAGAGAGAGAGAGAGAGAGAGAGAGAGAGAGAGAGAGCGCCCCACCCAACATGCATGTGGACATAGCGGCATTTTCAAACTAGTAAAGTGTCAAGAATTACTATCTATTAATAAAGAGTCGGGTTCTCCGAAAATGCCACTCGGTCCACATGTGTATGTGGGCGGGGCTAGTAATCGACACTTCCTTCGCCCCCCCCCCACGAATCCAGGAACAAATCCTGGTGCTCAGCCAGGATTTGTTGTGCACGAACAGGCATGTGATGCCTTTAAGAGTCCTACAAGAAGCCCAGCAGCATTGTTGCTGTGAACATGAACAATGAGAAATGGCTTTCATTTTTTTAACTGCAAGTTCCCAAACTGGAATGTGCAAAGAAAGCACTTCTATTGGAAAACCCCGATAGAAATACTTTCTTTGCAAATTGGTTAAAAGCCCGTCTGTTAAATAGTTTAAAGAAATCTTTAAGTGGCTGGCAGCCGTAGAAAAGATTAACCATTGCAAGACAGTCTTGTTCCAAAAGATGAGAATATGACAGGAAAGTAGAATCTCTTTCCCAGGGCCGGCCTTAAGCCAATGTGATCAATGTCATCCCATTGAGCCCCTTGCTTTGGGGTCCCCTGCACCAGCACAGCGAGCATATCGCCTACTGCAGCAGCCAGGATCTCTATGGGCTGTAGGTCAGTGAGGATAGTAGAGCAGCTTTATCTTGGGCCCTCCCACCTGTCCCTGCCTAGTGTGGGGACAGCTCAGGTGAAAGTTAGCATTGCACTTAGTTACCGAAGATACTTGGCTATAAGAGGAGAAATTTTTACAAATAAATGAGCTGTAAATTGCCTCCTTGTCTTATCTCAGGGTCAATCAAGGGTCAGGGCACTTCAGGGATGTCAGCTGATACTTAGTGGACCATCTCTTATGCTTGCAGAGAGTTTCCTAGCTTTAAATTACACTCTGAGCTGTTTGATCTCTGTTGCATTGTTTGTATTGGTTGGAGCTTAGCAGCTAGCTCTTCTGAGCATGCTCTTAACTCCTTAATACCCAACGCTTTCTGAAGTTACTATGCTCTTGTGTCTTTTTTTCCTGCAGTGTAAAAACTTTTTGTTTTTTCCCCTACAGTTTGAATCTATTTTTTTCACATCAATTCAATGCTGTCTTATGTCATTATGTATGGGGTGTTTTATGCTCCTCTTCATGAGCACAATTTCCCTCACTTTCCTCTTGCTGCAGTGATTGACTACTGACCTTCTCAGCATGGGAGAAACAAGGGAGGGTAAAATCAGATGAAATTATAATCAGACTTCTAATTTCATAGAAATTTTCTATGACCCTCACATCAGTCGGAGGGTAAAACCTACTGATGTGAGGGTCATAGAAATTTTTTTGATTTTTGGCTCAAAACCTGCCCTTAACTTATCTGTGAGACCGACTTATACTCGAGTATCTATGGTACTTTAATTCATGAAGTCTCTAACTTCAGCAAAAGTTATTCTTAAACAATAATGATAGAGACCTATGTCAGAGGAAGAGTCATCTTTTTAAAACATATAAAAGGCCGGGTTGCATGAACAGTTGAAGCTTGTTGCATATTGTTATATACTGATTCCACATAGTAAGCAAGCAGTTCCTCCATCTCATACCATCGCACTATTATCATGTCATTACAATGATCATTGTTGTTGTTGTTCAGTCGCTAAGTCGTGTCCGACTCTTCACGACCCCATGGACCACAGCATGCCAAGCCTCCCTGCCCTCACTAGCTTCCGGAGTTCGCCCAATTTCATGTTCATCGCTTCGGTGACACGATCTAACCATCTCATCCTCTGCCGCCACCTTCTTCTTTTGCCTTCAATCTTTCCCAGCATGAGGGTCTTTTCTAAAGAGTCCTCTCTTCTCATGAGGTGGCCAAAGTATTGGAGCTTCCGCTTCAGGATTTGTCCTTCCAGGGAGCAATCAGGCTTGTCTTCCTGTAGGATTGACAGATTGGGACTTTCAAGAGTCTTCTCCAACACCATAATTCAAAAGCATCTATTCTACAATGATCATAGGGTGAATTTAATTGTGTGCATCAAACCCAAGTGGTTATCATCTGTTACATTTCTAGTGAGGTTGTATCACTTCAGATACTACTGCTTGTAAATAGTCTATCAATTATAGCTCATTTGCTCTTTTTTGAATAAAAACCAGAAATAAGAATGGTGGACCAGTACCACAGAATAAATATAATACATAAATACATTCTGAATAAAGAATGCAGTTCCCTTGAACCAGTTTCCTTGTACATCTATTCCTTCTTGCTAGTTTATTAATGAATCTGCAATTTCTGGGTGCATCCTGAATTACTGTAGGGGTGGGAATGCTGTGGACCTTTTCTGCAGCCCTTGTGGACCTTATGGACTTTTTCTGCATCCCTTCTTGCAGCCAACTGGGACTCTAGTCCTGTAGGACTTGAAAGGTGGTTTTGTTGCACCTTTATCTCATATCATGCAATTTAGAACCTATTAGACAAAATTTGTATAGCTGTGAGCACTGTCTTGTATCATAAGGAATATGAATGTGACAGTTCTCATATAAGCAGTGGTGTCACTAGGAAGGTACGGATCACATTTGGTGACACCATTGGGTGTGACAACAAAGACCCATTGCCTAGGTCTACCTGCCCGATAGGCCTGGCCACCCAATCGGACTTCTTCTCTGTGAGCCCAGGTCTACCTGTTTCTGGAGCCTAAGCCTACCATGCTTCCCTTGGCAGAACCCAACCTGGTAGACCTGGCTTCTCAGTTGATCCAGCCTCCATCTTTCACTCTCCATGAGTCCAGATGGAATAGTGGGAGATGGCTGGCTGGGCAGATCAAGCTTACCCAGAGTTCTGGGGGTGGATGCAGTCCATGGGGGTGACACAATGAATTAAAGCACTGGTGCACCAATCCTAGAGATGTCACTGCATGTAAGCTATCTCCCCTGTTCCTTCCTCCCTATAGTGGGTCACTGAATGCCTCCCTCAAACCACTCCTGAGGGACAAAGGTCTCTCCTTGAGGATGGTGTGTGATGTGGGTACTACAAGGGGCTGCTGTGTGAAAGGGAAATAGCCAAAGCAGGGATCTAATACCATTCAACAGGCCACTTGGTATGTAGTCACCAAACCAGGATCTAAAACATGAGTGAAGCTGGGTTGCAAACCACTACTTCAAGGCATTTTGAGGGATTTTCTACAAGTGGGGAAGATGGAATCCACAAAAACTATGCCTGGAAAACAGATAATGGCTTGGAACATAAACTAAGTTTAGCACTTTGCTTTCTCCATTGTCCCAGTTCAGACGTCCTCTCCATACAGGCACTGCTATTTTCACAGGCACCCCAGCTGCTGTCTTCCATTGACACTAAGATCAAGGGGCTCTGTGTGGCTCTTCTATTTCTACTGGGAGAAACCATGTAGAAGTCTCGGAGGGGGGACCAAACTGTTGGATAGCTAAGGTAAGGCATGGTCAGCTTCTGTTCCTTCTCAAGAGAGACTGTTCCCAGGACCTTAGCGCCACATTGTTTTGCATTCTTGCTTTATCAAAACTGAAAAGAACATCTCAATCTGCTGAGAATGAAAAAGCACTGCACTTATATTACGTAGCCTGTATTTTTTTTTAAAAAAATGGGAAAGCTGCCATGTCTGGGGCCATCAAGAATCAAAGGCATAATTTGAAATGATAAACGTATCCATTTTAAGGCACAAGTTACTTTGCATAGTTAATATCACTATAATTAGTCATAGTTCTTGTAATTTATTGGAAAAGATGCTCAGCCCCTCTAGTGTACTACAGTGATGAATGTGGGTAGTGTAACTTTGGAAGCTGGAATCAAGAAAATTAGGAACAGTTGGAGAATTAGCATGTAAATCAATAATATCCTTTCTCTAGCATCTTGAGAAGCTGCAGTATACATCATAGGCTTTATGGCGAAAAGGCTCGTGAAACTCGGAATCAGCGCCTGCTCTAAACGATTAGGCCTGCTTTTGCAGCAAAGATTTTTTTTCCTAAAAAAAAAAAATCCTTTCAAATATTAGAGTAAATCTCTAGTAAATATTTAAACTATGTATAACTAGTCGCAAATAAATTAAGCTGGTTTTATGCCTTGTCTCTAATTAGAAGGGCACCACATTCATTGAAACGTGATTAGTATTATTCATTAGGCAACAAAAAAATTCCTCATTTGTATCTTATTATCACTATTCTGCATAAACTAACACAATTTGTCATGAACTCCCTCATTTGCTGTATCCTCAAAAAAGCAGATTATGCTTATTTTTCATTTGGACAGTGGAAAATCAAGCCAGGTGTTTGGCAGCACCAGAGTGTTCAGGTGTAACTGTGCCAGTGATGGTACATTACTAGCAGCGTGGATGAAGAATGAGGCATGGAGAATCATGGGACTGAGGTGCCTGGAGGCCCTTCCCTTCAGAGTGGTCCTGCTGATGAGACAGGTGTTGCTGTAAAAAACGGAAAGAGCAAGAGAGAAACTTTTTTGTAAAGTCAGCCTTTTCACCTTCAACTAGAAAGTAAAAGTGCTAATCAGCAACAGAGCCAACGTGTTTCTATACTCAGAATGAGATGGTTCCCCCATTATTCTTCTGTCTTTAAAATCCGAAAGCATAAACAATTAGATAGTGCACGTGATTTGTATTGTAAGTGATACAGAGAAGTGTCAAACAATCATTTTCATTGATTTGCCAGTTTTATCCATTTAGTCAGTGGTTCTCAAACTTCTTGCACTTTTTAGAATGGCACGCATGTCAGGATCCACCAGAAGTGATGTCATAGCTGGAAGTGACTTCATCAAGCAGGAAGTGCCATTATTGTGACGTAATCAAATGACACTCCTGGGATGCAAACTGGCATTCTTGGACCACAGTAATTGCACAACCATGAAAGATTCTTGACAGAAAGCAAGATTGTATTACATAGGACAAAATATGTAAAATCACTGAATGCAAAAAAAAAAATTAACCAAAAAACAACAACCCTTCACTTGAAATTTCAATCTGTTAACACTCACAAAAGGAATATAGCAAGAATAAGGTCTCCAGCTTCTAAGATGGCTGCTCCCAGCTTTCCGCGACCCAACTGATATCAGGTGGCGACCACATATTAGGTCCTGACCCACAGTTTGAGAAATACTGTATTTAGTTATTCTCATGTGCTATATCTTTGCCTCTGCTGTGGCATTTTAGCAGGGCTGGTGCCATCATATCCCAAAGCATTGGGCCCACAGTGCCAATGACTGGGTTGGTGACGGGGTCCCACCATGTTGGGTAATGGATCAAAGCTCACATGCATCAGAGGGTCCATCTGACCCCTGAATGTTCAGTACAAGTGGAAGTGAGGGTACCTAAAGTGTCATTAGTGGGATGGCCCAACAGACACCAGGACTCATGTCAGAACTCCAATGGGAATGAAGAAAAAGAGTCAACTCAGAGCACTGTGATGGATATCTGGTGCTGTTGACCCATAACAGCTGTTGGGGCTTAGAGGAAATATGTCCCCTTACCCCAAGTTGATCTCCAGCAGCCAAAACACCACTCCAGCACCAGCACCACTCCATCACCATGTGGGGGTTTCAGTAAGACTAGGTCATAAGTGTAGGATTGCAGCCATTATGGTATAGTGGTGTTACTTTGTCCATCATTTGGGTGGTACCATTGATATAAAAGGGACATGGTGGCGCAGTGGGTTAAACCGCTGCTGCTGGGATTTCTGACCGGAAGGTTGGGAGTTCAAGACTGCGCGACGGAGTGAGCTCCCGTTGCTTGTCCCAGTTCCTGCCAACCTAGCAGTTCAAAAGCACCTAAATGCAAGTAGATAAATAGGGACCACTTCGGTGGGAAGGGAACGGTGTTCCGTGTGCTAAGGCGTATAGTCACATGACCACATGACCACGGAAGCTTGTCCTTGGACAAAAAGCCGGCTCTACAGGCTTTGAAACAGATGAGCCCCGCCCCCTACAGTCGGTCACAACTAGACCATTTGGTCGTGGGGAAACCTTTACCTTATTGATATAAAGCTATAGCATAACTGTAGGTTGTACCAAGAGTGGAGCTCTGACATCAATTGTGGCATGCAATAAACAGATGTGGTGGAAACTGTATTATTATTATTATTATTATTATTATTATTATTATTATTATTATTATTAT
>JAJKFI010000105.1:954692-966189 GCA_029204185.1 Lerista edwardsae | reverse complement strand
GGTCTCCAAGCTCCCAACTCTGCTGCTATTTACACAAATACACAACAAAGGTCAGGATTAAATGCACAACCTTGATTTGGATTTGCAGTTGTGGCTTTTAAACAACGTAATTTAAAGCTTTAAAAAAATTATAGTGTTTTACCTTGAGTGTAGCATTTCCTGACTGTGGAGCACTTTGCAATCATGTGTAGTTTGGAGCTGGCATTGAAAATACAGTGCCTTAACAATGGAATCATTGTTGCAGTTTGATATTCTACTCAAGGAAACTACTTTTCCTCTGCAATGTTAAGTATGATGTTAATTCTGAGCATATCACTTCAAATGTCACGCTAAAATTTAATGTTCGTGTTAGGTCAGTCGCTTAAACAAAGCGGAATGTGCTTCTTTCAGGAGCAACCAAATGCTGAGGCCAGCACAAGATCTCAAAGCTACCTACACATCCCTGGACCAAGTAAATATATCTCATTGATGTAGTATTATAAATTAGCTTCCAAACTACAGGAACGATAGCCTTTTTAAAAATTTTCAACAGCTGACATCATGCTCGTATCTTTTTTGTTTCTTTTTAATTTGTGGATGAATTGAGTGCTCATTAAAGTAACGGACTGGGTAGTCATGATAGCCAGGAGTTGGAATATATTTTATGTGATGAATTGTGTAGGCTCACATAATTTTTTTATACACTCCATTTAATTTTTTTTTCTGCATACAGTGAGATGACTAGTCCGCCATTTAGGATATTGTCCCTTTGCCTTTGTGGTTCACATTTACGCTTGACAAAATAACATGTGCTACTGGGGTGCCATTGAATGGATGTTTTTGGTTGTTCTTGTGCCTTCTTTAATTGATGGGAGCTTGATTTTCCATTGGTAACTCAGGGCGCAATCCTAAACTGGAGTTAGGCCGGCATAAACTAAGCCAGCAAAGTTTGGCCAGCACAAGATCCACCACAAAGTATGTTTAGACCACTCTCAGAGTCAGAGAGGCCAGCACACAGACGTGAGCCATCCTCTCTGACTCCGAGACTGGTCCAAATGCACTTTATGGTGGCCCTTGTGCTGTAAACTTTGCTGGATTATTTTATGCTGGCCTAACTCCAGTTTAGGATTGTGCTCTCATTTTCTGCTTTTACAGGCAGTGACAGCTGCTGAATGAAGCCTGTTCTATGGCGCAATAGCTATGGTCACATTTATGCATTCATGGGAGCAATGGCTTTCAGATGCTAGATTATTTGAAGCAATTCTTCATATGGTTAAATGATCCTTTTATGGAACCGAAAGGATTTTTCTTAACCCATATTAAGAAATGAGTTTGCATTGATGTTACCAATTCGATTTCTTCCTTGATAGGACAGTGTCTGCAAGCTTTAATTCGTAAGTTCTTTTAAAAAAATTAGCAATCTTTTATGGGAATGCTCATGATCCTGTTGTACTGTAGTCAGTAAATAACCAGAAAACTGAGAAATGGTGCATTCATATGTTTATTGAGGTTACATGGAACTCACAGTCATAATTACTGTAGTCCTCAAAGCTAGTAATGAGTGCCTTAAAATGAGTTTCATTGTCATTGCCATTACCCAAATCACTGATGGGATACCCTCAGCAGTTTACTAACTTCATAAAATCAACAGGATCCTTCAGAAGATCTATCAGTTTTTAGATTGGGCAGAACATCTGCAGAAATCCAAGGTAAGAGAAACAGTTTCGATAAAACTACTGAAATTCCTCAGAAGCTTGCATAGCCCTTTTTTACGGGGACACCATTATGGGCCCCATTCCCATCTCCTCCCAAAGGGTAGATCAGTGTCAAAGGGGCATGGGGTAGAACATGATGGAAACCTTCTGGTGGTGGAGAGGCAGACATGACCACAGAGTCCACTGTGGGAATAAGGGCAGTGGTTCCCAAACTGTGCCTCACAGCACCCTTGGGAGCCAACAAGGATGCTGGCTCTCCTGGGTGCCGCAATCTTGGTACAACCAAGATTGCTTGAGATTTTGAGCGATCTTGAGGGAGTGCTGGTGACCTCTTCTTCCTCCCACAACATGACAGGGTGCCATGACCACATTGGGAACTGCTAGATAAGGGGTTGATTGCAGCCACATGAGATAAAACAACTCAGGGCACAATCCAACCAACCAACTTTTCAGCACCGGGGCAAGTGAAGTGCAGCTCTGAGGTTACCTTGAGGAGGCCTCCATGACTGCCCCCAACTGCAGGATGCAGCACATGCTCCATTAGGACTGCTAAGTCAGTGCTGGAAAGTTGGTTAGGATTGCACCCTCAGACTTCCACTGTTGTAAAGGACCATATGGCAGTGCACACACCATGCTGCTACTGATGGCCATTTTGGAGTTGCTGAAGCAGATAAGCCAGCATGCAGGGCAAAATGTGGGCAAGGAGGAGGAGGGAGGGGGTAGATCCCAATAGTGCATGCCAGATCTTATCCCCTCTTTCGAACACCTCCCTGCCTGTTTTCCCACCTCAAACATTTGCTGCCAAAAAAAGGCGTATGTTCAAGGAGACCCATGACCAGTGATGTCATGTAGCCAGGACGCTCCGGAACGCCATTCTGGTTGTTCCGCGAAGGGCTGGCTTCGCCCACTGCAGTCGGTCCTGGTAGCTACTTCCTGCGTTCCGGTTGTTAGCGCAGGTAGATTCCACCACTGCCCATGACTTATGTGGAAATAAGAAAAAATATATATTTACTTAGCTTCTGTTCTCCTTTGCGTCACCCCCTCATATCATGCGCCTTCTTGAATGTGGTTGCATTGGTGCTAGTGGGGTGGGGTAATGGGACTGGGGCAAAAGAGTCTTACATTTGGTTTGGTGCTTAACCCTGTATTGGACTTCTCGAGTTCTTTTCACTCGGGCACCTAATAAGTGGTTCACCAGGAACACCTCCTTGTCCGTGGTGAGGGGTTGCCCAGCAGAAGGCTTTGCCCAACTGGGACTCCCAATGAGGCTGGATTGGTCAGGCCCATTCTCTCAGGCGCTCTCTGAGGCATCGGGGCAGCCAGCTCTGCCCCCATGTGCTATACAGAGGTGGATGTCCTTGAAGCATTTTGAAACCCCCACGATAAGCATGGGGTGTTTTCCCTTCTGCTGTGAAAATATGCAGAGATTTTTATTTCTGCTTGATATTATTTTCCTTAAGTCATGGCATTTTCATGATAATAATCCAAATTTGTGTCATCGTCTCAAAATTACGCAGAAGTGGTTTTACAGATCACAAACAAGGCCTTGAGGCTTAAAAGAGTTGGCATGTTCCCCTTCCCTCCCAAGTCCTTGTGTATCAGCCCCAGCAGAGCACATTTTAGCATGGCGGCCTTAGGTTATCAGACGAAAAAGGCACTGCAAAAGACGCCCCATCTGGCTGGAAAAACAGTCTCTTTCATAGTGCACGTCCTTTGATATGCAAGCCAAAAACCACACATAGGAGTTTTCTTGATTTGACACAAGTGGTTGTGATACATTCTTAATTACGTGGTTGGATAAAAGGCCTCCACAGTACAGTTGAAGCCAAAATTAGTCAATTTAGATTTGGGGTCTTAATCTAGAGGTTTGATAGGGTCAAAATGTCCCCTGACATGTCTGCTTATCTATTTTGAATGCTTACCTCCCTCTGTATGAAGCAGAAGTCTAGTGTTGTGCTAGAAAGAAGAAAACAGTGCTTCTGTGTTTTTGCAAGATGTTGTGATCCGTATTTGTGAGAAATCAATATTTTCCATATTTTTTTTTATGGAGGACATTGCCTTCAGCAGGGTCTCAGGTCACAATCCTAACCTGGAGTTAGGCTGGCACAGTTAGTCCAGCAAATTTGGCCAACGCAAGGGGCACCGCAAAGCATGTTTGGACCACTCTTGGAGTCAGGGAGGATGGCACACGTCTGTGTGCTGGCCTCTCTGACTTCAAGAGTGGTCCAAATATACTTTACAGTGTGTTGGCCAAATTTGCTGGCCTAACTGTGCTGGCCTAACTCCAGGTTGGGATTGTGCTCTCAGTTTGTTTAAAGAATTTGGACCCCGCTTTTCTGCCTCATATTAGGGCACCTAAGGCGTCTCGCATCATTAAATACAAGAAGCAAATACAAGTAAAACAATACAAAACATTAAAACATTCAAACCCCAGTAGATCCCACAAATATAAAATTACAAACATTAAAGATGCCAGCCCAGCGAGTCAGCAGCTAAAGTCAGGTATTGGTCCTTGCGATTCCTGAGATGTTGACTCAACAATTGGATATAATAACAACATCAGTGAGCCATTGGTGACTGTGGTCAGTTAATGCAAGTTTGCAGAGGACATGACTTGTTTGCTGCATCCTGCTGGTAACTCGGGGTTCAGAGGATGGCTGGCTTCTTTTTGTTAAGACTCAGAAGACTGGGTGCTTCAGCATTCTGCATCATGACTGGTGTCTTGATGATCTAAACACCATCAACGTTTGGGTCAATAATATACAATTCAGAGAGATGAGTTACAGAAAGGACTATAATTGAAAACAATAAGAGACCATGACAGAGATGAGAAAATCTGTTCATAGGAACTGTTCATAGGGGAGGGACAGTGTGTACACTATAGAGCAGGTGTGTCCAAACTGTGTTCCCTAGGCTAGCCTGCTGGGACCCTCCCTTTGTCCATAGATATCCTCTGGCCTGCAAGATATACGCATGTTTTACTTCCAGGTGCTTTCCCACAACCTGCACCAGGATCCAAGAGCTCTTGTGAGAACTGCAGAGCTCTCCTGTGCAGCAACAGGTCCTCAAAGGTTTGCCTAATCTGGCTTGGAAGGAGGAGGAGTGGCAGCACCAGGTAGAGAAGCTTGAGTGCTTGTTTGCAGCTTGGAATGTACTCCATTACTCCTGAGGTTTTTTTTTTCTTCATTTGAATAAGGGGAAAGGAACGGTGGGCTGTGGGGGCTATATTTGCTAATGATCTGCTGTCTTTTATTTGCAACTTGAAACAGAGGTTTTTTTCCCCCCTTCTGTTGAATAGTGGGTAGGGAAACCAGGACTGTGGGGGTCTGTATTTGCTAATGATCTGCTGGGTCTGTGTTTGGTTTGTAGCTTGGAATGCTCTCTCTTGCTCCTTAATCTTTTTTCTTCATTGAAATATTGGAGGGGGTGGAGGAACCAGGACCATGGGGGCTACCCTCCGTATTGATCTGCTGTGTTTGTGCTTGGTCTGACATCAATCAATCAATCAATCAATCAATCAATCAATCAATCAATCAATCAATCAATCAATCAATCTTATTTATATACCGCTTTTCAACACAAAGTTCACAAAGTGGTTTACAGGCAAATAATATGAAGTTAAATGGTTCCCTGTTCCCAAAGGGCTCACAATCTAAAAAAAAAATACAGAACACCACCAGCAACAACCACTAGAAAAGACACTGAGCTGGGGGGAAGAGGGACAATTGCTCTCCCCCTGCTAAATATAAGAGGAGCACCACTTGAAAAAGTGCTTCTTGCCCAGTTAGCAGAGGATGTAACATTGCAACTTGTAGCATTCTCTGTGCTCCATTGACTCTCAAATTTATTTCTTTTTATTTAATTTAAAATGTATTAATTCATCCAAGTTTCATCTCTATTTTTTTTAATTTTATACTTAAATTTATTCATTTATTTTTCTGGCCCTTGACACCATGCCAGATTTACGATGTGGCCCTCCTTCTGAAAAGTTTAGAGACCCATACTATAGAAGGACAATTTGAGGGATGCATGCAATCTTCTAATAGGTTAGCTCAGGGCCAACTCCAGAAGTGGTGAGGCCCAATGCCAAGGAATCCCACAACCCCCCACCCTCCCCATGGGGCCTCCAGTTCACCAAGAAGAGCGATTATGGTGCCATGAACAAATTCCAGCACACGGAAGTTGTTAGTGGTGACATGGTCACCACCAGCAGGCCCATTTTGGGCCGTGTTGCTAGCACAAATCCAAACAACCTGGTGTAGTGCTGGGATGGCCAGGAGGGCAGTTAGGATTCATCCTAACTTGTTCAGGCTGCTCCCACCCCCGTCTCGGCCCAGTGCACCCTCAATCTGCCCTGTACCTTCCTTCCCTGCCCCCAAATGCCCCTGTTCTGCCATACTGCCACCCACTTCAACTGCCTGTGCCAGCTGTGCCAGCTGAGTCCAGGGCTGGAATTGGCCTCTGGGAACCAGCATGCATCCATGCACTGGCTCAACAGGCTCCAGATTAGTCATGCTTTGTGGCACGTTTGTGACACTCCCCGGTGGGTGCAAGGGACGTGTGGAAGCTCAGCGCATCTTCAGGATTGCACTCTGAATAAATTGGAGCGCATTCCTCGCTTGGAGTTAGGCGGGCATAGTTAGGCTTGGCTCGGACAAGGGCCACCATAAAGTGCATTTGGACCACTCTCAGGGAGTCAAGGAGGATGGTGCACGTCTGTGTGTTGGTCTCTCTGACTCTGAGAGTGGTCCAAACATACTTTAGGGTGGCCCTTGTGCTGGCCTAACTGTGCCAGTCTAACTCCAGGTGTGGATTGCGCCCTTAATAACATAAACCTAGGAGTTATTTTCCTGCACAACCTGTGCACAGGAAGTGTGCAACAGAATGCAGAATCCTTTCCTTGTGTGGACCGTGTTGTTTCAGCTGCCTCACTCCACAGTTCCCCATCTTCTGAACAACCACAGTGTCGTCCATACACACTGGCATGCAATGGATTCCCCCCCCCCCCGTTTCTCTCTTTTGCTATAATTGTATTACGCTGCATTTGTTTTCCATGACTGTATCAGCTTTGATCTGTAGACAGAAAACTGTAGCAGGGTAATGGGTTCAGAGCCCTGCAGTCATCGCCGGGTGCCTATTCTTATTTATAACCCATCAGCTGGCTGCTGCCGCTTTTTACTGTGAAGGTACACTTGACGCTATAAGAGAAGTGACCAGCTACAGCAAGACAGATACATTTAATCTAAATACTTAAATGTGATTCTTCTCCTAAGATGAGCAAACTGAATTAGAAAAAGCCTGATGAGAAAAGAAACCTAACATGATGAATGGGCAAATTTTAAAAGCCTATTACACTGAAGAAAAATCAAATGACTGCCAAATGGACTTTCATTCCTCTTTTTATTTATAAACATTCATGTGAAATTGCAAGGGGAAAGGGAAGGGGGGGCAAGCCCTTGAACTCCCATGAAAGACATTTTGTATCGCAATATGTTGACTTAACTGCTAAATGGTCACCTGTCCTATGTTGGTTCCTTTGTAACATACATCTTAATGTCAGCAACAGTGCAAAGGAATTGCAATCTGGATCCAAGCAGACGTAATCAGTGGTTGATAGTTAAGCCCACTTTTTTCGATAAGCTCGGACTGCACTTCGTGTTCTGTTTTTGCATCCGAACGTGCGCTTCTGTCACAGTATAATTGTTGGTCCAGGCTGCCAGCAAAGTTAAGTGAAAAATCAATTTGTTTAAAGTTGTTTCATGCCATTATTTTTCAGTGCAACTTCTGTCACCTTTGGCAATGGCTTCCTTCAATATGCTCTTCTGGGTCTCTGCTCGCAGACACCGTGTTGCAGTGGGAGCGGCGTGGTGCCGTGATTCATGGCCTGATGAGGTTGTCCAATTTCAGTAAATAAAATCATGAAAATAAAATTTCAGCCTATAAAATCAACACAGCCCGTCACATTTATGGGCTGGTGCTTGATCTGAGGGTGCCACTGGGTGTGAAAGTGAGCCATGCTAAGCAACACAAAACAGGGGGGGAAATGAGCCAGAGCTTTTGAGATGAGGCCAAATAATGTTAAAAGGGAAGAATTTTTCAATGTATTCATTTATTTGCATGTTTCTAGGCATGTCCTGGAGCACAACTTTCAGGGCAGTTGCCTTTCCCTTCAAACACAACCAGAAATGCAGAAAGGGAGGGTGTTCTGAGAGTTGGGGAAGTCACGCACAGCCTTCCCAGCCCTCAGAACACCTCCAGAGGATCAAAAATCGCCAGTTCTAATTTTTGGCTGAAAACTGGAAGTTGAGATTTCTGACTTTTCCAGAGGTGTTCTGAGGGCCGGGAAGCCTGTGTGCAACTAGACCACAAAACTGGAAATAAAACAATAAGCAGCACAGTTCTAAAAGAGAAGAACCAGAAACAGATAAGAGGACTAAAAGTTTCCACCCAGGGAAAAAGTGCAGCAAAATAACAGTATCTTGACTGACAGTCCAGTCTAACTAGCGTTGGCAGAGCAGAGCTGCACAGCCTCCGTTGTATCCAGTGTTTGTTACGAACAGACCTCAGTCTCCTAGTGGTAAAGGGATATTTCCCCCTTGTCCTGATGCCCAAACCTGCCCGATGGGGCTACTTGAATCTGTGTCAGCTATTTAGTTGGTACAAATCTGGCCTGAGAGTTAGGAAACAGCAGAGGCCTCCTCTGCCAGTCCCGCCCACTCCTCGGCCTGTTCCACCCCATTCCACCCTCCTCCCCCTGAAACGCCCCCTCGCTGCCTCCAGAACGCCCTCCTGCTGCCCTCTCTCAGCCCCTGCACCACTTGGGGCTACCTCCACTGGTGGCCAGGGGCTTGGATACAGCGCCGGTGGGACGGTACAGGCCTTCCTGCCATGCTTCCTTCTGCTTAGTCTAGAGCAGCATTTTCTGAAACTCACAGGGAGTTTGAGAAATGAAGTAAGTCTTGGTAGGGGTGGGGAGGATGACAACAATGCAACTGAAACATATGCATCCCCTATGCATCCCCGCTGGGGACATGGGGTAGACACAGGGGCTTTTTAAAACTTACCCATGTCTATAGCGGCCACTGGGGGTTGTGGGGAGCGCTGTGGAGGCCTCTGCAGGGCTCCTCACTCCTTCAAACAATGAAAAAAAAATGATATTGTGACCCACTTCCGGGTTCTGATCATGAAACAGGAAGTGGGTTGCCATTGCATTTTTTTTTTTGTGTTTGGAGGTGTGGGGAGTCCTGCAGAGGCCTCCATTGGGCTCCCTGCAGCCCCTAGTGGCCGCCGCAGACAGGGATAAATGTAAAAAGAAAACCCCTGTGTCTCTGGCGGCAGCATAATTGTTCCAGTCATGTCATCACCCTCCACTTGCCCCATCTCTTAAAGCGGCAGAAGCAGGGCTTCTCAAGCTGGTGGGTAGCTGATTTTGAGAACCCCTGCTCTAGAGTTGTTGCAAATATATAGGCTATTGCAATAATGCTGTTCTAATGTTACGTCGCTGTGAAGCCCTAAAATCTCACCAGGAAAAAACCAGGGAAAAAAAAAACCCCTCCTGTTTGTAAGACTAAGGAATCCCTGCCCACTTATCCCAAGGGGCAGACTTGTAAGCTATGGCATAAATCAAATGTGTGTGAATAAAATACGATAAAAACAAGAAGTGCAGGAGCATGGAAGGCACAGATAATGAAAGGAAATGTGCTGTGAGCAATGGAACCGAACATCCTGCAGAATATTACCTGGATACCCTGCACTGCAGACATGGCATAATAAAAGGATAGTAGTATATGTGTGATCTGGGAATCGTGAACATAAGGACTGTGTCTGGGAACCCTACAGTAGGTGCGGCTGAACAGAACTGGAAGCAGAGTTGAGAGAAATTACGATGACCTGGTAAAGCCCCCAAACAAATGGCATGTGACAAACGGGGGAGGGGAGAGCAAACATCAAAATAAGATTCACAAGAATGTCCGGGGGGGGAAACTGAATTGTAGCGCCACAGAACTAGCAAATACATTAATGATTTGGAGTCTGCTTTCAGAAATGAAAATGTGAATCTCTTCCCATTAGTGCCGTAGTTCCCAAACTTTTTAGCACCGCACTGAGACCCACTTTTTAAAATGACCCTCTGTCAGGACCCAGCTAGCTTTATGAAACTTTTAAAATAGGCAATCTATAAATGTTTTTATTTATTTACTTACAAGTAATATTTTATTTATTTATTTGCAAAAAAATAATAATAATCCCAATCCATTTCTCATAATGGGCCCTAATTTATTAGGGCCCTTGAGCCCTAATAAATAGACTCAAGGCTTCAGGGGTTTAGTTAGTCACCTTCACCTACTCCCACTACCTGTCATTGCTGGATTTGGGGGGAAAAACCCAGAAAAAAAGACTCAAACATTTATCTCCCTAAATTTATGCAAGCTTGCAAACTGCAGGAGCTCAGCTCTTTGCAGGGCACTTAACAGCTATGTGATTTTTGACTAGCCTCAAGACCTGAGGCAATCTGATCTTTTCATCACTCATGTTTTCATTGAAGGCTCTGTGGGACCAACCGGAAACTGGGTCATGGTGGGTCCCAACCCACAGCATTAGAAATGCTGCATTAGTGCATAAACAAGAAAGTGGCGCAATGGAATCCAGATCTCCCCTATTTTCAAAGACCTAATGGTGATTTTGCTTATGTACACAGAACCTGACCAGAGACCGGTCAGCGCTGCAGTCAGTTTTTTTTTTTGAAGTTGCTCTAACCAGAAGGGGCGGCACCAACTGCCTATGCTAGGCTACAGCCTATTATCAACACTCTAGACATTTGCTGGAGCATCTGAGCCTCCTCTGATGCTACTTTGCAGCCAGAACTCTTCATCCCCATCTTGGCGATACCCCAAATCAGAATCCCCTTCCTGGAATCTTGCCACTTTTCAGGCTTCTGAAAATGGACAAACCCCCAGCCGTGCATTCAGGTTCCAGTGCACTGAGTGGGGTGGGCGGGGGGAGATGTATGGCCACACCTCTTTCCTACATGACGAAAATGGACCAGTTGGAATTTTATCCAAACCACCATGCTCTCTTTCACACTTGCATTCACCCACCCACACCGCCACACACAGATATCTTGATGGGAAATGGTCATTTCTTATTTAAGGAGATCATTAGGGGTAAGAAGCAAATGGAACCAGTCATTGATGAACCAGTCATTGCATTCCTTATGTCAATGCTGGTGGATTTGTTAAGCAGCAGCCACAGTGCACAGAGTCCTGCAAAGTACCTAATCAGCATCTTCCTGTATTGAAGCAAAGAGGATGTGTTGGATACTATGATAGGATGCTGGTTCCATGACTGTGCAGCCTACTGTTTTTTCATGTGTCGCAACCAGATGTTTCATTTGGTGGAGTTAAATGATATGCCTGTGTGTGTTTTTGAGTGATATGTCAAGATATCGAAATACGGCCTCACACTGATAGACATGCCATACTGCTACAGTGTACTAATCTGCCTTTGAAAAAAAAAAAAAAGGAAATGAAATAAGCTGGGAGAACATGTTGACTGTGGATCTGTCTGAAAAGGAAAATGGCTTCCACAGTATTCTGAACACTTTGTCCATGAATGTGAAGGTTTCTGATGGCCTGCCGCATGAGGAAAAGAAAAACTAGTCCAGTGAATGGGAGCAGAAGTCACACCTCTCGGACCGATTAATTCCTTGCCATTGAAAACACAGGACTTTGCTGAATTGTGTCACAAAATAAGTGGTGTTCCCAGAAAGGAGAAAAGTGTTATTTTTTTTCAGGAGCTTGAATGCA
>JAJKFI010000105.1:887063-952182 GCA_029204185.1 Lerista edwardsae | reverse complement strand
CTCTCTCTCTCTCTCCCTCACACACACACACACACACACACACACACGGGGGGAAGAGAGAGAGAGAGAGAGAGAGAGCATTTAACAAACTACATACACAACTTAGGCTTTCAGCAAATTAATTTTTTTACTAAATTACACTGGCAAATGTTGCAAAATCTCCTGAGTGCTAATAGAATAGTATTTGCCTTCCGTAATTTATGGGCACTTTTCTCCCAGCTATCGATCACATTTCAAAAAAAGTAAATGGCATTAACATTTTAGACAATAATGGCTGAAGAAAAATGTTTCATTCTTTTTACCACTTTTGAAACAGATCTCGCAGGCCTTGCTCCGTTAGCGGAGGTGGGTGAGCGGACAGTTTGAGTGCCCTCTGTGTAATGTGTTTACTCTGGTAACGTGGGACTAATCAAATGTCTGGCATGTAAAACAATGGTGGGAGCTTGCTGTGTTTATCTCAGAAATAGGAGAGACCATGTTGGTGGCACTAGGCAGGTGCCCCTGATTTGACAACAACGTAATTAGGTGTCCAAAGGACCTGGGTTGGGGGTTGGGGTTCCATTAGGGATACGTTTATCAGCAGACAAAAAAGTAGTCAAAAGGAGAGACTGGTATTTCCTGCCTGCTCAGCAGCACCATCTTCTGTCCAGCCCATAGGAAACAAATGTCTCTCTGTTCCAAGAAAGGGGAATTGCCAGCTAGCAGTACCAGAAAGATGATCTGGATGTTTAGAGTGTGATCTTAATCATATGTACCAGGAAGAAAGTTGGATGTACTTCCAAACAAACACATTTTGATCTGGGCATTTAATGCAACATGAGAGCTGTGAAAATTGGACTTGACATTTGGACTATGCTAAAAGAAGTCTTAGATTTCGTTGTTTATATCCATCATCATCACCACCACCACCACCACCACCACCTATTATTTCTAGATGACATAGTATGTACTAATGTGCATATCATTGCAGATAGAACAAGTGCAAAGGCTTATATGGCTTTAAGGGAAAATGTATGCTCAATGACTGCAACCCACATCTGCATACATTTTATTTCTTTCAAATTGGTAAAAAGAATGTGGTCCTGTCCTTTTATTTCTCACATCCATTTGCTTCTATCCAGTTTATGAAGTGGTCATTTCACTGCAAGAAGGGGCCCTTCTAATAATCAGCCTGGGCTGCAGGTGGTGAGAGCTGGGCCAGTTAACTATCACCTTATTGCCTACTGTCATATTTTTTCTCTGAAAATATAACATGCTCTGTGATTTTGTAGTTTCAGCATCGTGGTAGAATTTCACTAATGCCTCTTCCCCCCCCCCCCCCCCGTTGAACTAACTCAGCAGTTTCCTTGTTTGAGTTCATTATGCTTTTCTGTCAACCTATTTACCATGACCACCTCTCTGCCTACCTATTCCCCAAGCCTGGCTTAACTAAGCATCAAACTAGGTGAAGCACATTCTGTGCAGGTGCATGCTCGCTTTTTCTTAGTACAGCACCTGCAGAGGGCCACCCCAGAGCACAATCCTAACCTGGAGTTAGGCTGGCACAGTTAGGCAGGCAACGTTTGGCCAGCACAAGGGCCACCATAAAGTATTTTTGGGCCACTCTCAGTCGGAGAGGTCAGGACACATGTACACCAACCTCCCTGACTCCAAGTGTGATCCAAACATGCTTTATGATGTCCCTTGTGCCAGCCAAACTTTGCTAGTCTAACTGTGCCAGCCTAACTCCAGGTTAGGATTGCGCTCTCAGGTTTAGAGTGCAATCCTATACCCTCATTGAGCCAGCGCTACACTCTTGCACTGGTCCAGCACAGTTGCAAATGTGCCGTCAAGCGCATCTATGCCGGCGCATCGGGTGCTGGACCGGCGCAAGCAGCAGCGTCGGCACATGGGCACTGCTGCGTCCATCAGCAGCACCGGTTGAGCGTCAGCGAAACTTGGTCGGCGCAGGTCCTCACCAGTGGCGTTCCAGAGGCGTGCAGGGGGCGCAACTGCGTGGTGATGGGGGTAGTTACACATGACGGACATAGTGCCACATCCTAAACCCTGTCCCTGGCCAGGATGGTCCCAATTCGGGCCGCTGCTGTGCACGTTGACCTGCGCCTGCAAAACATAGGCTGGCTGGGGCTTACCCAGGTGCAAGGGGAAAACCTCCCCTTGCCCTGCACTGAGCTTCTGCTGCCTCCTGCTGGGCTTAGGATATGGCCCTGCTATGTTGGCCTTCCTATGTCGCCACTGCTTAGGATTGGGGTGCCCGATTATGGCAAGGGGGAGGGGGGCATTGACTCATTGCTTTCAACGTAGTCCAGCTTCAGTGGATTGGGTACATTGGAGGGCAAAGTGTTAAAGCCATCCTCTACCTGCCAATGTCTTGTTCCAGATCACCCTTACACAGTCTGTTGGGGAGAGAGCTGTGGGAGAGTGCTTCAATACTAGAGGTAGATTACTGGAGGCCCTGGGGCAATCCCCCCATGTTGCCCTTTGCCCACCCCTTGATGCTGCACCCCTTCTCTTCAAATGTTCCTTAACACCCATTTGTTCTGGAATATGTTTCCATGTTTCCTGTTCTCGGTCCTAAACCCATAACAAAGCACTCATACATGCATACAGCTGCAGTCCAGGATTGATTGATTTCAAGGACAATTATTCAAATTATTGATTTAAGCCATAATTTAAATCGCCCCAAAAGGGTTTATTTTTAAAAAAAAATAAAATTGATTCAAATCAAGTTTCCAACTTCCAAATTCGTATATTTACTGAACAAGCATGCGTACGCAATTATGCAGCAACCAATATAGCATCGCTTCAGCTGAACGCTATTCTGGCACATCGGGCAGCATAGAGCATAACCTCTGGTCATGCAGCCCATATGCCTTTTACACTACAGAATGCAAATTTCCTCCAGAGAACAATTAATAAATAAAAATGATTTTTTTAACTCTCTCTCTCTCTCTCTCTCTGAACAGATGAAATGGCATTAACAAGGGCCCCAATGCTATCAAGGCCCTTCACTTCCAGAACTAATCTTCTGGAAGCACAAGATGCTTTACTTCGGTGTGAAGTAGCAGGAGGCAGGGAGGGGGATCTTATTCCCTCTTTCTCAGGTTGCCTCAGCCCCTTTCTCTCCTTGGACAAATGAGAACGAGGATGGTGCAGTAGCTTGAGAATTGGACTTAGACCTCGAAGAACCAGGTTCAAATCCCTCCTCAGCCAAAATGTTTCTGGGCAATCTTGGGCCAATCACTATTTCTTCTCCTCGCCCACCTCACAGGGTTGTTGTGAGGACAAAAGAAGGGAAGGAACCATGGATACCACACTGAGCTCCTTGGAGAAGAGCAGTATAAAAATTTGAACAATAATAAATACAATATGTAAGCAAAATGGTCAGTGTAGGTCCTAGGATATCCATAGGCAACCAGGCAGCCTACTGGGGGTATTTTTACTTACCTCTTGAAGGATGTCTAATTGCCTCCCCACCAGAGCATGCTGTGCAGTCTCCCTTTACGTGACTTCGCAAAGGGAGATGTTCAACTGGGCAGATCTTAAACTACCTGAAAACTTAACTGTCCAGCAGTTTCCAGGAACAAAGGCTAGTCATTCCTCGGCACAATAACGTTGGGGTGCAATCCTAACCTGGAGGTAGGCCAGCACAGGCCAGCAAAGTTTGACTGGCACATGGGACACTGTGAAGCATGCTTGGACCACTCTTAGAGTCAGGGAGGATGGTACACATCTGTGTGCTGGCCTCTCTGACTCCGAGAGTGGTCCAAATATACTTTGCGGGGTCCCTTGTGCCTGCCAAGCTTTGCTGGCATAACTATGCCAGCCTAATTCCAGGTTAGGAATGTGATCTCAATAGATAGTAAATATCTATGCTGTTTTATGGTCTAAGCTTTTTATAATTTTCCCCAGTGAAGTGAACCAAAGCACATGCAGCTCAGTCTTAACCCCATACTGGAATAGGCAGGCCTATTGGCCCATATGGCAGGCCCATATCCAGCGTGGGGTTGGGGCTGCATGCGGCTCAATTAGGAGAAAGGGGAATACCTTCCTTTACTCCAGCAGGGCTAATTGGCGCTGTGCTGGTGAAATTGCTGGTACAAGTCTGAGCAGCCGGTGTAGGGCCAACTGGACCAGGGCCAGGGTTTAGGATCTGGTCTAAGTGCTGGAGGCTGATCCCTCCCCCTCCCCGGGCTGGTCCATCCTTGGACCACCCTTCCCACGCCTCTTTCTGCCTCATTCTGCTTTCCTTCCTCCCTCCCCAACCGTCTGTGCTAGCCAAACTTGGACGGCCTTACCTGGTCTTTGCAGGACCAGGTTGCGGCACATCTGTGCGCTGGCCTCCCTTCCTGCTGAGTCATTGCAAATGCACTTTATGGCACATTCTTGACACTCCTGGGACTTGTGCCAACCCATCCTTCTGAGGACTGTGGTCATGAAAGCTTATACATTTCTTAAGACCCCATCCTATCCTGGAGGTACATCAGTGTATCCTCACATATGGCTGGTGAAATGACTGCCCACCAGTGTAGAAGCCCACCTGCTGGCAATCTCCTCCCTTACCCTGAGGAGACCTCAGCCTGTTCCTTCCCAGCACTGGATACAGTGTGGGCCACACATCCGCACTGCACCAGTTCTGGCTAGGACTGAGCTGCCCATCTGTGTCGAGGTTTGGCTTCAGCAGGGTCCCTCTTCTGAGTTAGTGTCTAGCTCACTGGATAGGGTAATGACAACTTTACTTTGAAAATTAGCGTGATAATGGTGTACAAATAATTAGCAGCGACAGTATGCAAATCACGGCTCGAACAGTGAAGATGGGTTTCTAGTTTGACATCCGAAAAAAAATGAAGCAATCCAATGTACATATTCTATATATAGTTGCTATGTGCTGCTGAATCTGATGAATGACAACTTATTAGAGAAATACGTTTTGCAATGCTTGGAGACTTTGCTTGGAAGTGCTTTGCATATCTTGTTATTCTGCTGTGAATTTGAGTTGAAAACCTTGAGAACATGCTAGCTAATGAACAGCGATGGCAAAACAATGCTAACACCCTTTTCAAAGAAGTAGGGAACAAAATCCCATAGCCACATAAAGCAAGATGTGCAAAGCTGAGTGAGCGAGTGAGAAAATAATGCAGATGCACAGCCCAATCCTAACAGAATCCCTTCGCGGCAATGCAGCAGCCATTGCAAGCCATGCTGCATCCCATAGGGGAAGTTCAGCAGCTGATGTCTTCCTGGACTAAGGGGTTATTTGTCCCCTTGCACCAGGGTAACCCCAGCAGCCATAATGGCTCAAGCTGGACCTGCACAAGCGTCATCACCGGCTGTTCTCTGAGTTGATCCATCTCAGCACCTGGAAAGGGGGATAGGATATGGCACACACTAGAACTGCTGATCCTACCCCCCCTCCTGAGCCGGATCTGCCCACCTCCTTTCCCAGTGCTGCTCCATTACACACATCCGTGGCCTTTCCCTGCCTCTCTGACAGACTTACCTGCTCCAGCGGACATCCCTGGAAGCGCTGTTGCTCCTACTACAAGCAATATTACAAAGCGCTTTATGGCCTTTTTCCAACTGTGCAAAGGCCAGGCACACTGGTGGAATACACATTCCACTTGTGCGCTGGTTAGTTAAGAGCTGGGCCAACATGCTTTGCATGCATGTTCACGTAACATGCCTCCCATTTCTCTCCAGGAAATTAATTTCAATATTTAATTCATCGCTACTTCTATTTCATTGAATTTCTGCATATAAAAAAAAAAGATTACTATGGCATGTTGGTCAGTGCAGGGCAACCTAGTAAAATGAGATGGTGTGTCCAGACCTATGTTATTAAAGAAATTGGTTTTCTTTCTTGATTTCATGTCATTGTAGTTCAGCCATTCATTTGTTCAATAAACAGTTTGGTATGTTCTGGGAAATAATGAATATTGATCAACCAATCGATTACTTATTAAGAAACAGACTAAGGGAAATTGTTTGTCCAATCAATTTTAATTTTTGATTTGTTATTTATATTTTCCAATTTAATCCACCCCTCCCTCAGGCTCCAAACCTACTAAGCAAAAATGGGGGAGTGCAGAGAGAGAGAGAGAGAGAGAGAGAGAGAGAGAGAGAGAGAGAGAGAGAGAGAGAGAGAGAGCACCTGCAAGTTTTGGAAGAGCTCAAAAGCCAATATGCTCATTATAGATCAAGCTGGTTGCCTGCAATCGGCCACATTAAGAAAAATTGTGACTGAGAAGCATGGGCACATTACCTCATGCACTTGTGGCTGTTGGACTGAAATGTTAACTTATTAATGGGATTTCTTAGGCTGTGTGATTACTGTTTCTTATATCACTCAGCCTTGACACTTAAACTACAGCCAAATGTCAGAGATACAAGCTCATCCATCAACTATGTGTCAGGCGTGTAACCTCACTTGCTCAGGAGGCTGCTATTTCAGCCAGATCAGATATGAAACAATGGAGGGAAGTTATGAGATGGGGTTTTTCCAAACCAGTCAGATCATGAGTGGGACAGCTATATGAGGAGTTGGCAGGAATACGGGGGGGGGGGAGCTTGCCTTGTGACAGGATGCTGGTGCAAGGATATCACGCTGGTAGTAAAGAGCTCTAGAACAGTGGTTCTCAGTCTATGGGTCACAACCCATTTTGGGGGTAGATTAGACTATTTTCATCAAGAATTAAAAACCATCTACTTGGCAGGAGCACTGCTGCCCAACCACCATTATAGCCACAGAGGTTATAGTAAACCTCTGAGTGGCCGGTAAAGTGGATCTTCTTTGAGGTGGGTCCCTATTCTAAAAGGTTTGGGAACCAGTGCTCTAGAAGCTTCCATGTGATATCTGGCAAGCATGGCGAGTGAGTAGAAGTGAAGGCTTCAGGCACAAGGTGCCGGAGTTCCAATCTCCTTTTCAAAACAGCCTTCAAATGATGAAATACCACAAAATGCAATAGAAGGTGTAATTAACTACAGCAGTGGTTCTCAAACATTTTAGACCAGGACCCACTTTTTAGAATGGCTCTCGTGTCTGGACCCACCAGAAATGATGTTATTAACCTAGAAGTGATGTCACATCAAGCAAGAACATAAGAACATAAGAAGAGCCCTGCTGGATCAGGCCAAAGGCCCATCTAGTCCAGCTTCCTGTATCTCACAGCGGCCCCACCAGGTGCCCCAGGGAGGCATGAGACAACAAGATGCTTGGATCCTGTTGCCACTCCCTTGCACCCAGTACTCTGAAGTAGCCTACTCCTAATGTAAGGAGGTTACAACCCAAGAAGTGGCATCGTCAAGCAGGAAGTGCTGTCACTGTAGCCTAATAAAATGACACCCTTGAAATGCAAATTGGCATTCTTGGACTGCAGCAATTGTACAATCATGAAACATCCCTGACAGAAAGTAGGATTAGAACCAAATATTATGTAAAAGCACTGAATTGAAAGCATTTTTTTAAAAAAACCCACACATGAAAATTCAAACTGTTAACATTCACAAAAGGAATATATTATTATTATTATTATTATTATTATTTATTTATTTATTTATTTATTTATTATTTATTAGATTTATATCCTGCCTTTTTGCCCGAAGGCACCCAAGGCGGCATTACAACATAAAATATAGAAATTTAACATTAAAAAACCATTTAAAAACAATATTAAAATACAATAAAACAAAAACAAAGCAATAAAATTTATAGCAAGTGTAAGATCTGCAGCTTCCAAGATGGCTGCTCCCAGCTCTCAGCGACCCACCTGACACTGGGCTACAATCAACAAGGTCCTGACGATTGTAAAGCATGTTTGATTATCTATTTTGTAAGATATAAGGTGGATGGAAATCTAATTCTGATGGGTGTCTTCAGGGATGCGCCTCTCAAAGCCTTGCTCTGTTACTCTGAAAGCCACATCTTCGGACTCGGCTTGTGCATTATTGGCCACAGGCGTGCGTTTGATTCATGGCAAGTTAAGCAAGTGTGTGCCCAGGATGGATCCATGCAGAGTTTGGCATGCAGTGCAGTCACATGTCTGACTCACACTGCAGCCCCCATTTATTGCACCCCTTTTATGGGTGGACCAGGAGGGATGTAACCACTCAGGCCAAGGTGGTTACTCTTACACAGTTCCTGGAAAGAAACGTACTAGCCAGTCATACATCACTGTTTGGAGGCCTTCCATTCCCTCACTATGTTTGAAAGCATTATGTCTCATAACGACCACCATGAAGATAAGTATCTCACTGTGTGGATAGCCTTTTTGGAGTCATATGTATCATCAGCTGCTTCTATAAACCCACTTGTGTAGGGCTTACCCATTCCTGACTGCCTCCAGTACATCCCATTATCCTGAACTGGACCCTTCTTCTCCTCCTCCACTTCACTCTCCCCTTCCCTGTGCATGAAACACACACACACACACACACACACACACACACGTTCATATACACCCCTCCTTTCTCAGTGGAAGAAGCTGATTCCACGTACTGGTTAATATGACTGTGGTATAATTTTCTTTCTTTGATGTTATAAATACAGAAGTTTAATTAAATAAAGTCTAGCGTTGCATGTGTTGGCATAACATGCAAGAATACACCTCCCAAGGGGGCAGGCATCACTTGTGTGTTTTGTAAACATTGTAAAGTGAAACCACCTCCACAGAAGCGTCCAAGCATTTCTGGAGCAACAAGGAAAGCGTACAGAGGCGGCAGCAACCACGTCTCTCCATGCGTATGCAAGGAGTGGCCAAGGCCTGCAGTCAGGTGCTCTGCGTGAATGCTATTGGCGCACAGGTGAATGGACTTTCTGCATCTTACTGAATGGCTGCCAAAGTGCCCGGGGAAGCGAGAACATTGTGATTTGGGTTTTAGGAAATAGTTTAGCCACGTGATGGCCAACAGTAGAATGAATCCCATAGACTCATCAATGTCTATTCTCAAAAGACCACTTTTGCCATGTGAATTGACAAAAAAACATGAACAGAGAAGAAAATGTAAATACATGGTAATGTATGATATGATATATGAATGCACATATACCTGCTTCATTCCAAGTACAGGCATGCCCCAGTTTCCTCTGGGGTTCCATTCCAGACACTACCCTGGATACTGGAAACTGTGGATATTGGGGAAGCCTTTTTAAAGATAGGGGACCATCGGTGATTTTGCTGCAACAAGGTTAAAAACAAGAGACTTGTTTAATGTTCCCCTATCTTTTTAACATGGCGCTGCAGGTTAAATTGCTGAGCTATTGAGCTTACTGACCGGAAGGTTGGCCATTCGAGACCACGCGACAGAGTGAGCTCCCGTCGCTCATCCCAGCTCCTGCCAACCTAGCAGTTCAAAAGCACCTAAAAATGCAAGTAGATAAATAGGGACCACTTCGGTGGGAAGGGAACGGCGTTCCATGTGCTACGGCGTATAGTCATGCTGGCCACATGACCACAGAAACTTGTCCTCAGACAAATGCCAGCTCTTCGGCTTAGAAACGGAGATAAGCATTGCCCCCTAGAGTTGGTCCCGACTAGACCATTTGGTTGGAGGGAAAACTTTACCTTTACTATATTTTTAGCAGGCGTCCCAGTATCCATGGCATCAGTGGATAACTGAAACAGTGGATACTGAATCAGTGGATTCCAGGGCACACCTGTATGTATTATGCTCTGTTTCCAATTAACTTTTTCATGTAGTGAGAGAGAAAAAAATGCATGGATCCACTGCACAAATGGATCATTTTTCTGATGGCAAGGCATCTCTTGTTGTGCCATTCAACCGTGTATAAGCAAAAGATAAAATGGAAGGAACAGCCTCCCTAGTGATTATCTCTTATCCATATTGCAGTGCACAAGGTTGCACAAGGTTGTTTTCTTTCTTATGTTAGTACAGTACTTTATTGTTGTCTCATCTTTATATTAACAATGGTAAACTTCTGCAAATTCTATTTAGCCTTCTGTATTTAGGTGTTCCTGGCAACGTGTTGTGTTGTTTCAGGAATAAAGTGGAGGATATCCTGTTTTGCCAGCAGCCATACAATATCAGCACATTGATATTTCAGCACATTGTGATGTTCAGGATTTGAAGGAGATGTGTTAATATAAACCTTTTGCCTTCTTTATTACACTCTGTAGTTGGCTTCTGTATTTGATATCCAGGGCTGCCTTCCATATATGTTCGGACCCAGAATAATCGTCTTGTTGAAAATAGTGAGTGATGCAGCATGATAGAGGGCCAGTGCTGGGTACTCAGCAGAGCCTCAGAGATCTCATTGGGGATTTTAGTCCTAGTTCATGTCCACACTATTCCATGAAGTTCAATGAGTGACCTGGGGCTAATCACAACCAGTCAGCTAACCAGATCCAAATACACCCACTGGGTCTGCCATTGGTTGACATCGGGTAAGGGAATGTTTGTTCCCCCGAGGATACCTGCAGCTGCTTCCCTGGCCCAATAGGACCCCACAACGGCCATTTTGGCACTGCTGTAGCCAAAATGCTAGGGGTGCAAGGGGAAGCATAGGATTGAGGCCCCCATTCAGGAAGCAGAGGCTTGCCATAGGATAAGGTCACAGAAGTTCCCTTACCATGTGGAGACCTCTGTGGCTAATCCCCAAACATCAAATGCAGCCCGCATTCCATTGGCATAGCTGCCTTAGCAGGGAGGTTACATTAGGATTAGCTGTAAGGCAAAAATCCTGTACATCAGTGGTTTCCAAACATAGAATTGGCTGTGAGGCCACACTCCTGTACATCAGTAGTTTCCAAACTGTTTCAGCTAGTGGCTCCCTTGACCTACTGAGCCATTGGCCGCGACTCCCCATTAGGGCTACAATACATTATATGGGGCAGCAGGCTTTTAGCAATGATTCTGTGGCTTCCCTGGCTGGTTTCTGCAGTTCCCCAGGGAGTCATGGCTCAGCGTTTGGGAACCACTGCTATACACAATTACATGGGCGTAAAGCACAATCCTAACCTGGAGTTAGGCTGGCACAGTTAGGCAAGAAAAGTTTGGCTGGCAAAAGGGCCACTGTAAAGTATGTTTGGACCACTCTCCGAGTCAGAGAGGCTAGCACACAAATGTGCACCATCCTCCCTGACTTGGAGAGTGGTCCAAATGTGCTTTACAGTGGCCCTTGTTCTGGCCAAACTTTTCTGGCTTAACTATGCCAACCTAACTCCAGGTTAGGATTGTGCCATGAGTTGAATAGGACTACTGAGTTGACATACATATGATTGTGCTGTAGTCTGTTTAAGTGTAGAGTGAAGTGACAATTGCATAAACCTGAGTTATATTCCAAAATGTCCAATTCATTATGCATTTTTTATTTCTATGTGCCTTTTTTTAATGTTTCTCTACAATGGAATTAAATCATAGAACACGGAGAATACATAAAGAGGAGGCTTTAAAATATTGTTTGGGCTTAATCCAGATTAGAACCGTTGTGTCCAAAAATGTAAACTTCCTGACCCAACTGTTCTCTCATGACATTCTCCAAGAGGCTGGAGTTACAATCTTGATCAGAAATGTCGAACACAGTCACTGCCAGACTATAGGAATTGTATACAGCTTCTTTGAGAAAATCTGTACTATTTTTGTTCTGATGTGCAGATGTTTCACCCAGGTAGGAGTCCCTTAATTTGCTTTGAAATTCATTTTAAAGAAAGTTTAGTGGTGATTTTGCTGAGGTTTGTACACACCCCATCACAAAATGTTACTAAATGGTTTCTTTCTTTCTTTCTTTCTTTCTTTCTTTCTTTCTTTCTTTCTTTCTTTCTTTCTTTCTTTCTTTCTCTCTCTCTCTCTCTCTCTCTCTCTCTCTCTCTCTCTCTCTCTTTCTCTCTCTCTCATGATCTCTCTCATGATCTCTCTATCCTGTTTCAATATTTTTATTGATTTTAATTTGATGTTTTATTTTATGTTCCATACCTCTTTGAAGGCTTATGTGGGGGGGCATCCTAAAAATAAATATATAAATGCTGTGATTGGAATCCTTTTCGCTTCCTACGAAACGTCCCTCAAAACAGATGTTCCTCATGGGACAACCCCTCCAAACTTGCCCTGAATTCCACTTACGATGAAATTTGGTGGTAGCTCTCCAAAGGTTCCAAAGGTTGCCAGTGTGGCATAAAACTTCAGTCAATGTTTCAGGCCTGGTAATTGCTGATATATTAGTAATTTTCATAGCTGCGGGGATTTTCTGTTATTTTAACATGTAAGTGTAGGAACTAATCTGTTCTTGATGAGCCCCCTCGCATAAAGCGAACAGGGAGTTCAGCTTGGTAGGTCCTGTGGGACAGCTGCATTCCCCAAATGGGAAACATGACTTAGCTATTATTTTGTTGCTGCACTTTCTATATTCTCATATTTCCCATAGCATTCTAATCTTCTCCAGATGAGTGGAATTGCATCCCTTTTTGCTTGACAGCCAAAGACAAACACCAAGCTGTCCAGAAGATAGAGTGCCATTTTATTCCTCTGTCGAAATTCCTGATGAGATGGGCAAAACATCAGGAAACTCTCAAGAGGAGACCTCCAGAACCTTCCAATTATTCTTGCAGGCATCTTTAAACAGATAAGGTAGTTTGAACAGTCTTCTTTGTTTTCAGAATATTAAAAATTTTTTGCCCATAAAATGCTTTGAAATGATGATGTTGTTGTGTGCATTTTTTTTTCTGCTAGCCAATTGGACTATGGCAAATTCCTATATTATGCAAAGCTAGCTTTAAAAGGCCATATTATATGACAATGTATACAACGGACCCTTAGGGTACAGTTCTGCTAGAAGAGTCACAGTCACTTCCAATGGTCAAATTCAGTTCCATTTGTGCAATTCCATCTCTTTCCCATCCCCTCTCCTCACATTAGGAATCTATTTACCAGAGGAATGTCACATCAGAATTTCAACCTCACCTAAGACCACAGCTTCTCTTCTGCAAACTGGAAAATAAAAACATCATCTTGTAGTTTTCCAACTCACAAAAGCGAAGAGGCATTCATGGGTGAATGGATCAAATCAACTCTGTAGCAGCAAACATTAATTTAACTGAGATCAGACTTACCATTTCAAACACAACAGCTTTAAGATGCCACCAGCTCTTTCTTGGTTGTGCTGCAACATGCAAACACGATTGCCTCTCCAGAATGTGTATGGCTCCAATCCCCCTGAACTGTCCTCCCATGATCATAGCATGTTCACACCTTGGCACCCGCCCTCACTTCCCCCACTTAAAAAAAATCTCCCTAATTTTGTGGAGGAGCATTCGTAAGTACACATACAGTTAAGTACACGCTATTGAAACAATTGCTTATGTTTCCCCTGTTTTTTCCTGCCTTGACCCGCCTTTCATTCCTCTGTTGTCAATTTCTAGATTGTAAGTTCCTTGGGGCAGGCACTTATTTATCTATTTTACACTTGTGTATATATACATCCAAATGGCACAACAACAACAACAACAACACCTGTGCTTACCTTTGCTTTGTTCCTCCCCTTCCCCAAATTTGAATTCCTGAGTGTTTTGGCAAATGACCATCCTATTATTTTCTGATAACTCTAATATCCTGTGTTTTAACTGAACCCAATTTCATCCCTGCTACTAGTTATAGGGTTAGATGCCTTAAAATGGCTTCTTCACTGAAACTTTGTATTTAGTATTATAAAATAGTTGCAATGTGGCTGCAGGTTTGTGAGAATCATATAGTATTTTAGATGATTATTGTGCCCATTATTCAAAGTGTAAAAACTATTAAAAATTGCTGTTCAAATATGCCTTTCAGAAAGTATAACATTAAGAAATTTAGCTGGATTCAAATAATGGGAATGCTTTTGTTAAGACGAGTAGTATCTTTGAAATGTTTGACTAAGGAAATTGTTACATTATCCATAGCTGTGGTCTTACTTCTCTAATTTCTACAGCTGCTGCTCTTTGAAGGGGGGGGGAACCACTAGAAGAGAACAATAAGCCATTGTTGAAAGGTGAAAGGCTATGGCTGCATCATTTGTAAGGGTTTGTCCAGATGGTGGCTTTCTGCTATCTTGATTTGGTACAATCGCTCACAATCCATGCATGGGAAATGTTTCAGAACTTTCCCTCTGGCTCACAAGATTGCTAACGGGCCAGATCATTCCTGACCCAGTCAGTATTTCATCCTCTGACCCACACACTATGTAAAAGAGACTTGGTCTTGGCATCCATTCATGCAATATAATCAAGCATTAGGATGCAATTTGATGGCAGTAATGCAGTGGTTCCCAAACTGTGGGTTGGGTGGGACCCACCAGTGGGTTACAAGCCAATTTCAATGGGTCACAAGCCACCTAGAGCAGCCATATTGAAAATATGGGAAGATGGGAGCTGGAAAGGGGGAGAGCTGTGTGACTGTTTTGCTTGTGTCAAGGCTGTAAATATGCTTCTTTTCTTTTTCTTTTTTCCTTTCAACTTTGCTGTTGAAAGGGCTGAAATAGCCCAACTTATTGCTGCATTCTCAGGACAGCAGCAGGCTCTGGCATCACAGTGACGGCATTTCCAGTCATGACATCACTTCTGGTGGGTTCCGGACAGATTGTCATTCTAAAATGTGGGTTCCGGTGCTAAAACGTTTGAGAACCACTGCACCAATGGATTGGCATGTGCACACACATTTACGTGCTTCACCACACTCATTGACCATTTGTCTGCGGGTGGGTGTGATGGGAGTGTACCAGCTAGCTGTGCTCCTGCATAAATATGCTCACCGGCCATGCCCCCACTTCCCTGTGTTCAGTGCTGCCCCCTGCAGAACAGTGTTGAATGTACGGAGGTGTAGAGACGTGGCCAGCAAATTTGCCAGCATAGGGATCATAGCTAGCCAGTGTGCTATCATTTGCTCCTTCCACATCTTTGGGCATGATGCTTTAACAGAGCTGTACTGAGTGTTCACTAGGCCTCCGTGTGAGAATCTGCTATTTAGAGGAGAGGTGCAGAGGTGGCTGGGTCCACTTTCCAGCTTTCCATGGAAACGTATGGTGGTATGATGCGGGTTTTCTGGTCTCCCCAAGTTACACTACAGATTCTAAACCAGTGATGGTGAACTTATGACATGCGTGTAAAAGGTGACATGCCATAACATTTGGGGTGAAACACCAGCATTCATAAAAACTGAAAAAACTGAGTTTTTTCTACTCATTTTTCATTTTTGTAATTATCTGATTTTTTTTATATAATGCAGAGTACCACAAATGATTGTACTGTATATTTTGTTTAAATAAATGACTATACAGGATAGTTTCTCTTTCATTTGGGAGGGGAGTGACATGCCAAGTTTAGCATTTTCTAAACAGTTGCTATAAACAGTTGCTAGGCAGAGTCTTCACATCCTCGCTGGTACTGTGTGTGTCCATTTTTTAAAGACTCAGATGGGTTCCTTTTACAAAGGAAGGTGCTGTGCAGATGCGCAAACCACTTGGCCAGTATCTTTGAAAAATCCATTTTTGGGAAACCTACTGGCACACCCCTACAGAGAATGTGGGAAGTGTGCAAGACAACTTAGCTCAAGCGATGGAGCAAAATGGCGATGACTATCAAGCACCACCCACATTGTACAGTGGGGCTTGGCAGTGCAGAAAGCGTACCCCCAATCCCTGAAATAGGATGGAAGCCCTCGGTATTGCAACCTTTCCTGGGAATTGCTGGTCCTCGGATGCTGTGGGATCCTAAATCGTATCCCATATGAAGCAATCATTCTCCTCCTATGACTGTGTGACGAATCCCAATATTCTTTCAATTTATGGATCCCTGTTTAGAGAAGTGCAAATTATCCGGAGAGTCCTCCATTAATAGAGTGTCGTACTGAAGCATACTCTTCAGGAGGCAGAAAGTCTACATCTGTTGAGGGTGGGTTAGCAAGCTAATTAGGGAGAAATATTCCCCAGTGTAACAATTCGAGAGCAATTTAAAGTTTAGGGAGAATGGTGTGCGCCTATTCACATGCACAGTGACAAAAAAATGAATATGTGCCATACACAGTTTGGAGCCTAATAAGTCCAACTCCCAATGAATTGGTTTTTGACAGTTATGAATGGTGGACCAGCTGCATTAAAGCAATGAGGGAACTAACAGCAGGGCTGAAACAGAGTTTGAATAAATCAGCAACCAAACACATAACAAGATTGTAACTGTAGGCCAGAACTTATACAGCCATGTGATTGCTTGTTGCCAAGAGACTCTGAATCTTGGGCATTTAGAAAGATGGGTTTTTTATTCTTTTTTTTTCTTTTTGAAATTTAGTGTTCTGATATTTCCTGGGCTGTTTTCAAAAAAAGTAAAAGCACTGATAAGTCATCTTGCTTCTCGCCGTCAGCGTTAGCCGTGCCTGTAGAAAGAGTCCAAGTGCTGGTGGTAGTAGTGAGGCTCAGGCTGCAATCCTATACTCACTTACCTGGGAGTAAGTCCCATTGAAGTCAGTAGGACTTACTTCTAAGTAGACATGCATTGGCTTGTGCTGTCAGTTCCTTGCACAAGCACCCCAGCCAATGCTTGTGCTGCATCCCGAATAAACACGACTCTCAGTAGTGAAGCCAGGGAGGACTCGGCTAACAGAAGATGACACCGTTTGTCTGATCTGCTTGAAACAGTGCTCAGAATGTGCAGCAGCCCCAGGAAGGGAGCTGGAAGAACATGTGGGAGGAGGAAGCCAAGGGAACACTTCAAGGGCGCAGTCCTAACCTGGAGTTAGGCGGCCACAGTTAGACCAGCAGAGTTTGGCTGGCACAAGGGACACCGTAAAGTATGTTTGGACCACTCTTGGAGAGAGAGGCCAGCACACAGACGTGCACCACCCTCCCTGACTCTGAGAGTAGTCCAAACGTGCTTTACAGTGGCCCTGGTGCCGAATGCTGAATGCAGGGAGGCAACTGGGCAGCAGGGAGCAGGCCAGCAGCTGTGACAATGGTGGTAAGTTACAACATTTAGTTAGGGAAAGGACAGGGAAGTGACTCACAGGTGCTCTGGACCCATAAATCTTTTGGGCTTGCAAGTATTGCAGCTGTATTGGGATGCTGAATGTTCTGGGTGATGCCCCTCAGGTTCTGCTGTTCCTCCCAGTACGTGGCCTGAAAATACTCTAAGAATTTGTAGGCCTCCACCAATCTCTCTCTCTCTCTCTCTCTCTCTCTCTCTCTCTCTCTCTCTCTCTCTCTCTCTCTCTCTCAGAGCACAATCCTAACCTGGAGTTAGGCCGGCACAGTTAGGCCAGCAAAGTTTGGCCGGCACAAAGGACATGGTAAAGTCTGTTTGGACCACTCTCTGAGTCAGAGAGGCCAGCACACAGATGTGTGCCATCCTCCCTGACTCCAAGCGTGGTCCAAACGCGCTTTACAGTGGCCAAAACGCACTTGTGCCGGCCAAACTTTGCTGTGCTGGTCTAACTCCAGGTTAGGATTGCTCTGTAACTGACTAGATGTATCGTTTCAGCTTCCACAAGACTCCCTTATGGATAAATACAGGCTACCATTTACCAAGAGTTTTAGGTTTATTTTAAGAGTGCAGGTCCAACCTATTTATCCATGGATTAGGGACCCATTATTTTAACTAACCGCAGGTTCCAAACCTGCAGATTTGGCTGGATCTGGACCCTTGGATGGCGACTGGGGCTGTGATGCCTCCCCAACCCTCAGGAGACCTCCAGAGTGAAAATTGGCACTAAGAAGGCTGTTGAAATGCGACCGGAGTAGAGCTCTGATCACCTTCCAAGGGTCTAAGTGTGCCCAAACCTGTGGATTTGATTATCCGCAGGTTTCAGTATCTACAGGAGGTTCCAAGAACAGAACCACATAGATGCTGCAGCACAACTATATGTATCTAGCTTCTTGGTAAGTTGGTTCTATGCAACTCTATCAGTGGAGAGGAGAATTTTAACACTTAGAAATCTGGGAAAGCAAGTTAGTGTAACATTTTCCATTCCGCTTCTGGACTGTGTGGTACAGCTGCATACACTTGCATGCAAGCCCCAATCCCTTGATTCTATATTCATGTTTTCATTCTTGGTGTTGCAGTTTGACTTCACACCCATAAATTACAGTACTCACATTTTTTTGAATCATTGTAATGTATTGTAATGTATGCAGGGGAGGGTTGGCTACTGTCTCCTTAAACTGGAACCCAAAACACCAAGGTCCTTTTCTTTAGTAATATGAATTAGATATGCTCAATCCAGCTGCATCTGAAGCTGATTTACACTGAATTGGTCCATCTAGCTCAGCATTGTCTATCCTACTTAGCAGTGACTCAACACTCTTCCCATGTTGTATCTGGAGATGACGTAGATTGAACATGGAACATTCTTCAAGCATAATGTGTGTTCTACCATTTAGGATGCAATCCTAATCTAGTTAGTTAGGAGTTAGGCTGGCACAAGTTCCTTGTACCTGCATCTTGGGGCATGGTCTGCACACACCTCTGCAGCCTGGCATCTGGGGCCACCACCCTCCCGGCCACCCCCTATGTATCCCACTGCTACCACTGAGTGACAGTCCCAACCATGTAGAAAGATTGCACAAAATCATATTAGCAGGTTCCACTCCTAAACAGAAAAGAAGCCACTTCAGGAAAGTTATTAAAGAAAATACATTATGAAAAAGGTGGCTTCATTCTATTATCTGAGACTAAATAATAGTAATTTCTGCACCTGAGAGAAAAACATGGAAAGGATGAGCTAAAGAATATATTACAGCAATATAATATTGCAGTGATCGTGACTATAGAGGTGGGTAGATCAGATCGCATGCTGGGGAAAAGTTGAGAGAACCTTTAAGATCTGAGAATTCAATTAAGCTTAAATCCATAGCACATTTGAATGATGTCTTAAGTAGACCTCATGAATGCACCAATTATGTTTTTTCGTAAACTAAATTAACACAGATTTAAGTGTTCCTTTTATGTATGGGACTTTTAATAAAGGAAATCCAGTCAACTGAGACATTTCTTTTTAAGAACGTTTTGCTTTGCATAAAAACCAGTTACATCATTAAATAATAATAATCAGAAAAAAGCACCAGCCTAAGCTTGTGGAAGGAGAGGGTGGGAGAGAGAGAGAAAGAGAGAGAGAGAGAGAGAGAGAGAGAGAGAGAGAGGCTAAGGGCATGTGAAGAACAGTGAATATCCGGCAACAGCAGCAAAACAGTTTCAATTTTCTGGATTATTAATTCAAATTCACATGCACATGCCAGTTAAAATTAAAGGCCTTTTTTTACGGCTCTAGTTTAAATTAAAGATTATATTCTGCTCCACAAGTCTGAATTAAATAGCTTATTTTGCACACCAAGCTCTCATTTTAAAGCTAATAAAGAGAAGACATAGCATGTACGTGCAAGCTCGAGACAGGAAGGCTCTAAATTACTACACCTGTTTCACTTGGGAGCTACTTTATTAGTGTTACAAAACTTGGCGTTCGCTTTGGCATTCTGCAATGCATTTAGAACAAGGCTTTCTTTGTTTTGACAGAATGACTGCGGTAAATGAATGACGTTTGAGCTAGGTGTGAAATGTGAAGGTACAAAATTAACTGGTAAGATAATTACTGTTCTAATTCTGCATAAACAAGCATTTTGAAAATCATTAATAGTTCAGGGAAATAATGTTAGTGATTAAATAAGGCGGTTTGCATCGCTGAGCACAACTAAGCTCCTTTAATTACATTTGAAACCAAGGGAAAGCAGCTAATTAAAATTAGCACCGGGGTCCTGAATGACCAACACTGTATTGTTGCCCTAACCTGTTTAATTGTGTTTATTAATATATCTTCATTTTCATCTCTTCTATGCATTAGGAAAAAACCTTTAAGAAATGTAAACCTTTGCAAAGCAGGAACATGAATTGTGGGCTGTTATTAAAATTAGGTCTTGCCTCTAACCGGGGAATTATTTACAAGGCAAGCTGCTGTCATGACTTCAAAGCCGTAATGTGTGTGTGTGTTCAAAATGTTCACTGGCTGAGTCACTGAAATACGTCAATCATCGCTACAGACGAGAGAAAAAAGACAGTCACTGGGATCAAAGGCGCAACTTCAGGAGTGCCCCGGGGCTTGGGTATACCCTGTGGGATTTGGGGATGCTTTCTTTCTTATGAACAGCACCCCCCATGACTGTTTGACAAACTGCCTCTGAAATTCTCATTCGGTTCACAAGTGGTTTGCCATGCAGTACGGGATGGCTGTTGCAATTGCTGGAGAAACACAACTCCTTAATTGTGAAGGAGTAGCTGCCTGGGTCTTTGGATCCAGGTCTGTACTTGGTACCCTAATGGCATTTTGTAGTGTTAGCCCTCGTGAAAAACAGTGGCTTGAAGTGCATAAGCAAACTCTTGTGCAGAAGGAAAACCTGGACTCCCTGGAAAGTTGTGGCACAGAAGGCTGCAGTGGGATAAGGAATTGGGGAACAGTTGAGAAGCTGCTGTGTGCCAGCGGAAACATGCTCTGCTTCTGCAAGTGATCCTCTGGATCCTAGTCCTAGCCTACCATCCAGCCGAGAGATTAATGTTAAATTTTATTGTTATGTTTTTAATTTTGCTTGAATATGTTGTTTTAATGTTCTTTTATAGTGTTTTTTAATGTTAAATTTTATAGTTTTATGTAATGCCACCTTGAGTGCCTTCGGGCATAAAGGCGGGGTATAAATCTTTTAAATAAATAAATAATGTGGATCAGCTCTGTGATATCAATAATAAGTGCGCCTGAGCCATATTGCTGCAACCATTTATCAGCATCAGTGTTACCTCTACTAATTAGACAAAGAAGCATCTCTTAAAGTGGTACTCCTCTTTTATTTAGCAGGGGAGAGAGTAACTGTTCATGTTCACCCCAGCATAGCATCTTTTCCAGTGGCCATTTCCTGGTGTTTCGTCTGCATTTTTGGGGTAAGGGGAACCTTTTGCAACATAGAACCATTTATTTATTTGTGATCATTTTTGTTGAACGTAACAGAGAAAAGTTTATAATAAAAAACACAATAATCAGTCAACAGTATTGATATATCACTTTTCAACCCAAATTTCACAAAGCAGTTTACAGGATGATGATGATGATGATGATGATGATGATGATGATGATGATGATAAAATAGCTCCCTGTCCCAGAAGGGCTCACAATCTTAAAAAATAAAATAAAATGCAAAACATGACCAGCAACAGCCGCTAGAAAAGACACTGTGGTGGGGTGAAGAGGGACAATTACTCTCCCCCTGTTAAATATAAGAGGAACGCCACTTGAAAAAGTGCCTCTTGCCCAGATAGCAGAGATTAATAACATTAATAGATATTGAGTATGGCCACATTCAATATCTGTGTTGTGGTGTGGCCATTGTGAATATCCTTTTCAAATCCAGGTTCAAATCTCCACTCAGTCATGAAGCTTCCTGGGTGACCTTGGGCCAGTCACTATCTCTCAGCCTCACCTACCTCACAAGGTTGTTGTGAGGACAGGAGGAGGAGGAGGAAAGGAACCATGGTCACTACCTTAAGCTCCTTGAAGAAAGGGTAGTATAAAAATGTGTTAAATGAATAAATAAAAATAAACATTTTATAAAATATGTCTAACAAAACTGGCAGCAATTAGTTATACATGTGAACAAATTCTTTACAAATAAAGCACATTTCTTCTTGTTCAAACAATGTTCATTTTTCCAAAAGGAAACTTCTTTTAGTTCACAATCTCTATAGTGTAATTTTATTTGACATCCAGTTAATTTCCATTTCTACTAATCAACTGTCTTTTAGTTCTAATCCCTGGGGTGGGTCATAGGAGAATGTAAAGGAAAAGGCATTTTATAATATACAATGTACAATACAATGAGTAGGGCAAAAATAGATTCAATGCTAATTTATGTTTTATATTTAGGTATAATCAAGTCAACTTAAAACAGACGTAACAATTTATACAGTATTTATGCTGCATCTCTGATGTGAGACTCGATCAAATAATAATTTACATACATATACATGTTAAACAGTAGAAATTGGTGAAAAAACACACAGTTCTATATGGAAAGATAGCAGGTCCTAAGAAAGCTAGTTAAATCATGAAAATTATGCTTATGAAACTGATAAGCAATTATCCTATGGAGTTAATTTTAACTCTATGAATAGTGCAGAATATTCAGCAGGCATTACATACATTAATTTTTAGATGCATATTTTTTATCAACATACAGAGGTAAATCTGGTTCACAGCGATTCAACTGCAGAGAGGGGAAGCATCTATCGAATAATCTAAGATGCTGGTTTTCTAATGTATGCCAACATAATCCCTTTAGCGATAAATCCTTTTGAAAATGAGAATTATTTATAATTCTACAAGCAAAATTATCCTCCTACAAAGACTGACAGCTTCAAATGTTAACAATAAAAACGTACACAGAAGCATCAATGACTCCCACTTCCTGCATTCAGGTCTTTATTCATTTACTTGAGACTGAGGGTCTGCTGTCTCCCTTGTGGGGAGAAGGGCATGATGGGGAGTAGGCATAAAGGTGTGCACGTTCATAATACTAATAATAGCATTAGTATAGTGCCTCTTGAGTATTTAAAGAGCTCCAGTTATTAGTTTGATGTAATCCTTGCCATCATCCTATAATGTGAGTATTCTTGTCCCCATTTTGCGGGATGGAGTCAGAGGCTGTGAGGGGTTGTTTACGAACAAAATGGGGGGACAGAAAGTAGGCAGATCTGTGAAAAAGGCAGGGCGGGGGAGGTGCTGATGAAGCTGACAAGAATCTTTTATTTACAGAGGCTCCAGCAAAAATATTCATAACACGTGACATCTGGACCAGAAATGTGCTGATTCATAGCTCAGTTTCTTAACCATTACACCACATCAAACTGAATGGTAATATGTATTAAATGCTGACAACCTGGCTTATTGTGGTTAATGTATATGTGTTCATCAGGAATGTCTAAAGTTGCTTTCCTGGAAACAGCATGATATTTATTATGGATTTGCTGATTACGTTCTCATCAACATAGATAAGTTCAGGTGGTACTTCTCAATACCCAAAGCCTGAAGATCTTCTGGGATGTTGTCTGGAATCAGGTGTGTGATGAGAAAGGTCTGAGGTCCTCCTGAAAATGAGACAAGGAATTGCTGCTTCACTGTCCATCCCGGAAATGTGACACTGAGCAAAATGGTAAGAGAACGGGCTGCAAAGCAGAAGTACCTTCATTAACATGATGTTTAACGTGCTCCATTAACGCTGGATGTTGGGGGTTGACCATTTAATAAATTATGAACTACTGCTTCATTGTCACAAATACATTTGCCAGTGACCATTGTTATCGACAACCTTATAGCAAACACTAATATCGAGAATTGAAGGAACAAAATGTCCTTCGTCATTCTTTATTCTGCCCAACCTATAAACAGTGGGTTGTGTGCCAACTACGCCTAAACTTAGTTCCAAAGTCATGCTTCCCCCACCCCCACATAATCTAAGAACAAAACCCTAAGCTGCTGCTCCATGGTAGAGAGGCAACAAAATGGCCACTGCTGTACCCTGCAGGATCAGGGAAATAGATGAAGGTCTTTTAGGCTAAAGGAAACATTAGTTCCCTTACCTTGTGCAGAGCCCTGGCAGCCCTTATGACTATTTAGCTGACATATCGTATTCGTATGACACAGAACCAAGAAGACCTGTGTCCAAGGCCTAGGAGTGAGGACAGGATCTGGTGGTAGTCAAGGTTCCCACCCCCGCTTGGGCCTCAACTGCCCCCAGCCTGCCCTCCCCTGTGCGATTAAAAATGGGAGCAGGCACTCATCCCTCCCTCCCAATATACCTCTCCAGTTCTTCTGACTGGTTGGGGAGATTCATCTGATCCACCCATCTGAATAGTACTATGGGGGAAGGGGCCAATCAAGAGGGGTGAGAAGGAGGGACATGCTGCTGAGGCCTTGGGAGAGCCCAATTATTATGTGAGTCACCCTTTCAGCAACGCTGATTTGCTGAGTCATCACTTGACAGATGACCTCTCAGCTGCTGTGCTTTGAAATTATGCCTTGGCAGAAAGAGTGCGGTTGAAAGGCAGTCTCTGTGATAATTGAGCTCTCTTTTTCTCAAAAATATGATCAAAATTTGTATATTTTCTGATTTGCAGTTGATGAGTTCCTACATGAGAACAAAGTGCTTATTTCTGGCCATCATCCGCTTAATGGCATCCCTTCCTGCTTAATGATGTCACTTCTTGCTTAATGACGTCAAATCTGGCCCTCAACAGGCATCATGAGTGCTATTTAGCTGGTTGTATGAAATGAGTGACACCCCTGATTTTATTTTATACCTGATTTTATTTACCTCTTATTTAGATTCTAAACTCTACTAGTAGGAGAGTGAGATGTGTTTGTGTTGAATTCAAATTCACTATTGTCTGAACCAGTGATATGTACTGTGTGAAGAACTATTTTCTTTTGTCTGTTCGAAATCTACTGCCATTTTTATCCTCAGCTATATTATCCTCTTAATTCTGCTGGTGGTGTCTGATGAAATGCTCTCTATAAATAACTAGGGTTACCATTGCTCCACATACACAACCAGTGCCTCCCATATCAAATAAGAAATTGTCTTGGTTGAACACATTGGGCCTTTTCAATCCTTAAGCACTCACCTGAGGAAAAAAGCAAAGGTTTCAACTGCAGCACAAGCAATATTTTGAAACATTCACTTTTGAAAAGCAAGTTATAAACTCATGACTTGCACTGAGACAGGTTTAAAAAAAATCCCTCTTCCGAACGTTAAATAGATGAAACTCATATATTCAACAAATGACCTAATTATGTCTTTCAGATAATTGTTAGTAGCACCTCATTGCCATAACTACCATCTTGCATCATCAAAGGGATACATGACAGGTTCTTAGTAATCAGAGAGATCATTAATGATGGCATTTCTTTGTATCTAGCAATAGGAATAAATATAAGGTTTTTTTAATTGCCTTTGGCCCTTTGTCGGGTCATGGTCATAGAAAGTGTGAGTGAAAACCTTTAATTAACCTTTCTCTACTTCTGCATTGCACATTTAAAGTGTAAGAGAGAATCAAATATATTATATATTGAACTGTAGAACTATCTAAATATTTAGAGATTAGAGAATAATGCTTGTTGAGTAATATAGTTCAGTTTATTTTGGTTGACTGCAAACCCCCTGTGTGGGATTGGGGGGACAACAACTTGAAAATACGGATACAATTCCCTTACATTTACTACAGAAGGATCAATCATAGCAGTTAAGAACTTGAACTGTAACCTGTTGTCCTTGGTTCATATTTACCTAAAATTGGAGGGGCTGTATGGTGACACAGGGAATTAGATAGGATTAGGCTGTAAATGCAGAAAGACACAGAAAGATGTACATAGCACTCTCTGCTATATAATATAATATATTATAATATATTATATTATAATATAATATTTGTATTGTATTTGTTGTATGATATGGAATTGTACATAATATTTATTGGGAGGAAACTGATATGGGGGAAGGGAGTCTGGGATGATTTAGGCCCAGGTGGGGCTAGGGCAGCAGCCTCAACTACCCCTGAATCCCCCCTCCTGAACTTCAATGCCCGACATGGGTCTAAATAGCCTGTGCAGCAGACCCATAGGGGCTTCTGGGGCCCAATATGAGGTAAAGGAACTGGTTCCCTTACCCTGAGGAGACGTCCAGCTCAGTGGTGTCATTCAAATGATTTAGGAACAGGAACTCACTTTTGATTGGCACTTGTCGGGAACCCGGAACCAGTCACTGAGCCCGTTAGGATCCGGAATGCCCGTTCTGGTCCATTCCCCCTGAATGACATCACTGGTCCAGCTATTTCCCTGGCCCTGCAGGTTATGGTGGCAGCCATTTTGGCACCACTGTACTGTGTTGCAGCAGTCCTGATAGGATTGGACTGTAAGTGATGTTAACTGAAATTCCCTTAAAACAAATGTACTAATGTGGTGATGAAGATTTAATCACACAACAATACCCTATAAAAATCTAGTAGAGCAGGGAAATCTAGAAAAAAAATTCTAGGAGATTTCTTACAATTCTGCTTGCCACATGGGTGGACACAGCAGATTACCATCTCCTAAAATGGTTGCATGGTCAGTCTCTACTTGGCTAAAAGGTTGCCTGTATTTAGCCGTGGAGAAATAAAAATCTGTGTCTTATAGAAGCAAGAAAACATGATGGATTCAAAGGTCACACCGAATATATTTTTGTAGTACACTGAGGTAAAACTGAGGTACATTGGACATACCCCATAATTGCTATCTAGTCACATTTTCTCTCTGTCATTTGTCACATTGTGACAGTAAAAGAGAATCTAGTGGGGAAAGGAGTTATTTTTAAAGCATGTCTCATTACCAAGTTTAAAAAAGACCTCCCTAGAATATTTTTTTAAAGAAATACTGAAATAATTTCTAAATAAAAAGGTACAAACCAAAATAGAAATTTACTTACATGTCCTAAAGAAATATGCCATGATGTCTACTGAGGATTTTTTTTTTTTTTTACAAAAAATTACTGTCCTGAAATGCATCCCAAAAGGGAAACATAAGAAGTTGTGAGTGATGTGATTAACTGTGGCACTTCACTGCATTATGGCAGTCGAAACGAACAGGAAGGTGTCGGAGAGTTTAATTGTTAAAGCTGCCATCTCTCTTGCCCCTTTGCTCCATCATGGCTTCTGTAATCATGCTGGAAAACGTCCATTAACCTTCTCTATCTGAGGCAGTCTTTTTGAGTTAGTACCATCGACACAAAACGCATTGGCTATTTGAAGTAGCGCTGTCCCAAATTGTTTTAGTCTTTCATTTTTCAGGGCAAAAGCTGCTGTTTTTTTTGAGGCAATAGTATTAAACAGTACCTAGTGCAGTCCCTCCCCCTCTCTTGGCAGAGGCATCACTAGGATTTGTGTCACCCAGTGCAAGAGCTCATTGTGTCATCCCCATAACAGGCCTTTTCCTATACCAGACCATAAAGAATAAATTACAATAACATAAAGGTAAAGGTTTCCCCACGACCGAATGGTCTAGTCGTGACCGACTGTAGGGGATGGTGCTCATCTCCTTTTTGAAGCCGAAGAGTTGGTATTTGTCCAAGGACAGGTTTCTGTGGTCATGTGGCCAGCATGATTATATGACAAGGTGCATGGAATGCTGTTATCTTCCCACCGAAGTGGTTCCTATTTATCTACTAGCATTTACATGCTTTTGAACGGCTAGGTTGGCAGGAGCTGAGACAAGTGACGGAAGCTCACTCTGTGCAGTCTTGAACTGCCAACCTTCAGCAGCTCAGCGGTCAGCAGCTCAGTGGTTTAACCTGCAGCGTCACCACGTCCCTTAAATACAACATCATATTCACAGCCTAAATGCAGTGGCATCACTAGAGTTGGAATAACCTTCATTAACTTGGGGCGCAATCCGAAACTGAGTTAGGCCAATATAAGCTAAACCAGCAATGTTTGGCCAGCCCAAGGGACAGCATAAGGGACAGCATTCCTATAGCTGCAGCAGCACTCATAGGGTGCAGTAGTGGCTGTTTTGGCACTGCTGCTCCTATGGGTGATGGACAGCTTAGGACTGGCTGCCTGAGTTCTCGTATTAGCTCTGATACACGGAAAGGAGACCTGATTCATACTAACTCCTTTTTGTTCCCTTGCTGTGTCATAACAACACATCTTGGCTCTTGGAACAATCAGGCTCATTGGTCAGTTCTGAGTTAAGAAAAACAATGCAGTTGTGTATTCCTTTTCTAGTTATTTGGCTATAACTTTTGATAAATACAGATATTTTATTGCATTCTGCATTAAATTACCCATTGAATGGTACTATTTGAAAAGACCAAGTTGTTCACAATTTTGGCCAGTAGTGGTGCCACTCCCCCCGCCCCGAGGGTGTCATCTGGTGCAGTCTGCACCCTTGCATCCCCCTAGTGACCCCACTTCCTCTTGGCACAGAGTCTGCCAAGAGAGGGGAGAGGTCCCTGCTATGCCTTGCGCTACAGGTTACCTCCTGGCCACAGTCATTTTTAAGGGGGTGATCCACAGTGGGGTTTACTGCACCCCCTCTCTCTTGGCAAGTGCTTTTGCCAAGGAATGGAGCAGATTGCTCTGTAGCCATCCCTGTGTGCACGCAGCCCAACCATTCACTCAGGAGGCCAAGAAGGTCCACAAAATGGAGCCCTTCTTTCGCCTCTGCCCTGCCTCTCTGCCTGCTTTCAGAAAGCATCGCTTGTAAACAAAGTTGCAGTGCTTTCCCTGCGTCTCAGTCATGAGGGGTATTAATTGCATTCTAACTTTGACCCATGTTGTGCCTTCTCCTGCTGCATTTGGACATCAAAGTGGTATATCCTTTCACTTAATAGGAGTATTAGCCTAGCCATAAAGACCAACATTTTATCTGTAGCAAGTAATTAATGGCACAATTCAGAAGGCAAGCAAGGCATAATTATAACCTAAAGATAACCTATTTTCTATTTCCCCTCCTACTATTTCAGTGTGAATCTAATTGTCATGACAGATGCTGACCTGCAGCTGTGTTTTTTTTCCCCTAGCTATAGCAGCAGTCCACGGAAAAGATAACAGGTGAACAGTTAATAGAGGCAGAAGTATGTGGGAAATCCAATGTCACTTTTAGAAGAAGCACATGACCCTGGCAGCTGTAATTGGACAATAAAACTGGATCAACTGAGTGGAGTTGGTGAGTCATAGTAGCAAAGGGTTCAAACATAGCGAAAGACTCATATTACTGATGGTTGAGCTGCTGGTACTGCCTGAAGCTAAGCAGGAGAATCTGTGGTCTATTTTTGGATGGGAGACAGTACACCAGGCTGTGACAAGCTGCAGTACCTGTGGTGGCAGAACGGAGTCACTGTGGAGCTAATTAGCCAGTGCGGGGAATGTTGTGAGACGGCCAGACGGCAAAAGAACAGAGTCCAACCTTGAGGACCTGTCCAGGCTGGACTTAGGATCACCTGCTGAAGCTCGCTGTCACACGGCCAGAGGCGAGAACCACACTGTGAAGGCTACATCTGGGACTGAGGATTTGGTGAATTGCAGAATACTGTATATGTGTAAAAACCCCATTGAAAAATGGTGGTTTAGACTAGCCTGCCCATGTAAGCCACCTTGGGCATTTGCCTCAGCATGGGAAAGGCGGGGTATAAAGTCTTCAAAATAAATAAATAAATAAATAAATAAATAAATAAATAAATAAATAAAATATTTGGTGACCAAGACTGAGAAACGCTGAGCAGCTGGCTTTCTATTAGAACAAACAGCGGCCTTAGTGCTGGAAGCAAATTTTCTACAAGTGTCAGTTCCTTATTCAGGCTTATTAGGTGTTCCAAACAGAAATAGATACATAGAGAGAGTGGAGCAGTTCAGATGATTCTCTGACTAGCTTCCGTCAGCATGTGGGGGAGAAGTATGAGATACACATGTCTGCCTCCACCTGTCACACTATTGTGCCATTGCCTAATTGTTCTTGTGGGGTTTGGCTCATCCAAATTGATCCTCCACTCACAGCCCCGTCCTATCCTTTTCCCACCTTAGCATTCAGCTGCACCAAAACAGGCTGCACGGCATGCTATTGGGGTGGGGATCAAGAGGCTTGGGAGAGCAAAGGGAACATATTTTATTTTACACCTCCATAAGTCCCACAGTGGCCAATGGGTCTCCTCAGACCTGTGCAAGATCATTGATGGAAGTCTGAGGAAACAAAGGGACTTGTTGGCTGGTTCTGGAGGGGTACTATACAGTGCAAGTCACTCATACCAGGCGCCACCCCCTCCTGCCTCTGACTAGCCCATGGCCCTCCCCCTGATCTGTCCCAGTACTCCCATCACCACCTTTCCCTATTCAACTCCCCCACTGACTTACCAATATCAGCAGCGCTCCTCTACATTGCTGCTGCATGCGGGGGTCTTCCCTGTCATCTGTGGCAGTGGTCCAAAACACACAGCTCTGTGCACTTCTGGAACAGTGTTTAGCCACCAGAATGCTAGTTTCAGTGGTGGAGCACACAGTTAGATTTGGGCCATCATACATTAACAGCAACTTTAAAGTAGTATTTAGTTTGGATTAAGTGTCCCCATGTGAATTAGGTGTCAATGTGCTGGACGGGGAGAAATGTGTGTGTGCTCATGCTTCTCGCTCCCACATTTGAGAGAGCCAGTGAGCTGACCAACTGATGGCTTACGGTATGAAGCCAAGTTTGTTGGATTTCAGAATTAAGAAACTAATTACTATGAGCATAAATGATGTCCCCTGTATTACAAATAATTTAGGATGGGCAGACTTCTTCAGAAATAATTAGAGTAAATGTATTACAGGTATGTAATACGTACAGGTTTGTATGTATGACAGCATAAGTTGAAAATTCCACACCTGATCTCATGTGATGGGTTGCACAAAATGCACACAATTATAAAACATATTGTATAAAATTAGCTTGAGACTATGTGTATAAGATAACATTTATGAAACATAAATGAATTTTGTTTTTAGATTTGAGCTCCATCCCCAAGTTATCTCATTAGGTATACGCATGTATTCCAAAATACGGAAAAATCTGATATTGAAAACGCTTCCTTGTTTCCCGGCATACATGTACAACAATGTCCAGGGTATCAGCCCCTGCTGGCTTTACCAATGCAATGAATGAATGAATGAGACAAGTGCCATAAAGATCTCAGTGGGAGAAAGACGAAAAATCTTTGCTCAGTAAAGGCCAATATATTTTAGCATGGTTATTTGTTTGAAAACAAGTTGAAGTATATCATGTTAATCAGGTTCCTATTTTCTGCCGTGTCCAATGTTGGTCACTATTTTTTGCAAGATAGTGTTCCATTGTCACCTAAGTGCTCTGGCCAAGCTGAAAGCCAGTGATCAGGTAAGAGTGTTTGTCACTTGCCCATTATTGGCATGTACCTTCTTTCCCCTCACACAGTATTTCACAAACTGTGGGTTGGGACTCACTAGATGGGTTATGAGGCAATATCAGGTGGGTCGCATAGCACCTAGCGCAGCCATCATTGAAAATATGGGAAGCCAGGACACTGGACCGGAGGGGGGGGGGAACTGTGTGATTATTTTGCTTGTGTCAAGGTTATAAATAGGCTTTTTTTCTGATTCACTTTGCTATTGGAAAATGGCTGAGAAATAGCCCAATTTACTGCTGCATTCTCAGGAAAGGGGCAGGTTCTGGCACCACATTGATAGCATTTCAGCCATGATATCACTTCTGGTGAGTCCTGGACAGATTGTCATTCCAAAAAGTGGATCCTGGTGCTAAAACATTTGAGAACCACTGCGCGCGCGCACGCACACACACACACATCAATGAAAGGGAGCCTTATTTTGATCTTTCTGGCTCTGGGGGATTAAAGCATTTCTGTTCGCATTTGGGCAGAAGATTTAGTCGAGAGGGTTAATGCCTCCGTTTGCCTGAAGATAAGAGCTGAAGATCTGAAGGTCACCAGTTCGGGACAGCCGGTAGTCTGTGAGCGGCAGACCTCATTAATTGCGACTGATTAACAGCTGAGCTTCGGCTGCCTTGTGTGAGGGGGAGTTGTGCCGAAGTTCAGCCGCTTCTCTGGTGGGAGCAGGGAAGTCACTTATCAGCCAGCAAGAAGACAAACGGGTGGCCAGAAAGGACTAAATCCAGAAAGATCCATCTGTATGTGTGTAGTTCCTGAAAGATAGAACATTTTTGTAAAAAATTGTAAAAACCTTCGGGTTTCTGAATAAAGTCTGCCTATGTAAACCGCCTTGAGTTATAGTCATTAGAGAAATCTGGTGACCTAAGAAAGGTGGTATATAAATCCAAGTATTATTATTATTATTATTATTATTATTATTATTATTATTATTATTATTATTAATATTATTATTATTATTATCATCATCATCATCATCATCATCATCATCATCATCATCACATGGTGTCATGTTGATCTTGCCATCAGCTGTAAGTCTTCTTGTACCACCATTTTGTTAATTTCCTATTATCCTCTTGATGTTTTCTTTTTCACACCCTGTCCTTGAGTTCATATCCCTGAAGGCGCCATCTTGAAAATCTGCTCCTGGCGTGGGTACACACAGAGATTATTTCTTCCTTGCGGTCACATTCCAGGCTTTTGTTCAGTCGCAAGTTCTGTTTGGAGTCATCTTTCGTATGTCTACTTGAATATTCAGAAAGTCATCAGCTAGTCTGATTTGTTTTTTTCCTTCTTTCTAAGTCATGTAAAAGACTGATTTGCTTTGACAGGTGGATCAGGAACAGAATTGGAGCTATTTTATCTGGACCTAATTAAACAACCGTCATTACTGGCAGGCAGGTATGTGTTTGTGATGACTTAAAATTATCTTGATTGGAATGAAAATGCAACCTATAAGCCATTGAATTGGCTGGTTTGAAAATGTGATTTTTAAAATGCACGCTGTGTATAATGGTGTATAATACCACTGATGGTGGTAAACTGAAATTATAATAATTGCATCATGCTGGATTCCATTTTGTTCTATTTTAGGACAACTTCATATTAGAATGAAATAATACAGGAAACATTGAAAGAAGAGAACTCCCCATTGATTATACCTCATTTTATTTCTTTGTCAGCCCAATCCTAACATTGTGCACTGGGATGCAGTGGAGACAGTGCAGGCTCTGCTGAATTTGATGCATGCAGTGCTGGCGGACTCTTCAAGGCAAGGGGACAAATGTGCCCATGTGCTGGGGTAAGTCTCAGCAACTGCCACAGAGCTACTCAGATCTTCACCAGCAAAATTGCTGGTGGAAATCTCAGTGGCCTCAGTGGATCAGGGCCAGGAAAGGGAATACGATCTGGTGGTAGTCTCCGCCGCTGTCCCCACCCACTCCCAGGCCCGATCCACCCATCCCCCATGCCCGTCATTGCCCTACCCCCACATGAAATGGATAACATGACTGCATTTTTACTTTTTAACAATAGTGTGCTAGTGAGGATCCCAAATGGGGCAAAATCTTGGTAGGGTGGCTTTAGCACTTTTCCCCCTACCAAATTTCTGAATGCAATTGCAGTTGCTTTGCACATTATTTTAATTAGGAATAAGGTTTCCATTGACTTTCAGTGTTGCTTTCAATCCCTGGACAGCAGCCTGGCCTGGAAATTTCTGGCTCTTCTCCTTTGGTGTCACCCCCATGGTGTCACTCCGTGCAGTCTGCACCCCTCAACTCCCTAGTGATGCCACTACTCCTTTAGCTCCATGATAGAAAGACAGACTGTACATGTAGATAAATGGCAACCATATTTGTGTACAGTGCAGATGTTCTCCATTAGTGGGAAGCCTTTTTTGTTAGATGATCTAAACTTTCTATGGAGCCCAACTTCAAGCGAGGAGAGCAGTTTGCAAAACAAAGTACACTTCTGCTCCCTGAACAACTAAGTGGAGAATACAGCATTACCCAAGGATACTGAATTTGACCATTCCGAGTCTAAATAATTAGCAAATGGCCAGACAAGAATTCATACTACTTTCTTTTTAATCTGCAAGTTGACATTGTCTGGGAGCTCCATTCAGGAGTGACTTAACAGTAGTTACAAAGAATTCCTGGAGAAATAATTTCAAAAAAATAAATAAAAAATATGTGAAGCATGCCAAGACCGAGTACGTTAGTCCATATATAATTAGCTTCATCCCTCATAGAGTTCTTTTCTCACATGCATTTAGCAAACTGGTACCAGGCGATGATCAATGGGCAAGCCATGAAAGCAGACAAAACCAGCTGAAAAAGCAATCCTGAGCCTCTTTAAGGAAGAAGAAAAACTTTTCCAATTGATGTAGTGCTTCATAAATTAGCCTAGGGACACCACATAGATTGTGCTCTTGTCATGCGTGTAGAATCCTATTCAATTAATAATTTTGCTTTTCAATAAAAATATGTCGGAGTAGCAATTGAATACTAACCCCATTCTGTGTGCGTGTAAATGAAGGGAATGGAATGAAATAGCCTCCCATTGGTTTCCTTATTTGCACATTGATTGTCAACACTCAGGCCAGAATGCCTGCTTGCGACTACACAGGTATAAGGAGTCCTTGATGTTGGCCAAGAAATATTGTGGCTTGGAATGTTGGGCAGTGATATGCATCTGAAGCATCTGATTCATTTGGTGGCACTGGCAATATTAGGATGAGGCAGTGAGCAAATTCCTATTGAAAACCACGTTTGCAAATTAGAAGTATATTTGTATCATTTAAAATAATTGCCCAGTAATAGCCTATACAGTCCTACCATTGATAACTAAAATCTTGTAAGTTGGGGCAGTGCTTCAGATTCCTTTGAATCCAAAGATGCATTTATTCAATTTTGTAAAATAAATAAATAAATAAATTGAAAAGGTGCCAGGGCCCTATTTTGTATTGGTTAATGGTGGCTATGCAGTTATATGCCAAATGTTGTTTTTTTAGTCATACATTTGCAAGAATAAAATGGCTAAAGAAATACATCAATTACAGCATCTTTAAGAGCGCAATCCTAACCTGGAGTTAGGCCAGCACAGTTAGGCCAGCAAAGGGGGCAGGGAGGTTTCAAGGTTAAGATATAGTGCATGCTAGTGCTGCTGAGCTGCATCCATTCCCTCCCCGCCCTGTCCAAATCCTCCCCCAATCCTCCTTGAAATTTCCCCTCCCACCTATGAAATACCCCTGCCATCAGCTTACTGGTTCTAATCAAGGTCTCTAGAGCTGTTGCTGTACTACTGTGGCAGCAGCCTAGAAGTGCATGATGATAGCCTGGCTTTTGCACTGTATTGCTGGAATGCTAGGATTGGTGGCTTTACTGGTATAATTTGAAATGAAACCCTGAATCTTACCAGTATAGATGTAATGACCTTTATCCTACATTTCCCGTGATTCCAGAGCTGGTCCCTTCTACGAGGCCAACTGTCTGCTTCTATCTTTCCTTCCCCTCTTACTCCCTGGATTAGACAAGGTGCTCCATGTTACACATGGTAGTCCATGCTGGCAGTGAAGCTGAAGAGGAGGAAGTGTGCATACAGTATTGCACATGTATGGCTCTGTGTATTCCCTATTCAGACATTTAATTTCTCTGCGTCAATATCATAAGAACATAAGAAGAGCCCTGCTGGATCAGGCCAAAGGCCCATTTAGTCCAGCTTCCTGTATCTCACAGCGGCCCACCAGGTGCCCCAGGGAGGCATGAAACAACAAGATGCTTGCATCCTGTTGCCACTCCCTTGCACCCGGTACCAGTAGCCCACCACTTTTGTAAGGAGGTTGCACAATCCATCATTGCCTATAGCCCACGATGGACCTTTCCTCCAGAAATCTGTCCAATCCCCTCTTAAAGGCATCAAGACCAGATGCCATCACCACCTCCTGTGGCAAGGAGTTCCACAGATTAACTACCCAGTGGGTAAAAAAGTACTTCCTTTTATCTGTTTTAACTCTCCCAACCCTCAGTTTTAGTGGATGCCCCCTGGTTCTGGTGTTTTGAGAGAGGGAAAAGAACATCCCTCTATCGACTTTATCCCTTCCATGCATAATTTTGTATGTCTCAATCATGTCCCCCCTCAGGCGCCTTTTTTCTAGACTGAAGAGCCCCAAACGCTGCAGTCTTTCTTCATAAGGGAGGTGCCCCAGCCCCGTAATCATTTTTGTCGCTCTCTTCTGCACCTTTTCCAACTCCACTATGTCCTTTTTGAGATGCGGCGACCAGAACTGGACACAATATTCCAGGTGTGGCCTTACCATCGATTTGTACAATGGCATGATAATATTGGCTGTTTTATTCTCAACCCCTTTTTTAATGACCCCAAGCATGGAATTGGCCTTCTTAATTGCTGACGCACACTGGGTCGATGCCTTCATTGAATTGTCCACCAGCACCCCGAGATCTCTCTCCTGAGCTGTCACAGACAGCTCAGAACACATTAGCCTATAGGTAAAGTTTTGGTTTTTTGCCCCAACGTGCATCACTTTACATTTGTCTATGTTGAAACGCATCTGCCATTTGGCTGCCCATTCCCCCAACTTGGAGAGATCCTTCTGGAGCTCTTCACAATCCTTTCTGGTTTTCACCACCCGGAAAAGTTTTGTGTCATCCGCAAACTTGGCCACCTCGCTGCTTAACCCTGTCTCCAGGTCATTTATGAATAAGTTGAAAAGCACGGGCCCCAAGACAGATCCCTGGGGCACTCCACTTTTCACCTCTCTCCATTCTGAAAATTGCCCATTGACCCCCAATCTCTGTTTCCTGGCCCTCAACCAATTCTGGATCCATAAGAGGACCTGCCGTCTTACTCCCTGACTGTGAAGTTTCTTCAGCAGTCTTTGGTGGGGGACCGTGTCAAATGCCTTCTGAAAATCTAGGTATATGATATCCACAGGTTCACCCACATCCACGTGCCTGTTGACCTTTTCAAAGAATTCCAAAAGGTTTGTGAGGCAAGACTTACCCTTACAGAAGCCATGCTGACTTTCCTTTAGCAATACTTGTTCCTCTACGTGTTTTAGGATTTTATCTTTGATGAGGCTTTCCACCATCTTACCCGGAACAGACGTTAGAATTCATTTAATTTCTCTGCAATCTCCAAGTCCCCTTTTATCTCCTCTTTCCCTCCCTCACCATCCAGCGGGCCAACCGCCTCTCTGGCAGGTTTCCTGCTTCTAACATATTTGAAGAAGCTTTTATTATTCCCTTTTATGTTGCTAGCCATGCGTTCCTCAAACGCTTTCTTGGCCTCCCGTATCACCTTCTTACTTGTCTTTTGCCAGAGTTTATGTTCTTTTTTATTCTCCTCATTGGGGCAAGACTTCCATTTACGGAAAGAAGCTTCTTTGCTCTTTACAGCTTCTCTAACTTTGTTTGTCAGCCATGCAGGCACCCTCCTGGACCTTGTCGAACCCTTCTTTCTTTGCGGTATACATTTCCGCTGGGCCTCTACTACTGTTATTTTAAACAGCCTCCATGCAGCCTGGAGGGATTGGACTCTTTTTACCTTCCCTTTCAATTTCTGTCTAACTAGCCTCCTCATCTGAGGGAAATCTGCCCTTCGAAAGTCAAGGGTTCTTGTGTCAGATTTGCTCTGCACTCTTTCCTGGACATGCATGGCAAAACCAATCGCAGCATGGTCACTGTTCCCCAATGGCTCAGTAACACTTACATCCCTAACTAGGTCCCGAGTACCACACAATATTAAATCCAGAGTCGCCGGTCCTCTGGTCGGCTCCATGACTAGTTGCTCTAAGGCACAGTCATTCAGCAAGTCAAGGAATCCGGTCTCTCTTTCTTGTCCAGAGCAGCAGTTGACCCAGTCAATATGAGGATAATTGAAGTCCCCCATGATTACAATCCTGCCTCTCTTGGTCACAGCCCTGATTTGTTTCCTCATTTCAAGATCACCTTCAAGTTTTTGATCGGGAGGACGATAGCACACCCCCACTATTACATTGCTTTTACGGCCTGGCAGTTTAACCCACAGTGACTCCATGGTGGAGTCCAGCCCACCTTCAGTTTCTACTCTGCTGGATTCTATCCCTTCTTTGATATAGATGGCCACCCCTCCACCAACACGCCCTTCCCTGTCCCTCCTGTAGAGTTTATAGCCTGGGATGGCAGTATCCCACTGGTTCTCTGCATTCCACCAGGTTTCCGTTATGCCTACTATATCAATGTTTTCCCTAGCCACCAAACATTCCAGTTCCCCCATCTTTGCTCGGAGAGTTCGGGCATTCGCATAATAACACCTATATATGGGGTTCTCTAAAGAGGGACATATCTACCATCAACACCATGTCATTGTGATTGTCACACATTTTATGTTCTGTGTCTAACATCTCACTGAAGCCCCATCTTGCTGTCCCACCACTACGGATTGCACTGGTGTGAAGCAAAAGATACATTTTCAGATTGAAACGAGAGCAAACATAAAATTAAAAATACCACAGACAGAACAATGGACAGCAGGAACTATTAAAAATTAAAAATACCGCAGACAGAAAGTTTTACTTTTACTATTGAAAGTTTTACTTTTACAGAAACGGGAAACAGCCATAAACAGCCATAAGGTGCTTCCCTTATGCAACGTTAAACAAGTGATTAGCGGCTGAAAGAAACATGTCTGTCATGGAGAGAGGTAGGAGCCAGGTATATTTGCTTTTATTCCATAAACTGCTCCTCCCATCTCACTGGCACCCGCCTTGCCCTTCTTGAGACTGCTATGCTTTGGGCAGCTTTCTTAATGGCTTCCATTCAACACCACAGACCAAAGAGCAAAGGGACCTGATGTATTTCTTATCCAAATTGCTTGGGACCAGAACTGTTTTGCATTTCAGATTTAATTGTTTATTTGGATTTTTGAACAGTTGTATATATTTATAAACAGGTATGTTGGAAGCCAAGTCTAAAAACAAAATTAATTTATTTCACATATAATTACACACATAGTCTAAATGTAGTGTAATTTTTTCCCCTGGGGGGGGTGTCACCATATCCCCATTCTCTTATCATTGCATTGTCCTCCTTGCTCCTGCCACATTGATTGAAACAAACAAGATTAATGGAGCATGTTAGAAGCAGGAAGAGAGTAAGAAGAAGGGGCTGGGGGAGCTATGGATCGCTGTGCTCTGCCCCATCCTTTGCCTACTTCTTCCCTAAGGTATCTTGTTGTCTTATGTGTTCCCTGAGGCATCTGGTGGGCCACCATGAGATACAGGAAGGTAGACTAGATGGGTCTTTGGCCTTATCCAGCAGGGCTGTTCTTATGTTCTTCAGCAGCCAGGCAGGTAAGAAGAAGAGTGAGGAGATGACAGCAATGTGGTGGGGGGAGTGAGCATGCCTTTTTAAACAGTAGGTGATCAAACTAGCAGTGGGGGCATATCTGATCCAATTAGGTGGCAGACCAATTTGGACCACTCCTCGCTAATCCTAGTATTAAATTAACAGCACAATCCTTGCGCGCCCTTAGCATTGACACTACGTGATAGTAGTGGTGTCATCAGTAGCACCGATTGGCACCCCGCATCGGCACTACAGCAACAGGACTGGCGCTGCAGGCAGCACTGGTCCTGCTGTGCCCACACTGAGCCTTTCTCGCGCTGACCAAAGCCGGTTGGTGTGAGGGAGGCTCTGTCCCATTCTGGGACGGGGATTGGTTGGGGGGAGGGAGATTGAGACTGGGACGTGGGCGGGTTTGGGAGGCGGCCATAAGGCCACATCCTAAGCCCGTCTGGGAGGCCATGTGGCCCTGATTCAGGTCGCACGGACTCCTTGGATCAACGCCTACTATTTAGCAGGTGCAGATCCGAGGAGCACATAGGGGAGGCTGGAGCCTCCCCTATGGTAAGGGAGTGAATGTTCCTTTGCCGCAGGGAGGCTTCAGCCTCTCCTAACCAGTGCTAGGATATGGCGCTGGCCCGTCGGCCTCACCAGTCCGGCGCTGCTTAAGACTGCACCCTAAGTTATGTTCAAATAACTGAACTTAAGTGGCACCCTTAAGTGCTCATGCAAAGAGTGGAGCTCATGCAAAGTGTTCAGGGTTGCATGCATGTAGCCAGCTTTTTGGCAGGAGCCCAGGAGCATGTGATGGTGGCCTGGCTTTTGCACCATTGCAACGGAACCACTGTGAGTTCCAGCAGTGCAAGGCCCAGATAGGATTGGGCCATAAGCCACTAAAATGACCCTAAGCCTGAAAATGGTGGCTGTTGTGATCACCTAAATGCCATGCAAGGTAAAACTGATCACGCCCCATAAATACAGAGTAGGGGAATCTTGAAAATCCCCACAATCCAGGATAAAGAAAAAAGAAAAATATAGATCACCACACTGGCATGTAGGAAAACGTGGTATTAAAGGAATCAAGGACATTCTGCATCATCTGATGAATGAGAAGACCACCTACAATGAAAGTGAGGGCAATGTAAGTCCAGAGTTCTGACAAATTGCACAGAAGTTTCTCACTGATCCACAGAAGGAACAATTTATTCTGAGCAGAGACGTAGAGATATCTATTTGGTTTTGTAAAAAATGGAGTTATGGCAGCCAGTTATCAAATTTAACATTAAAAAAATCTGAATGTATGTTTACATTACTTCTTTAGCATAATATATCATTTTCCCCCATTTACATGCTCCTTTGGGATAGATGTGGGGAGGGGGCTCTATTGGAAAATCCTGAATAACCACTCAGAAATATTCTGGCATTCAAAGGACCTTCTGTTTATCTCCCCTTTCCACCATATGTGCACTGTGGCTGAGGAAAGAATGGTAGCCCTTGACTGAATATTTGTACTAAGGACGAAATGAATTTTTTCAATAATTAATTTGGTTCCCAAACATCTGGCTTCCAATCTTGTATGTAATTGGCACCTGGGTAGTCTGCTTACCTATTGATAATTTCTTGGTATAAGCAGGTATTTCAATTCTAGTGAGTTTCTAGTTAATAATCAATACTCCTGTTGTTTAATGAAGAAATAGCCTTCCATCATGGCCTTTGTACATTCTTAAAATGACATTGATCCTTGTCATTATCATATGTCCTTGCTGTAAGGACATGAATATCAGCCTTAGAGTAATAAGAAGCTGTTTAGTGCACTTGTAGGCCAAACAGTGACAATACAAAATATATTCCATAGTGAAAATATTTGGGAGGCAAATGCTGATGGTATCAAACTAAGTAAATATTTACTCACAAAAATTTGATGGTGGTCTTTTCTCCAGCTGTATTTGACAGTAATCAGCAGGGACATAAACTCGAGTCCCACAACTCGCTCCCAAGTTGGACTTAAATCACGTTAATCATTGACTCGGACTACTTGGGATTGCGAGGCAGTGACTTGGGACTCAAAGCCATTTTCATGTCTGAGTCACTGTGTGTGCGTTCTTGCTAATTTACTTTACCAACATTTCCGCATTGCGCTGCAAGACTTCTTGGATGATCCAGAAGCAAGAACAATCACCCGGGCAAAGCAGGATGTGTCTGCTCACCTTGCTTGCGGTTGGTGGCTTCAAGCAGCCTGCGGCAGTTTGATTACCACCAATCAGCAGGGCGGCAGGAAGCAGACACCCAGAAGTACCTGCCATCATGGGAGTGCTTACAACATTATTGGGTTTTACAACATTATGCATACCCCACCAAACCTCCCTTTAAAAAAAAAAATTGGCCCAGAACTTGAGACTCAAGAGACTTGAGGGTAGAGACTTGAGTCTTGAGACTTGGTGTTAGGGACTTGAATACATCTTTGGTAATCAGTAATATCTGTGACCCATAAAAGAGCATGTGACACATTGCAGGCTACGGCGAGTGTTTTCCATTTATGCCCAGAACAAGCTTCCTGGAGACCTGACTCTGCTCCCCATGACATTCCCGACCTGTCTCATGAGACACTGAGTGCTCCCACTACCACTAGTACTGAGGGTTTGGGGTGAGGCCATCAGGGTAGGTTTTCTTTTGGGTTGGGCCCTCCACCAGTGCTCAATATGGCCAACCATTGACAATAATTGTTTCAATTATTGTTTCAAGTGTAACTGCTGGGAGGAGATGGTGGGTACTGAAGCTAAGCCACCATATATTTTCCATCTTCTAGTCCATTTATAGTCTACATAGGATATCTGCAATTTACTTTTAGATTGGCGCATGAATATTTCCATGTGTGCTTTAATGGGCACAATTTGGAAGCTCACTTGGATCATAGATGTAATCGCTTAATAAAAGAGATTGAACTTAAGATAATGTTTTCAATATTCTGTTTATAATTGGCAAAATTACTGCAATTCAGGGATCTGTTGCAGTTGTGAGGGCTTCAAGGTAGGTACCAAACTCATTCTTTAAGCTTCTTCCCAGTTCACCCAGTGATGAAACTTTCCTCCATTGTAGCCTCATTGAAGTCCAAATTGGAACACCTTTGGGAATGGTTGAAAGCCTTGGCTGTTTGGGCTGTCCTTTGAGATTCAGCAAAAATCAGAAAAAAGGAAAAGTCACTGAATGAATGGATAACTATGACACCCTCTGAATGTTAAGATGACACTGTCCTCATGCATGAAAAGAAATAGGGAAATTCCATGCATCAGTAAAGACACAAATGGGACTCTGGATCTGGACAAACTTGTTTAAATGAGATAGAAAATGCAAGCCTTTTAAAAGAGTGTGACATACCAATGGGAAAACAATTAGTAACTTCTGTCAGCTTGAGTTTTCAAAAAAAAAATAAAAAAATTGAAGGCCTAAAACTCCATCTTCAGAACATTGTGTTGATTCCTTTCATAACTATTTACAGGCAAGGGAAGGGTGACAACTACATTTGTAGATGTTTGGCACTTTTGTGGCCTCAGTCTGTGAACACATCTGTTGAACGAATGTCTTGAGAACAAAGGATCTTGTCTTGGGGCAGGAGTGACATCCTGAAGCCATTCAAAGATACTATGGCTCAATATCACAAAGAAAATAATTGTGTGATTTTCACTTGATGCACTAACAACTAGGCACATGACCAATATTAAGAGGCCATGTTTGAACAATTATTTTCCTGAGGCAATTAGGATGAGGAGATTACTGTTCCATGAAAACCTGGTTTCCTGAAGTAAATATTTTTACAAATATATTATTTACTCTACAGAAAACTTTTTTTCCCTGCTGAGAACATAGATAAATGTGCTCACTACAGGAGTGCTATGACCACTACAGGCCCAACTGTCAGTCCTTCGGTACTTCCTGTCAGTCTGACTAAACTCTGTCATCCTTCAACCCAGTTTAAATTAACAGGTAATTTGTAAATGTCACTTCAGGTTAGGCCGCTCATTTTGTTTCTACTCTACCAATGCAAAGTCGAGGACTAATTTTTCTTGTCTTCTTTTAATAGGATTTTCATTTATAAATAGAATTATGTTCTGAAAATAAATTACAGTAAGTGATGCACGGAACTGGGAGCAACAGCACTTTCATAGAATTTCAAGCACCTACATCAGAAGAGATTAATAAAAACACTTCAAAGGCTAAATTCTATTTAAGCAGAAGACAGCTTTTGGTTAATATTTAATCTGAGTAACGGCGATTTCAGTTGAAAATGTAATTTTTTAATATCTAAATTAATTTGCAAAACAAAGCCATTAATTTAGCCTGAGAGCTTTCGCCATGCAAAAGTTTCGGCAGTTTATTGGGGTGAAGTGATGTGGGGTTAAAATGGAAAACTTCATACTGAAACTCCTTGTTTTAATAAACAACTTATTTCCTAATGGCCTCTGTAGTATTTGATCACTGATCAGGGTCTGAGCTTTTATGTTATGCATTTCTAGTTTACATTAGTTCAGGAGGAGGTTATTATTATTTTATTTTTTAGTGGCAACCCTATCCTATGTCCTTTTTAAGTTGTCAGTTAATGAATGAGCTTTGAACATGTGCCACCAAGAAAAGGTTTAAAGAAAGAGATGGTCTTGCTTTTATAAGTTCGCCTGTGGTGATCCTGGGATGAGGGGAGCCCTGAAGCTAATGCTTGGTACCAAAATTAGTAATTGGTAATTGGTGAGAGAGAGAGAGAGAGAGAGAGAGAGAGAGAGAGAGAGAGAGAGAGCTCATACTTGGAAGTTTTCTCCCAGTTGTGTGGATTTCACCCAGCCCAATCTATTTTGAGTGTTGTCAGTTGTGCAGCTGCCTTCTCTCTTTGCAGTGAAACACTCTCAAGTCTTGCTGAGATGGATCAGTGACCTTGTAGCTTCTCCAAAGATCCTTCAATGGTTCAACTCCCTTCCTTTAGCGCAATGGCCCCAATCCAAATTTGGCCCCTCCATGCCTGCATTTGCCTTTTTTAAAAAAGCAGCAAAAAGCACAAGAGATTTGATCACTGGTTTTCAAATACCCCATCTGGTTGGCTGTCATCTGGTTGGTTTCCTTGGACCAGAGCAAGAGGTCCAAGATCAGAGCAGAGGTAGGGTAATGGATCAGAGCAGAGGTAGGGTAACCCTTTTTAGATGTGATCAGACTTGCTCAGAAGGACCAAAGTCACAATCCAGGGATACCGGGAAACTTGATTTTGCTCTTGGCAAGGCAGATTGTATCCATAACTGGCCTTATGAACTGACCTAGGGTGTAATCCTAACATGGAGTTAGGCTGAAATCAGGGAGGATGGCGCATGTCTGTGTGCTGGCCTTTCTGACTCTGAGAGTGATCCAAACATACTTTACGGTGTAAACTTTGTAAACATACTTTGTGAACATACTTTACAAACTTTGCTGGCCTAACTGTGCCAGCCTAACTCCAGGTTAGGATTGTGTTGCCAGTGTAAAATTTATGGGCCTTCTGTCCTTTGGAACTAATAACCTTTTGAGATCAGCAGGCCCAATTCATCCTCTGGATTCCTCTATTTAAGGGTAGAGGCAAGGTCAGGAACAGAGCATGTTTAGTTATGGTTCCCCTTTTATGGAATGCGCTCCCAAGGCAGAGCTGTCTAGCATAGTTCTTGCAGTGCTCCATGTAGCAGTGGTGACTCTTCTGCACTGCCAAGTATATACGCACAGGAAGGTGCACCTGCCCTGTCTCTAATCACACATCTAAAACCTGCCACGGTACCATTTAGTCTATTCCTTGTTATGGATTGGTAGATTTCGGTTCCACCCATTAGAGAAATGGTTCTCAAACTGTGGGTTGGGACCCACAGGTGGGTTGTGAGCAAAGCATCTAAGCAGCCATGTTGAAAATATGGGATGCTGGAAAGGGGGAAGGGTTGTGTGGCTGTTTTGCTTGTATCAATATTGTAAATAGGCTTTTTTCCCTTTCACTTTGCTATTGGAAAATGGCTGAGAAATAACCCAATTGATTGCTGCATTCTCAGGAAAGCAGCAGGCTCTGGCATCACAATGACTGCATGTCAAGCCGTGACATCACTTCTGGTGGGTTTGACAGATTGTCATTCTAAAAAGTGGGTCTCAGTGCTAAAAAGTTTGAGAACCACTGCATTAGAGTATAGCCCCAGAACTTGGACTTTGGATCATGCAAAGTGCTAATAAAGAAAAGAGCACACGGGAGTATTTCTAGACAGCTTTTTTCCTACCATTCCACATAAACAGTATCAGCTGTGAGAATATGGGAGATTCCAGGTTATTTTATTAAGATGGAATAATAAGATCTAATGCTCATAATATTCTTAATTTCCTTGAAGGACTCCACACCTTGAAACCCGAGATAAATCTCTGAGCAGCACTGCAACGTTTTTAGAAAAAAAAGAAATCCAAATAACATCCCTGTGAGTGAAAGGACAATGACTTATTGTGAGCAAGTCCTGGGATTTTACCGTTTTGTGCAGTCTTGCAATTCCTTTTCTTCTCAACTTGTAACTCTGTGTGTGTGTGTGTGTGTGTGTGTGTGTGCGCGCGCGCGTGTGTGTGTGTGTGGGGGGGCGTTATTCCTGAAGCAACCAACCCATCCAACCAAGCATTACATAAGGAAGCAAGGTTATGTTCTGGCTATGTGATGATAGCCAGAATCACATTCTGGCTATGTGATGATGTAATGTACTTTTCTGTTCTTGTGGTCAGGCTGATTTACAGGTACTTTCCAGTTGTTATCATAGTGGAAGATTTCCAATATTCTCCTCAACCCTTTCCATTTCTGATGACCTTTGTTATCATAAGCTTTGAGGCACAGCCCAATTCTGTCTGGGATTGTCATGTGTAGTCATTTATGTCAACCAATCACAATGAAGCGGCAAGAGGTGGCAGCATTCTCAGGATACCAGGTAAGGAAGCAGCAGGGGTGTGGGAGGGAGAAAAACAGGGTGGGAAGGGGGAAAACTGGGCAGGGAGGGGGAAGGGCAGAGAAGGGGTAGATCCAGCAATAATGTTGCATGCCAGATCCTCCCTTTTTGCAGCCTCCCTGCCCTTTCTCTCTTCGGGCTTGCACCAGCTACAAGGCTATAGAGCTGGTGCAGGTCTAAGGAGACCCATTGCAGAGCAGGCAGCTTACAGGGTGGGGCGTGGGTTTGAATCCCCTTTCCCCTCTAAAGCCATCGATCCCTTCCCTCTCTCACTGGATACTACATGTACCTTTTCAGCGTGGCTGCGTACGTAGGAGAGGGGAGCATAGGATTGGGCTATAAGTGGTGCATAAACTATAGGTGCCTTCATCACTAGACCAAACTGATGTGAGCATGGCCTAGGGTGTTTCTACTTCCTTAATGGGAATTACATCTCTACATTGGGAGTGTGAACACACCTTGAATTTGGTGCACATTCATGTGCACTTATGTATATAGAAGCAAAATTCCAAAGCACTGATTCCCATCCACCCTCTACAACCGCATATCCAGTTAGCCAATGTTCCTGCATGTATTTTGAACTGCAATCAGTATAGTCAGATCCTTTTGGGGGTGATCTATTCTATGACATTCTCACTTTTTTTTTTTAAGTATTTTGCTGCGGTCACAACAGTGGAGCATAGCCTTCCGCAATCTGTAATATGTATATGCATGTTGGTGGAGGAGGCTCAAGCATTGTCCCTGATGGATGAATAGGGCTATTAGACATGCACAAGAGCATCTCTTTTTCCATATGAGAGTATGAAGTCCATAAATGACTTCAGCATTCATTTCTGAGCAAGACGCAACACAATCTGCCCACCTTGCTTTGAGAGCACTACGTGGGCCACATACACATCATTGCCAATATTGCATCATGTGCCTTTCCAAAAGCTGCTGTAGGTGATCTGGTAGGTGAACGTCTGTTATCTGGGACACAATAACTGTGAAAAGAAATAAGCCTCATTCATGTTTTGATACTGACTCCAGCCATCAAGAACTATAACTTGCCCTATGTAAACACTGGACACTTTAATCACAAAAGGCATTTTAATGCTGATTGTCACACCAACATTAAAGCACCCTGAGCCTGAAGCTGGTGCTGCGATACATTTGCTCGGGGTTCCCCCTGCATGGATTAATTTTAATTAGCCAAGCCTGCATGTGCAGTCACAATGCCATTCATTTCCCCCTGCTTTGGTGGATTTGAGCAGGGGCTGCCGCATCAGTCCAATTTTCCGCATAACTTACCTTGGTGAGGTTTCCCAATCAGCTCTGTTGTGTTGTGTTGCCTTTTCCCACCATATACTTTCCAAGAAGGTCTTATGGGGTAGCAGGAGACAATTCATCTCCCCACTGTGTGGCAGGGCTCAAAGTGATGCCCACTGAGATACGACTCAGAATGAGAGTCTCTGGCGGGGGAAACCTTGGAAACTGCCCTTTATGGGGACCGACGGCCAGAGTTGCTCAAAGCTTGAACTCAAGCTTAGTTTGGGTAAAACTGCAAAAAAAAGAAAAAAGAAAAAAGAAAGAAAAAAAAAGAAAAAGGGGGGACAGCTAATAATTGGAACTGCTGACAAAAGGAATTCATGGTGAAATAAATGCCTGTCTGCCTGTCTAAGGCCGTCAAAATTAAACCCAGGAAGTAGAAATTTATTACCACCTGTCCTGAAGACAAATATGTAAGATGAATGTGCATTGTACCATACAGGATGACATCTGGGGGAGCTTTATTGTCTGTCATCAGAGTTATTGCAAAAGGAGGAACTGAGGCAGTTGCCCTAATTTCCTTCTCGCTATTTGGAACCGGTATAAACAGCCTGCAGTGCCACTGTCCGAAAGGACAGAGCTTTCATTTTAAGTGTCAGTGAGCAGCCTCAAATGTCAGTTCAGCTTTTGGCTGGCAACCGACAGAAGCAGGTTGTCAGGTTCCAACCCTGAAAGCACTCCTGACCCTTTAAGCGTGGCACTGAGGAGCAGTCCACGAGCTGTGGTTTCACTCATCTCTGCAGTAAAGAAACTCTGTGGACTTGACTGTTGCAATTATAGGTGTAAGAGATAAAAACCCAGAAGTATGTATTTGGCTTCTACATATACCAGTATATTACCTTCACTGCTCAGGGATGGTGGGGGGAGAATCAGGAGAATCACCACCTCGCCTGTGGGCAGTGCACTATAGGTGCAGGCTGGGAGGCATATATACACGAAAAGCAATCCTGGGGGGGGTGTCGGCACCTGGGGGCACACCTCCAGGTGTCTGCCCTCAGCAGGTGCCAACCCTACCCCTCAGCAGCCTCACCCTCCAAGCAGGGGTGAGCCACGCTTCAGAGCCATGAAAGCCGCTTCTAGAGCAACAAGATGCGCTCCTAAGGATTGCTTGCCCCTTTACTTCTTGGAGGGGCAGGGTGGCCCTTCGGAGCTGCACCAGGTCACTCTGGCTTTGAGCTTGGTGGCAGGGGGTGGCTAGTGTCATTGTCCCCTAGCCCAGTGCCTGGGGCATTTGTACCCCTTGCCTCCCCTCAGGTCCACCACTGTTATGCTCTCCACCTTGCCAAAAAAGTTTCTCCATTTTGTTTTTTCTCAGGCAAATGAGTGGCAAAGGGAATCACAGGCCACTGATAGGCGTCACCCCTTTATCATGTGGTTGTGCCCCAGTGTGAAATTGTACTCCCAGTTTTCAAGAGTTGGCCTTTTGAGGGGACACCCCCAGATACTTCAAGCATCTCCAATTTTTTGATATGTCTGACTTGGCAACCCCAGTGCATACCTCAATCCTAAGTAACCTCACCAGAAAATATATGATACATACAGTATATATATCAGAGTCAGTGTGTCTATGATTGTGGTGCCCAGAGAAGGAGCATTCTAACACACTTGCTTTCCTATGACAGAATTACAAATGAGCCTTGTTTATTAGGTACCAAACATCACCTGTGTTCCGTCCGTCCCCCCCAATGGATTAGACTCCTCTAGAATACCTACAGTAAAGCAGATGTCCTGGGTTATTGATTTTTACACAAGGGTGAAAGTGAGGTTTTTTAAATGGTTAATTATTGTTTTATGCATGCAGGAGCTAGGCTTTTTTTTCCTTTTCAAATAAAGCTTAACAACTAAAATACTTACCTGCATTAGCTTAGATTAAAGACTAAAGAGATACACTTTCCGTCCAAACGCATAGAGATTTAATCACATGAGCCCAGTTTGCATTTGAAAGCAGCTGCATGGCTTAATCCTCAAAGATGTAGCCTTCAGCACCTGCTAAATTTGTGTATTAAAACTCAGCTGAGTGTTTGGGAAAAGTGAAATACAGCACAGCATGAAGGTGGTATGAAATGGCAGCTTTGCTTTCTCCCAAAATATGCACCACTTTGAGTCACTGTTTAACTTCAGTGCTGTGCACAGAGATCCCAAACACATTCTCTTGGAAACATGCCCCATTGGTATCCCTGGAGCTTACAGTCAGCTGAGAATTTCAGCAATTCAAATCTATTCAGAATGCAAGGATATGTTCCACCACAAGTGAAGTAACTTATTTCAGTGGGAGAATTAAAGCAAGCACTGGGCCGGCATTCTTCCCTATTAGTAATAATAATATTTATAGACCACTTTCTGAGAATACAAAGTGCCCACATGGCCGGCACAAGGACCAAAAAGGGTTTGAATCTGTCGTGGACAAAAGGGGGTTGTAACCTCTGGGTTAGTTAGTGTGCCGGACTAACGCCAGGTTAGGATTGCTCTCTCGGTCAGGCCATTGCTTTGGGACCTGGTTTGCTTCCAGGCCCAATTCAAGGTGCTAGGTTTGACTTTTAAACCCTTTACAGCTCTGGACCAGGGTATTTGGGATCATGTCCTATATTATCCCACCCACACTCTCAGGTCATCAGAGAGGGCCCTTCTGACTGTGCCGCCACCAGCAGAGGAGAGGGGGTGGTGGCTAAAATTGGGCCATCTTGGCGATGGCTCCTCAGCTATGGAATTGCCTCCCTTTGAAATTAAGAACGGCTTCTTCCTTGGAGACCTTTCTGCAGGGCCTTAAGATGTTTTTATTTAAGAAAGGTTTAAACTTGACATGATGGGCTGGCACTTTTTAACTGTAATTTTAATAGTTTTGTGATCCATGGATCGGTTTTATCATTTTAATTGGGCTATGTCTTTCATAATTTTTAATTTGTAAGTTCTTTATTTTGTAACCTGCCATTAGTGGTAGAAAGGTGGGATAACAATTCTATGAATGAATGAATGAACATTTTTATCTCCATATTGCAGATACAGAATTGAGGCTGAAAGCCTTGCCTGTTATAGCCCAGGCAGAGTTCACGGCAGAAGGATGATTCAGACTAGAGGTCCTTATTTGCAACTCCTTTATCTTGCGCAATCCTGAGCACTTGCTGGGCTGGCACAATTCCCTTATGCCAACCCAGAAGTGTCACAAAAGCACATTTGCAACTACTTCGGAGTTGACTAAGCCAGCGTATGGATGTGTGCTGGCTCATGGAGCCAGATCCAGCCTCTGCGGCACCCAAATCTGGTAAGTTTGCATCCCAGGGTGGCTGGCATAGGGTTAGAGAGGGTGGTAGGAGGGCAGAATGGGTGTGTGGGGGCAGGGGAAGGGTGGGTGGACTCTGCCTTGGAGAGCAGTGGGACTGGCTTGGGAAACTTAGGCCAGATCCTAACGCCCCCTCCTGGTCAGTCTGCTGTTACCTGGGCTTCTCAGATCTGCACCAGGGATTTTGCCGGAGCAAATTTGAGTTGCTGTATAGAGGTGACAGTTGTGCAGCACAAGATATTTATTTATTTATTTATTTATTTATTTATTAAATTTATACCCCGCCTTTCTGCCCATAGGCACGCAAGGCGGCTTACAACAATAGAAATAAAATACAATAAAAATTACAATTTTTTAATCCTAAAATACAAATTAAAACAATTGAAATTTAAAAAACAACAGTAAGCCCCGTGGATCATAAAATATAAGCAAGAATATCAAAATATGGGGAATTATATCCCCTTATTTGGGCAGCACAATCCTAGATTGCGCGTAGCGTCAACGCAACGTTGTTGCTTCACCGCCCAAAGCTGGTCAGCCCAAGGGAGGCTCTGTCCCATATTGGGACGGGGACAGTGATGTCATTCAGGGGGAACAGACCAGAATGGGCGTTCCAGATCCTAACGGGCTCCGTGGCTGGTTCCGGGTTCCCGACAAGTGCCAATCAAAAGTGAGTTCCTATTCCTAAACCATTTGAATGACACCACTGGACGGGGATTGGTGGGAGGGAGGGAGGTTGGGGATGGGACTTGGGCGGGACATGGGCAGGCTCAGGAGGTGGCCATATGGCCATATCCTAAGCCCATCTGTGAGGCCGCATGACCCCAATTTGGGCCGCCCGGCCTCCTTGTATCTGCGCCCTCTCTTTAGCGGGCATAGATCCGAGGAGCACATAGGGGAAGCTGGAGCCTCCCCTACAGTAAGGGAGCACACGCTCCCTTGCCATGGGGGGCGGGCTCCAGCCTCTCCTATGCAGCGTCGGATATGGGGCTGCCAAGTTGGCCTCGCCATTCCGGCGCTGCATAGGATTGTGCCCTGAGTTGTGTGAGAGCCATCTCCTAATCTGCCCTGGATATGGCGCAGGCCAACTGGCTTGTTTACACATCTCTCAACTTCTTCACTACACTGGTTAAAGAGATATTTAAGTACACCTGCAGTGGATATTTGTATTGTACTAATAGTTACCTAACTGTTTTATGCAGTGCAAAAGGCAATGGGCACAACTGAGACAAAACTGAGCACAGTTACATCCCATTGATTGCAGTGGGGAAGAAAAGCATGGCAGAAAAGCATTGGAATAACAGGACCTAAAAGAACTTAACTTTGAATGGCTTGATCCCCATTATTCAAGAAAAAAAACTGTCCTTTCTCGTAGCTGAGCACATTATATACACTACATGAAAGGCACTAGACAATATGTACAATTACAAATCGATATGCACAAAAAATAAACTCCACACACTCACACAAGTAAATGTGACTATGGGAGATTATAGATCACATGATGATATGATCTACAAACAACAGACTTGAAACAAAACCCAAAAGCAGCCACTTCACAGCAACCACTAAAATGAAAAACAAAAGTTCAAAACCATTAGGACGCTGCCAACAATAAAGAGCAAACACACATATTAATACCCCAAACATACATGAAGATAATCCTTATGTCAGTGGTTCTCTAATGTTTTAGCACTAGCACCCACTTTTTAGAATGAGAATGTGTTGGGACCCACCAGAAGTGATGTCAATAACCATGAAGCAGGAAAATGTTTAACACCCACACAACAAAATCACATTATATCCATATTCCAAGGCTGCATTATTTCCTAACATAATAAAATCAGTGTGTCCAATTAAATGCATATTTATTCACTGAAAATGGAATACTACCATTTTTTTAAGCTTCTGATCCAATCCTCAGAGGAAAATAAAGCACATGCCCTAATCTATCCTTTTTTGTTGTTGTTCAGTCGCTAAGTCGTGTCCGACTTTTTGCGACCCTATGGACCACAGCATGCCAGGCCTCCCTGTCCTCCACTAGCTTCCGGAGTTCGCCCAATTTCAGTAATCCATGGGGTTTTCTTGGCAAGAGTACTGGAGTGGGTTGCCATTTCCTTCTCCAGGGGATCACGTTTAGTCAGAACTCTCATCTTGGGTAACCCTACATGGCATAGCTCACAGCTTCATTGAGCTACTCAAGCCCCTTCGCCACGACAAGGCAGTGATCCATGAAAGGGAAATCTATCCTACTGGAAATCAAAAGCACTTGGATTGGATCATACCCTTACTTTTCAACAAAAAAGAGGGAAGAGATGAGATAGAAATGTGCAGCTAATAAAATACAAAGACAAGGACTGTAATCAATAACTAGAGTGTTCATTCATTAAAAAAAATTAGTAAAGTTCTATTTTGCTCAGTTTAAAATGAATGGAACTGCAATACAAGCACAGCATTTCTCCAATGGTGAGAAGGAAACTGGGGATTCACTGAAAGCCACGGGCTAGTCACAGACGGCCATCTTGCCAATGGTATGGACTCATTCCTATGCCATTTGAAGTACAACTGAAATGAAACGTCATGTTTCAGCAGGAAGGTCCTCCTGGAATGTTGCCTTTCACACAAAGTATTGACATACAATTCATGTTTCCCTAGACAAACTGGAATGCAATCCAGCACACATTCCAAATGCATGTTTAGACTGTGTCAGACTTTATTTGGGAAGTCACTAAATACTGTAGTCTGATGCTTTTCCTCAAATTCGAATAACTGGAAGTTCTTGACACTGGAAGCATTTGCCAACATCTCCAGGATTTTTTTCATATTGTTCAAAACAGCACTCAATCCCTCTCCCTCCCTCCCTCCCTCCCTCCCTCCCTCCCTCCCTCCCTCTCTCTCTCTCTCTCTCTGTAGTGTGTATTAGATAGTGTGTGTGTGTGAGAGAGAGAGAGAATATGGCCCCTCCCACTCACCAACAGCTATGTGTAGGCATTCAATGAACCAAACAGAATCTCCTACACATCGCCATCACTGCCGGGAATGACTCCGACAGTGAGTAGTAGGGTCCACTTATACAGCGAATTGTGGCACTATGCAGTACTTAACTGTTTTGCCCCCCGTTTACCTATGCTACTGCTGTCTATCCAATCTCTTAATTCAAGGACTGATTTCTAAACATGTTGAGAGTGCAGGAGTTAGGCTGGTACAGTTAGGCCAGCAAAGTTTGGCTGGCACAAGGGCCACTGTAAAGCGCATTAGGACCACTCTTGAAGTCAGGCAGGATGGCACATGTCTGTGTGCTGGCCTCTCTGACTCCGACAGTGGTCTAAATATACTTTACGGTGTCCTTTGTGCCGGCCAAACTTTGCTGGCCTAACTGTGCCGGCCGAACTCCAGGTTTGGATTGTGTCCTGAGTTAGGTGCATTCTGTAACCAGCTGTCTGAAATACTGAGGGAAATGTAATTGTTGCAGTGTTAAACCGAGTGACGTTTCTCCCCCTTTTTTAGCCTTCTTTAAATTGGCATTAGCTATTAAACCAACAGTAGCTATAGTTGTTAGCCAAACAGTTTATGCAACCAAAATCAAACTGAACCTTTCATAAAATTTTCAGCTAAGATTCCAGTTAATGAAAGGCCTATTTGTGAGGTGCTAAAACATGTATACACATAGGTATTGCCCCATTTATCAGACATGAGAGCTAATTACCTCATACACGGCTATATTTCTTCCATCCTCTGCATTTCAATTCCCAATATTAGCACATAGGTGGTCAAGCTGACCATTGAATAGCCTGCATGAGCATGAATGCATTAAATAATTTAATGTTCGGAGAGTTTATTAAACTGCCACAATCTAATCAGCATGCGTACCTGCCTTCATTAATCTTGCACTGGTCCATGGTGTGTCTCCACAGCCAACACAGAGAGTGCTAATGTTAACAAACAGGGCCAGTTAATCAAGGAAAATTTACTACGAACCACATGACTGTGCATACCGCAATCTAATTACAATCAGACTTAACCTCTTCATTATCTGAACATGTTCCCTTTCCACTGCAACACCAGGCTGTGCAGACCTAAAGCCCGGCAGTATTCATTAGAGCTGGGAATGTTTGCATTAAGTCAACGTTTTCAAACTTGGGAGCATTTTGGCATAGTCGAGGCTGTGTTTCAAGGGTCCTCATTAGATTCCCTGCCATAGCAGGGCATTTAGACTGCACTCCTCCAGCAACGAAAGGGAAACAAGACAGAAAGACATGCATTAGAAAGGATGGATAGTTATTAAAAACATGTGTTTCAGAATGAATGTTTATAATCGGGAGTAATTCAAATGAAATTCAGTCATTGATAAATTGCCAATTACGAGCAGGTTGCACAGGCAGAATATAATATAATGCAAAATATTCTGCTAATTCTCTAAGTGAATAGTGTTTTAACCTCTTAAGCGATGCAGCCTCTTGGATCTCAACAGGAGTATATGTTAGTTTTTGGTTTCTTGGCAATACAGACCACTGAGCTACATCACTAGCCATGATATTCTGTGATGGGCTGCTCATATGAAAGAAAAAGTGCATGATCCAGAGATGCACGTTAAAGAGAAACTGTGTGGGAAGAGGGATTGATGAGAAGCTGCTCTCTACATGGTGTTGCTGTTTAACAAAAGAAATAATGATTCTTGTTTGTGCCTTCTGCGTGAGCAGGTCTAGGAGTACATGCAAGGGCTCCACTGGATCAGCTCCAAGGGTATAAAAAGAACATCCCACTTTGGAGCATTCATGACCGTCACAGAGATAATCTGGCTTTGTTTCTTGAGGCAGAAGGATAGTGATATCCATCCATCCATCCATCCATCCATCCATCCATCCATCCATCCATCAATAGTATTTATATACTGCTTTTCAACCCAAAGTTCACAAAGTGGTTTACAAGCAAATAGTAATAATAAAGTTAAATGGCTCCCTGTCCCCAAAGGGCTCACAATCCAAAAATGCAGAACACCCCCAGCAACAGCCGCTAGAAAAGACGCTGAGCTGGGGTGAAGAGGGACAACTGTTCTCCCCCTGCTAAATATAAGAGGAGCACCACTTGAAAAAGTGCCTCATGCCCAGTTAGCAGGGGTTGTTAGCTTGCCCAGTTAGCAGGATATGTTGCGTCAATAGTTTATCCGGTATCTGCTGGGGTTCCATCCCAGACCCCCTGTAGATACCTGAAACCACAGATACTGGGGAAGCCTTTTTAAAGATAGGGGAGCATCAGTGGTTTTGCTGCCACAAAGAGAAAAGAGATTTGTTTAATGTCTCCCCATCTTTTTAATAGGCGTCCCAGTTTCTTTGGTAGCAATGGATAACTGAAACCATGGATACCGAATCAGTGGATACGGGGCACACCTGTACCACCTTTTTTCAACGATTCTCACAATGTGTGTGACAGTCTTACAGAGTCACATAATCTCACATAGGCAGGCTATCGGCAAATCCATTTTTTAGAAATGGAGTTTTTACAGTTATTATTCTAATGGTTCTTAAACTTTTTAGCACTGGGACCCATATTTTAGAATGACAATCTGTCCAGGACCACCAGAAGTGATGTCATGGCCTGAAGTGCTGTCACTGACGTCAGAACCTTCGGCTTTCCTGAGAATGCAAAAGTTGGATTGTTTCTCTGTTGGAGCCTCCCCCTGGGGCTCCTTGGAATAGCAAGTGCAGCTCTGAGGACGATGCATGGCCTGGGGATGGAGCTTCGGATGCGGCCAAATGGCTGCATCCTGGCCCCACCCACCAGTCCACCCACCTGCCACCCAGTTACGCCCTCCCTCTTCCCAGAACTGCCCTTGCGCCAGTTTGGCTGCTTCACGGGTGGCTCTCCGCCAGCGCCCTCAGGCCGATGCTACTCCTAGCATCAACCCGAGAGCTCTAGCACTGACACGGGGAAGCTGGTTGGTGCTCCCATGTTGGCGCTACGCCTGACATAGGATGGCACCCTGAGAATGGTCAAGGGATGTCAAAAGAGCTTCCAACCAATTGATCCAACCAACTTGGATGCAGTTTTAACTGGCTTCCACTCCTGAAGACGAACCCTCCAAATAAGCAACTCACCATGCCTATACATTTGAGCAAAGCATTTCGCAGCAGCATTGTTGCTTTTCTTGTTTTCTTGTTTTCTGCTGCAGCAGACCGATACTGCCACCCCTTTGGAAGCCTGCAATTTTGTGCAGGCAACAACTTTATTTGGCTCGAGTCCTCCAGATTCTAGACAGAAAACCTTTCTTTTCCTAAAGCATTTGCTAAATGCACAAATCCACTTCAATGGGAGAATGTAATGCAATTGTATATGACTCATAAATATAATTTAGTTTGGAAATGTCATATAATAATCCCACATAAGGTCTTATTCATCAAAAGGCTTCTGCTGTCAAAGCCATGATGGTACTCTGATTATACTACACATTATTTACACAGAATGGAGTCAGAAGGCACATTCCATACATGGTTCAGAAAGAAAAACAGCTCTTTAACAAGGGAGGGTGTGTCTGCTTCTATATATGTTCATTTTGAGATGGAAGAAGGAAAAAATGTAGCAGAAACCATGCAAGGCAGGATAGAATTGGAGTGTGCATGGATGGAGAAAGGCTGTTATACAGTTATTTTAAATGCATCATGTAAAAGGATAATGGGGAGAAATGTTTTGACCTCTAGGATTGGTGGAAACAGAAAGAGCCTGCATGATCATAATTAGCAACAGCTTTTTTTTAAAAAAAAAATTACAGTTTGATTAATCTCTAGTTGTCCATTGACATCAAATGGGGCCAAGCCATGCAAGATGCCAGGGCCAGCCTTAAGCCAATGTGACCAATGTCGTCACATTGGGCCCTGAACTTTGGGGGGACCTGCACTTTGGGAGGGTCCGCACCAGCGCAGGGAGCATATCGCCTGCTGCAGCATCCAGGATCTTTATGGACTGTAGGTCAGTGGGCGTAAGCAGAGCAGCTTTACTTTGGGCCCTCCCACCTGCCCTTCCTCCGAATGGCCCAAAAGGGGCCTCCTGGAAGCAATTGGTGTGGATGTCTTAATGTCACCACCAACTATTTCCAGGTGCTGCATGCAGCCCCACGAGTGGGTTTTGGTTTTTTTGGTGAGTGGGGGCCCCCCAGGGAGGGTGAGGGGCCCTGTGGGAATGCCCCGCATTGGGCCCTGCCACTCCTAGAGCCAGCCCTAGCAAGATACTCAGTACATCAGCACATAGAATTAGAAGTTTACTGTTGTGTAGCAGCTGTGCAGTGGAACTTCTAGAATTAAAGAGTTCTTTGTAAAGGCACTGTTCAATGGGAAAACAGCATGGAGATCAAGCATTAAATACCCCCTACTTCCATGCTGTGGCTCTGATCAAAATCATAGTTCTGTTTAACTGTTGCAGAAGAGTAATCCTCAACCTATAACTATGCGCTGATGCATTTTGCACAATGGGTAATTTGGCTCCAAGTGACACACAGCTGTTGTTCCTCCCAGTAGATAGGGAGGAATACATGGTGGCTTGCTGTGATGAGTTTGCAAAGCACTTCACAGCTAAAGTTGCTCATTTCTGGACTTCATTTCTGCATACTTGGACTTCACATTGGGAGTATCTATTGATGTCTCTTTGTCAATCCTACTTTCAGGGATTCTTTCCAGTGTGTAGAACCTGAGGATGTGGAGTGTCAGACCATATGCTTGCCCACTCAACCCTTCCCTGCTATGGCTTATTGGAGCTGCTAGGAAGGGGCTAGCTTAGTGGACAGGGTGAATTCATTTTGAAGTGGGGGATGCCACTGTCATTGGAGCAGGCGGTAGCTCGCCCTCTTCCGAAGAAACCCTCCCTGGACTCCATCATATTGGATAATTTACTCAAATCTCAAATATCCCATTTTGGGGCAACATGATTGAGACGGTGGTGGCATCCCAGGTCCTGGAGGAAGCTGACTTTCGAGATACATTTCAGTCTGGCATCAGATTCGGAACAGAGAAGTCTTGCTTGCCTTGATGCATATGACCTGCGCCAGACACTGGACATCCCTGTTAGTCCTGTTTGACCGCTTGGTGGCTTTTGACATCATGTATCATGGCATCCTTCTATACACACCATGTATCCTCCCCACTCCCCCCCCCCACATTTTATCCTTACTCAAACCCTGGTAGATAGGCTTGGTTGAGAGTAATTGGGATGGGCCAAAGCTACTTGATGGCTGATTGGGGATCTGAACCAGGTCTCTAACCCAAGGTGTCAAACTCATTTCATACAGTGGCATTCTTGGAAGCTGCTGAGGGCTGGAAGTGATGTCATAAAGCAGGAAATGGCATGCAGTTGATGACCAAAAGTAAGCACTTTTACCCTGACTTCATTGGCTGCAACTGACAAAAGAGAAAGTATGCAAATCTTGATCCTGTCTTCAGGATTTGGGAGAGTCCAATTATCCCTCTGCAAGAGCCCAAGTATTACATTGGCTGCTCTTTCAGCTGTGCTGCTTTTGCTGAGGCATCACTTTGCTGCTCAAGTGCCCTGCAGAGTTGCACTTTGGCAGAAGCGGTGCTGCTGAAAGGGCAGCCCTTGTAATAAGAGGGCTGTCCCAGTGCCTTGGTAGCATCTCCCTCTCTCATCTTGGTCTGTGATCTTCCCCTGTAGAGTTCCTTGCCTTCTGACACCTCCTTCCTTCTCTCCCACTAGAGGCACTGCAGAAGCAGCACTGCTGAGGAACTAGGTGGTACTTGGAGAGCCCAATTATCATGTGGGCTAGAGAAAGAGCTTCTATGGGCCATATCCAGCCAATGGGCCTTGTTTGGCACCCCTGCTCTAACCATATACCCATTTCACTTTCCTTAACCTAAAAACTCTTTCAAAAACATATAACATGAAGCTGATAACATCAAAATGGTCAACATTATAACACAACAAAAGACAATACAAAATAATAGTTGTTAATATACAAAAATAATAGTTTCTAACGTTCTTAAAAAATCTCCACATTGGAGCTTCTAGCCCTGATCTTAATGGCTTTGGGGCCTCATTCTCTGAGGTAATTGCTTTTCATATTCCCATATCAGAGATGGTCAACAGAGCCTGGAAGACTCAGGCCAAGCTGGTTCTATCGCCTCAGTCAAACCATCTCTTCCAAGTAGATTTTCCAAGATGACATTACATTTTTATATCCAAGGAGCTCAGAGTGGTGTATATTATTTTCCCCTCCCAGAATTATATCCTCATAATTTACCTATCAAGTAGATTAGACCGAGAGAGAATGATTGGGCCAAGATTATTCAGTGAGCATCAAAGCAGGCATGAATTTGAACCCAAGTCTCCCCATACTCAGAGCGCAATCCTAACCTGGAGTTAGGCTGGCACAGTTAAGCCAGCAAAGTTTGGCAGGCACAAAGGCCACCATAAAGAGCATTTGGACCACTCTTGGAGTCAGGGAGGATGGCACACGTCTCTGTGCTGGCCTCTCTGATTCTGAGAGATACTTTATCGTGTCCCTTGTGCCGGCCAAACTTTTCTGGCACAACTGTGCCGGCCTAACTCCAAGTTAGGATTGCACCCTCAGTCTGACACCCTAGGCACCGTGACAACATAAGAACACAAGAAGAGCCCTGCTGGATCAGACCAATGGCCCATCTAGTCCAGCTTCCTGTTTCTCACAGTGGTCCACCAGATGTCTTAGGGAGCATATGAGACAACCAGATGCCTGCATCCTGTTGCCACTCCCTTGCACCTGGCATTCTGAAGTAGCCTCCTACTAACATAAGTAGGTTGCACAACCCATCATGGCCTATAGCCCATGACGGCCTTTTCTCCAGAAATCTGTCCAATCCCCTTTTAAAGGCACCTAGGCCAGATGCCATCACCACTTCCTGTGGCAAGGAGTTCCACAGCTTAATTACCAGCTGGGAAAAAGGAAAAAGTATTTCCTTTTATCGGTTCTACCTCTCCCAACACTCATTCACATTAGCTCTCATTAGATAAGAATATTCATGCAAGGCGCATCCCTTACAAGCACTTTCTGTTGATGAAAAAAACAAAAACACCCAACTGTAAACTGGTAAGTAACATTTGAAGCAAAATGTAAATATTATTGATTACAGTATGGCACATACTTTATATTACACATAAGGAACACAAGGACATTAGAGTTCTCTTGCTGTGTCACACCAAAAGTTGATCTAATCCAGTGCTTAGTTTTCAGCTAGTTTTCAGCTAGTTTTTCACCAGCCAAGTACCCTGAGAAAGTCACAGATGGGACATGATGGCTATAGAGAGGGGCTGAGAGAGTCCTTCATGGCTCCTGCACGTTGCTTCCATGTCTGTCTCCCTTCACCATGGCTCTGTTCCTGAACACATTTGATTGGTTGATTCCTCGTAGTACCGTTTGGAAGAGCGCTTGGTTGCATGTCTCCGCTGAATCATATCCCTAAAGGGGAAAGAACAGTTTCATGGGAAGTTCTAGAGATAATTTGCTGATGGCTGCAAGGCCAGATTAAGTGTGCAGGCCACCCACCGAGTGATTTCCTTTAAAAAAATGACAATATAATTCCCTTTTCTGTTGCAAAGTTTGATACGAGTTCCAAGAAAAATAAGAACTGCAGGAACAAGGGGCTATTGAAACAGTATATTATGCTTCTGTGAGAAGTTTTATGTTGAAATGTCTTCTTTTGATATTTTATTGAGCTTTACTTCTTGTGTCTCCATTTCTCAAGAGCAGAATGCTGGCATTAAGTCACAGATCCTGGACTTAAAAAGAGCTATGGCAGCATTATTCAGCAAATGACACCCATGAATAAACATTGGACAAAGTCTTCTGCCAACTCGAAAACTGGCGCCATTGGACGACAGACGTGTGTATGTTGCCTTGAAGACTCAGATCCTCACACAGTGTGGCCTGTAACATCTGTCTGTAACATAGCCGTGAAGGCTGCACGTCACCCTGGCTCTATGTGGCATAGACAAAGCTTCTAATTGGGGGAAAGATCGGGATGGAGATTGGGGCTGCCAGGAGGTTATCAGTGGCAAAGGTCTGGTTAATACCCAGTGCACCCTGTCAGGCCCTGCAGTGTCCCCTTGGGTCCACTTGGACTTAGGCTAGCCACAGCACAGACCTGTAGGGCAACAGGGGAATTATCTGCAGATAAGGCAAGTTCCCTTACTTTGAGGAGATCTCCTAATTATCCCCCCCTCCAATATTGGACGCAGCATGCACTTCTATGGCAGTGCAGCTTAAAGCTAAGCAGGAGAATGCGTGGTCTTGATTTTGGATGGGAGACGGAGTGTCTGGCTGTGACAAGTTGCTGTACCCCTTTTGGCAGGATGATGAGTCACTGCAAGTGAGAGTTGTGGGAGTATGTAAGAGAAGGCCAGCCAGCAAAAGCATTTCTGTCTTTGAAGACCTGTCCAGCTTGACTTGCGATTGCCTGCTGAAGCTCAAAGGCATGCAGCCAAAAGAAAGAACCACACTGTGAAGGCTACATCTGGGACAGAGGATTTGGTGAGTCACAGAACACTGTGTATTTGTAAAAACCCCATTTTAAAAATGGTGGTTGAGGATAGCCTGCCCATGTAAGTGGCCTTGGGCATTTGTTTCGGCATGGGAAAGGCATGACATAAATTCTTCAAATAAATAAAATAAATAAATCGTTGGTCCATCTAGTAGAAGGCAGGCTATGTTGTTATGTTGAAAAAACAGCATAGAATCTGCAATGCTAGATTAGCTCTCATGCAGGCATATCGAAGGAGGCAGACTTCGTTTGTTGTTGTATTCAACATATTTGTTTAGTTTCTGACCAAGCCACTATTCAAGGACAGTAAGATCTTTCTCCTATATTGGAAATCAAACTTTTCTTTTAATAACAAAAATACACTTTCATTGTGTTCAAATTTCAGACTTAGGACTACACATTCAGCTTGCTCTGTGTATTCCTAATTGACGTGGCCTAAGAAAGAACAGGACAAGAATGACTCAGGGCACAATCCTAACCTGGAGTTAGGCTGGCACATTTCAACCAGCAAAATTTGGCTGGCACAAGGGCTATTGTGAAGTGCATTTGGACCACTCTAGGAGTCAGGGAGGATGGCGCACATCTGTTTGCATAGCAGTGGGATAAAAGATCTATCTCCAAGGGCAGCCCATCCGTTAGGTGAGGTGACGCGGGTTGCATCAGTGGTGGGTTGCAAGTGGGCAGGGGATTTGCAGTGCCCTTCACTGCATGTCTGTTGTCGCTACCACCTTCCTCAAGTGTGCCGCACTGACCTGCATTTGCCCTCGAACAGTGGGTGCAAAGCAGACCATCTGCCTTCTTACCATGCTTCTGGTGCTGCATTTTTAAATGCACAAGTGCATGACTTCTGGTTGAATTTACTGGTTGTGTGAATCAAGGAGCTTCTTCATTCAGGCAATCCCATTGAATCGACAAGAAGTCCTGCACTTCCACAGTACTTCCACAGAAACAGTACGAGGAAGGTGGTAAGCACTTTTGGGTAGACCCAAGGTGGTAAAGGATGACATTTTTGGTCAGGCTGCCCCAGTCTGTCACTGAGCTTTAGCTGCTTCCAGGGGCGGATCTACAGGAAGGGCAAAGCTCTAAGTGTTGCAAGAAGCCTTACCCTGTCATTTAAATCCCTCCTCTCCCTTGCTGCTGTAGCCAGTAAGCAACGCCAAGATGTTACTGTTCCCTGTGAGGATTGGCTAAAACAGTGCAGGAGAGGAGTGATTTCCACTGCAAGGTAAGGCTTCTTGCAAAACTTAGAGCTTTGCTCTCCCTTAGATCTGCCCCTGGCTGCTTCACTTTGTTCCCTCCAGATTATTGTTTGGGTTTTGTTTCACTTCTTTCTTGGACAATTGTCTTAAACCTTTAGAAATGTTGTTTTAGTGAGGTGTGATGTCTTTCCATTTTGCCCTGGATGTTTTGAGTGTCCCTCTTAAATGCTCAAAAAGCCGATAATGGTTGAAGCATGGCTCCCCATTTCTCTGACAACCCCCAACTTCCTTAAGTTCCCGTGCCCCAGGAACAGATGTACTTCAGCGGGGCTCACTTCCATGCAGGGCTTCTTAGTGGGAAATTATTATTCTTGACATTTTTACTTCACTCATCCTCCAAGGAACTCTTTCTTAGAGCACAATCCTACCCTGGAGTTAGGCCGGCACAGTTAGGCCAGCAAAGTTTGGCCAGCACAAGGGCCACTGTGAAGTATATTTGGGCCACTCTCGGAGTCAGAGAGGCCAGCACACAGATGTGCGCCATCCTCTCTGATTCCGAGAGTGGTCCAAACGCGCTTTACGGTGTCCCTTGTGCCGGCCAAACTTTGCTGGCCTAACTATGCCAGCCTAACTCCAGGTTAGGATTGTGCCCTTAGTCAGGGGCTGGACATACAAAAGGGTCCTCTGTCTGACCACAGAGGCTGAGCAGGATGATACAGGACAGCAGAGCTCTGGCTACAAAGAAAATCCCTTAGCCACAGAACAAGGAGCACAGCAGGAAAGTGGTATTGGGAGAAAAAGGAGCAGAGGAGAGGTCTCAGCACACACTTCATTTTTCCATTGAAATCAACGAAGAATGCTAAACTTTGACTGGCTTGTGCTCTTATTGTATCCCAAAGCTGCCATCTTACATCTCTATCTCATCTCCAAGTTAGCATCTTGTCTTTGCTATTTAGCATTTGCCCGATCATACTCGGGCTACAAACTTTGACATTCTGGAATAATTTTATTACTTTGACAATTTGGTAAGCATTAAAGTTCCAGCGCAGCATGTCTGTTTCTACTTAGGGATTTTTTTTTCTCCCCCCCCCTTAACCAGAACTTTTCAACCTTCTGTGATCTCTTTATAATTCCCTTTGGAACACATAATTGTGCTCGATCAATTTGTTAAAGGCTTTTGAAGTGTTAAAAAAGCTGCATTAAAATTATTTTCTTTCAGGTTTTATGTTAATGAATATAAGGTGCTATTCAAAGCAAAGTCAGTGTGTCAAGGGAACTTTAACTAAAGTTATTCATACATAAACTAAAAAAGGAAACATCTTTAGTGGAGGAAAATACATTTAATGAGTAAGTGCAGCACACAATTCCTCCTTTCAAAAATGTCAGTTCATATTGAGCCTCCATTCTAGATATCTTACAATTACTTTGTCAACAGAAGGTAGAGTAGTGATGGATGATGCATTGGTTCTTGAAACCAAACTTTCTGTGAGTTACTTAGGCTGAAACTAAGTGCTTTTACATTCCAGTCTTATTGATGATAGTGGTTTTATATTTATCACCCTGTCATTTCAGTTGACTGTATCAGCCTCTTCAGTGCAGGAATATGGACACTAATGGAGGTGTGTCCTTAGTGCTCTAAAGGGTCACAGATTCATTCCACATTTCATAGCACAGTTTTTATAAGCTTAGGAAAAAATGTTACCCCTCTTTTTAAACAGCAGGCTTAAGTTAATAAGAACGGCCTTTTGAAATCCTTTCTGCCTAGACCCTTTTCAGGCACATAGAAGAGGGGAGAACTCTCCGTGGTCCAATGCCACTAAATGACTGTCAAGGCCTTCAAACTAGGCCTTCAAACTAGGCCCAGTCCAGATGTGCAGAACAAATTCTCCTGGGACTGCAAATCACACATGTGAACATCGTTCCACATTCAAAATAAAACAAAACTAGAAGTGAGTACGCCATGCTGTAACACAGACAACGTTAGTATGGTATAATTTATGACTGACGTTAAGGGCGCAATCGTAATCTGGAGTTAGGCCGGCACAGTTAGGCCAGCAAAGTTTGGCTGGCACA
>JAJKFI010000105.1:864384-886663 GCA_029204185.1 Lerista edwardsae | reverse complement strand
GAATGACATCGCTGCCGAGGAGCCTCTGTCAGCTGCCTGGCTGTCATGAGATGCAGCAGTAACCATTTCGATATCGCTGCTCCTATGGGAGCTGGGCAGGACTGGGCTTCCATCCACCCAAAGAATGGCGTGCTGCATGAGACTGTGGTGGTGGTGGGGCAACCTGAAGGCAAATGGAAAGTAAGTTAAAAAAATTACTTACTTCCATGTAAGCCCTCAGGCCACCTATGGGTTTCCATCTGTTTTGGTAGCATATGTCCAAGGAAAGAAAAGGGGGTTGAAGCTTTTAAAAATAGGGGATAAAATCTGGAGTGTGTGACTGCAACCAGGTCCACCCCTCTGCAATCCCAATTCCTCTCCCCCCCATGCCTTTTTCTTCCCACTTGTGGCCTGCCCCCACCACCACCGCCACTGGGGCATCTGGGAAGACCACTGCCCCTCAACAGGTGTCAGTCACCATTTCTGGCAGTGACCACATACCGTGTGAAAGCGCATTGAATTTTGCAATGCTGTAAGGTGGGCTGTACTGCTGGAAGATAAGTCCGGCACTGCAGCCTGATGATAAGATTGGGCTATAAATCATCTAAAAATTCCTATTTAAAACGTGTGTGATAATTTGGTGCTTTGGGGAGAGGGTGGCAGGCTGCTGATGTCAGAACTGCAGGTGTGTGGCCAAAAGATCTGAAACATGCAAAGACACTTCTTACAACATTAACCGTCCCTCCATAACGTTGAGTAATTGTTCCCTTTCTGATCTGCCTGATGAAGACTCCTGTGCCGCTTAAAAGCTTGCATGCCGCTTTATTCCTGGGAATTGGGCCAATAAGTGTGATCACTTTGTATTGCCACTTCTCGGTATCTTGCTCTGGGGCCAACAAGGCAGCAACTGTCAAGGTCCTCCTTCAGGCAGCACTCGCTGTCTCCACCGCTGAATTTGCTCCTTTCATCTTTCAGTAATATAATGGCACTGTTTTGCAACCTGCCCTGTAAATAGGTGGAATTCTACTAGGACCTCGGCTAGCCCAGGATCAGATTGCAACACTTATTTATAAGAAATTCTGTCAAGAATCAATAATAGTCTTGGGTCTCAAATTCCTTCTTTAATAATACTTTGATATGATTTGTCACAAGCTAGCCCAGAGTCTCCACCAGATTTTATTACTTAGCTTGCAGCACAGTGTCTCATCTTTGAGTCATGAGATCAGCCATGGGGAGACCTTTAAAAAGCTATATTCTTTACTCTTTGGTTATTACAGAAAGTCTATATTACTCAATAATATCTTTTATAAGGTGTGCTGTCACATCTTCACATAGATGTTTAACCTCGATGTAGATATAGTGAATGCCTGGGGGCCATTTGGGTGACACGGACATTGTCTTTCATGATTGGATGGCAGATGTAGCAACGAGAATCACAACAAACAAACAACAACAAAAGTTAGGCCCTATTTTCACAGCTTAGTATTTCTGCCTGGGATTTCATACCAACTGTCAACAGCAACTAAGATTTTATTTAGAGTGCAAGGGTGTAACATTTTTATTACTTGGAAATATGTCAGGCTTCTCTACAGGTAATTTAGACTCATTTCCACTGCAGTACTCCTTCTTTAGGTTTCTAGTGTATATCTCAATAAACGGAATTGTCCTTCGCCACTAGCATACTTTGGCTCCACACACATATAAGATTTCACTCCTGATCTATAATTCAAGGAGTTACAACTGATGCTGGCATTATATAGAATGACTTTCCTAATGTCGTGAGTGAGAGATGGTTGGCTTAAGGTTCGATCATTCCACCTTTGGCTTAAAGGTTCACATATTTGTGTAAAAATTGGCCTTTCGGCATACATATAATTAGGATATTTTCATTGATTTTATTTAATTGAGAGATGGCTCTCTATCTGCAGCGTTTGCATCTAGTACAGTTAAAATAAGCATGAAATGAAAGAAGTTTCTTTTATCAAACAGTTCTACAGCAAATGACTGAAATATGTTCTCCAGTTTTTCCCCCATCCCTACAGAAGAAGTCAAGTAATGCCTCACTACTCAGCTCAAAGGCACTTGATTCCTCCCCCCGCCCACTCATCAAAGATGCTACGGTAAGACAAAAGACATTTGACCCAATGCTAGTTCTAAACCCATGTCTAGAGGGGCCACAGAGGACCTCCAGACATGACCGGAAATGCCTTCTGCTCACATCCAAAAATCATTTATGGGGGCCACTGCAGATCTCACTATCCGCAGATTTGGTATCTGCATGAGGTTGGGGAAAGGATCCCCCACGGATACCAAGATCCAGTTGTGTAGCATTTGGCTGAAGATGTGCTTTGGTCCTTGTCCACATGTCACAGGTATGGCCTATAAATGAATGGAGGGTCTATGATCAATAATTAGAATCCTGTCAGTAGGCAACATATTCAAGCTCACCCATGCATTTTCATCCGCAATCTCTTTAATCATTCGCAACTTACAAATCTGTGGGACTCTGTGCCAAGATGAGCAATGCTCAACAACTAGAAGCACCACCCAACCTGCCAACACACACCCAAACCTTACACCTCTGGTTCTACATCTTCATAACAGCCACAAAAGCAGGGCCCACCCATCCATAAGGCCGACTGAAGTGGCCACCTCAGGCAACAGATGGATGAGAGGTGCCCATTTCTGTCTTCCTACTTGCCCCTAGTGCTTCTCCTTCATGTTCCACTTAACTCCCTGGTTTGGGTTAGAGAGGAAGAGGGAATGTGAAAGGAAGGAAACTGCTGAGCTGAAATATTGGGGAATGGAAGGAGCAGAGAGGAGCATCAGGTAAGCAGGGGGACAAGTGGGCCTGCGGGCAGACTGGCCCAGGGAGGGGGATGGAGCCAGGATCCCAATTGGCCCTGATCCAGGCTGCTCAGATTTTCACTGCCAGCTTCAGCAGCACAGATCCAAGTAGCCCCATTCAAGCTGCTATGTTACCTGGGGGAAGGGGAATTGATTCCCCTTTCACCCACTTACGCTGCAGTCAGTCCCAACCCTGGGGTGGATATGGGGCAGTCAGTCTGCCTATTCCAGCTCAAGGTTAGGATTGTACCCTAAGTATGAGTGGCTGAGGGCCTACTGTACATCTGTGGATGCATATGAGTATTCTATGGATAATTATTTTATTTATTTATATTTATTTTGAAGACTTTATACCCTGCCTTTCCCATGCCAAAGCAAATGCCCAAGGCTTACATGGGCAGGCTAGTATAAACCACCATTTTTCAATGGGGTTTTTACACATATACAGTATTCTGCGATTCACTGAATCCTCAGTCCCAGATGTAGCCTTCACAGTGTGGTTCTCTCCTCTGGCCGTGTGACAGCGAGCTTCAGCAGGTGATCCTAAGTCCAGCCTGGACAGGTCCTCAAGGTTGGACTCCGTTCTTTTGCCGGCTGGCCTTCACAAAACATTCCTGCACTGGCTAATCATCTCCATAGTCACCCGATTCTGCCACAACAGGTACTGCAGTTTGTCACAGCCTGTCTTCCATCCAAAGATAGACCACAGATTCTCCTCAAACAAATAAATTATTTGTTTCAATTATTTTTCCAAACAAATAATTATTGTTCTTAGGACTACTTTGTATTTCAGACAATTGAATAGGTTATCATGCAGTTGAAAATTTACGTAATTCATTTGCATTAAATTTGATGCTGACTCCAAAAAGTTTAAATTCATATATTTAAGAAAGGATTATTTTTCATTTCTTAGTGCATTTTGTCCCTTTTCTCTCTTTTTAAAAATTGTTCATTGCAGTCAAAGCAAAGTTTACTGGAGTCAAAATGGATTTAAAGTAGTTAAATACTATGGCGAAACACAGGAATCAAGCTAGTCTTTTATAATGATATCTTGCTTTTCTGTTTCAACCTGAGATATAGAAATCTCACAATGCATGTCACTCTATCAATAAAGGGCAAAACGTATTATAAAATAGGATTCTTTGCAAAGTAAATTGTCATTGAGCCATTTCCAAGGACTAACATATAAAGCCGCAATCTTAAATATCCATTCCGATCATGACGCCTCCATAGCCTCATATAGCTTTTGTGTTCATTTCAGGGATACAGGCTTGGTGCAAAAGTTCTATTATAATATGGTGTTATAGAAAAGATCTGTGCAATCAAAGGTGGCAGAAGGTGGGAACTGAAGTTCTTTGTGACTCTGAAAGGATTTCTTTGTTTGATCTGTTCACAAGACTGGGTGGGGTGGGTCTGGCAAGCAAGGTTGCATTTTGGTTTATCAGTGAAGTGCAACTGTCTAATAGAGATTTTGAAGAATCACAAAACACATGCATATTTCACTTCCACAAGGACATTCCATGTGTGCCACTTCTTCTATAGCACAACATTATGGAAATATATTTATTATAATTATGCAGAAGATTTTCTCCATGGAAAAGAAAAATGGATGACGTGTGGATGGATGGTCCCAATTCCCCCAATCTTGTTGCTATATTAGATCCCAGTAATTTCCTGATTCTGACAATTCTGACATAGGGGCAAAATAGGGCAGCATCATGGCTTTAGAACTTTCCCACCACCATGGTTCTGATCCCAATAGCTCTGATAGTCCCCCCTCCATGTGCTATTTTGTATAGAATGGATCAATTCCATGTAAATATCTAGACATACCAAAACTGTAAAGAATTGCAGCTTAAAAGCAGTTTAGCATGTAACAGCAGCTATACTGGAAATGTCCAGCCACAGTCAAGATGGTGGTGACCATATAATGTAAAATTGCCAGCTCACAGCTTTATATTGGAGTGGCTGGCAGAAACACCATATAGGAACAGGAATGCACTAACTTACAATGAGCTCTACTAGTTTGGAAGGGTGATTGGGGCCAGATGAACAATTTCTATCACACTTATTGAATCTATAAGTGTAATGGGCATCTTGGCTTCCCATTTACTTTCAGGTTCAAGTCAAAGTGTTGCCATTCACCTTAAAAATCTTAAATGGTCTGGAATCTTAAGAAACGACTACTCCTGTTTGAGCCACCCTTACTTAGACTCAGGGAGCAATCCAAACCTGGAGTTAGGCTGGCACAGTTAGGCCAGCAAAGTTTGGCTGGCACAAGGGACACCGTAAAGTATGTTTGGACCACTCTCGGAGTCAGAGAGGCCAGCACACAGATATGCACCATCCTCCATAATTCCGAGAGTGGTCCAAATGCGCTTTACAGTGGCTCTTGTGCCAGCCAAACTTTGCTGGCCTAACTGTGCCAGCCTAACTCCAGGTTAGGATTGCACTCTCAGAGGCCTGTTTACTCCTGGCATACTTTTGGAAAAGATGAATGAACACACATGCACGCGTGCACGCACGCGCGTGTGCACACACACACACACACACATCCAGAAGTAATCAAGAATATTTCAGTGTCAGGGGCTTTCACACTGAAACCACTTATCTCATCTGTAAGCACTGTAAAACAGCACTGTAAAACATAATAATAAAGGCTCATTGCTGCTATTTAATTTGGGGGAGAGCTTTCTTATCCATTACGGTGGGATCCAACTGTTTGATACCTAGTTATTATAATATCTTCTTGTCGGCATCACTGTCTGGAGCTAGAAGGACTGTCAGTCTTGCACTAGTTACTGGGATTGCTAAACTAACTGAAAACTTGCCCATTTCCCACTGTTTAGTTGACGACAACTGGTATAGCAGCAAGCCCTTGAACGGTCCCCAGTCATTGCTGTCTCAGTCATAAGACCACTGAAACCATACTGTCTTCCATCATTCTTGATTGATTCCCATATGTCTTATTTTAGACAGTAACTTTCTTCCTTGTTCTTAGTCGGAAAAGTGACATGCATATTCACGGTGCTATGTAATTCATGGCAACAACAATAGAGAAGATGGTACAGTAATTAGCATTCACGTTGTGTTTTTGAGCTCCAAAATCACTGTACACATATGAGCCTGAGGCAATCTTGGCCAGAACACTGTATGGTCATTGAAAATGATCATTCCCACTTTATAGATGTGGGGGCTGAGAGCAAGAGGGTGTGACTCTCTCTGTGAGTTCATGGCAGGGGTGGAATTTGAAAGAGGGAAGTCCTGTTTTACAGGGCAAACTCTTTCTGACAACTGCTCTCTGAACTGCCTTTAATGTCAGCTTACTATATTAGAATATATTGTTGACCTGTTGCCTACATGGCCGTAGTGACACAACTGAAGCTAGGTCAATGAAAACCACTATTTGAGATCTAGGAATCCTCAGTTTAGAACTTTGGAAGTGGAGTAACAGGCAACCCAATCCTATGCTGCTTAGGGGCCAGAGGCGTAATGGTAGCCAAACAACCATTGCTGCATCCTATAGGCAGCAATGTAGGTCTGGAGGCATCTCAGGGGTAGGAGATGTTCATCCCCTTCCTCCATGGTAAGGGCGCAGGGCATCCTATGGGTCTTCTTATGTTTGCACTCCTCATTTCTCCTCATTGCTGGCGCAGATGTGAGGGCCTCCATGTTGGACGATATGGCCCTACACAAAGGCTAGGATCTGGCAGTGGAGGCCACCACTGGTCCCACCCCTATTCCGCCCCTCCCCCTGCCCAGTTTTTCCCTCCCCGCCTGCCCTGAAGTGTTGCTGGCAGTTTTACTCCCTGGCTCCACATGGGTGACTCCGGACACTCAGAACTGGCGCTGGGCTGCAAGCACCGGAGGTGCCTTACCTTTGCAACACCAGTGCTGGCAGTAGACTCATACCACCCTTGCTGAGTCCAACAGCATCAGGTCCTTACTCTTCATGAACTATTGCAAGGTTACCTTCTCCTTAGGTGCTTTGAGTAAATGAACTTTCAAACCTGTAGTGGGGGTCATAATGACTATATACTCTCAGCTCAGAGGAAGTATGACCCTGAATGCCAGTTGCAGTATGCCAGAAATGACAGTATGACATTTCTTGCTTGTGGGTTTCCCAGATGCATCAGGTTAGTCATGGTGGGATGCTGGACTAGGCAGACCTGTAGTTTGATCCAGAAACTCTCTTCTTATTCTTTTTAAGCTTTTAGACCACATGGAATAGCATGTGGGAATATGCTACAAATGGGGAAAGAGCTCACTCAGCCCAATCCTACGTACCTAAACTCAGTGATGTCATGCAGGGGGTACACGGGGGTACGCGAGTACCGGTTTCTAGGATTACAGCTGGCCCCGCCCATTCGCCCGCCCACTGGTCGACTCCGCCCTCTGCAACGTTTGAATTTCCTGCATGTTTGAGTTGCCTGCATGTTCTCAGAGCCAGGCAGGCAGCGAGCGGAGCCTTGCCTTTCCTTGCCACTGAAAAATGAGTTGCTCTGGGGTTTTAACATGATGCCAGGCCTCCTTAACATGTTCTGGGGGTGCTGTGGAATACTGTTGCAACTGTTGGGTCAGTTTAAAATCATCTGAGGCCTCAAAAAGGGCTTTTTTCATGTCACTTCCTGCCACGACATCACTTCTGGCTTATGACGTCACTTCTGGTGGGCGGGTCCCGACACGTGCCAATCAAAAGTGAGTACCTGTTCTTAAATCATTTAGATGACACCACTGCCTAAACTTCTTCACATTGATGCAGCAGCACCAGCATGGGCTATGCTGCATGCTGTAAGGGAGTTTAGGAGATGGAAAAATCTTCTCAGAATAAGAGGACATTTGTCCCATGGCCTGGGGAAAACCTCAGCAGCTGCTATGGGTCAGCGTGGACACGTGCCTCTGATATTGTTCAGATATTGCTAACTCCTGCTAACAAAGGCACTTTTTCAAGTGATGTTCCGCTTATATTTAGCAGGGGGAGAGTAACTGTCCCTCTTCAGCAGGTCTGGGCTAGGAAAGGGTGTAGGATATGGTGCCACCAGTGCCACCAATTCCGTCCCCTTCTTGGCCCAATCTGCTCACACTGCCCCATTGCTGCCCTCCCCTTGCCCTGTTTCACCCCACCTTGCCCTCCCCTTCCTACACCCCTGCACTGTACATCGCTAGACTTGCTTGCTCCAGCAAGAGTCCTCTGCTGTCCCGGTGCACTGGGGAAGACTACAACTTTCCCACCAGTGCTACTGACTGATGTGCTGTCACAACATGTTTTACGGCACATTTGTGACAGCTTGTTCTGCTAGAGCACATATTCTTCAGCACAAACCGTGAATAGGATTGGGCCATAAATGTGCAGGGGCAGAGTTGACTTTCTCTGGGGCAAGTAAAGTTGTAAGTCCAGTGTCAGAACCGTGCATGATCCTGCCACTATACACGTGTGCAGTGTATGCTTGAGGCAAGTGTTTTCACATCTTGAGTGAACTGGCCCATACCTGTAGCAGGGACAACTGTTGCACGGCTCAATTTAACATCTGATAGGGAAGCAACGTAAAGCATTACCCCAGGCTTTGATCTTATCAGTTTCAATCATGTCCATAAATCAGTGTTCCAGAAAAGCATCTAACTTTTGCTCTAACTTTCCTGTGAAGCCCATATTTCCCTCTAGTCCCATCAAAGTTCACTATATTAACCCAGGAGTTATAGGTTTCTGCAGAAATAAATTCTTCTAGCAGCAGCAAAATGTACTTGTCGGACTTTCCACTGGTCTCTCAAAATCTCATTCTCTTGTCGGAGAGGCTCATTTTGAATGCTAACATCTAGAAGCAGCTCAAGTCTAGTACCCAGAATTAGTACTCTCTAATTCATAGAGAGATTCACTGATGGCTAATGCTTGTCATCTCTAGGGGGCATTTAAATCTTATGCATTGGTTAAATCCATGGCAAAAAGGAGAGGCAAAGGAACTGGAGCCCATGAAATAACCGAAAGGCCAGTTTGTAAATTTTCTACATAATAACAAAGCTGGGGTGAACTAACAATAGGCTTGCAAATGGAGAAAATCCACAATTCACTTTGCTCAGCTTTTTGGAACCAGACAAATAAATGAGTTTCTGATGACAAGGGACCAGTCCACTTGAAAATGGCATTTCACTTAACATGAAATTCAATCGTGATTTAGTTTTATTGGGTAGAAACACCACATCTGGTGCTGTTTTGTTTGAAAATGGAAAGATATCTATGATGGAGATATGGAAAAGGGACTCCAGTGAAAGGTCCCCAGGAAAACGTGAATTAGTCTGTATGGCAAGAATGCTTCTGTTTGGATATCCAGGAAGCAGGCAGACCTGCTGCACAATGACTGGGTGATAGTTATATTTGGAGGAAATGGTATCTACTTTTTTTGACTGGGACTGGTGGAATGTCAACTCCAATTATCTATGAAAGGCCTTTTCGTTTTAGTTGGGGTTTTTTAAGCCCTGCCTTCTCCATGCCTTAGCTTTCAAGAATCAACAAGTTAAGAATGTAATGGTCATATCTAACTGCTAACTGGGCAAGAGGCACTTTTTCTTTTTAAAAAAGAAATGGTGTTCCTCTTACATTGAGTAACTGTCCCTCTTCTCCCCAGCGCAATGTCTTTTTTAGTGGCTGTTGCTGGTGGTGTTCTTATTTTTATGTTTTTAAGATTGTGAGCCCTTTTGACAGGAAGCCATTTAATGTTATAATTATTTTTTGCCTGTAAACTACTTTGTCAACTTCTATTGAAAAGCGGTATATAAATGCGATTGATTGATTGATCTGCAAAAGTACATTCTTACGCTGTGATTCTTTTGCTTCTTTTCACAGGCCAATTGCAACAGTGACACTTGTGGTGTGTTCCATTATTGTTTAAGTATTCCTGTTGGTTTCCATCGAACTGACCTAGGGCAGTGCCAATAGGTGAGGTGTGGGACAGTGCAGTTCTTAGGGGTTTGCTTTCAAGTCTGAAGTTCCCTCCTCTAACCAGTAATCTCTATCATTCAACATGTCCCAAATCAACACCTGACTGGCCTGGTTGCTGGTCTGAGTCCTGCACTGTGGACAAGGCAAGGATTACATTCAAAAAGTTAGACAACTACTGAAATGATTTAGTAAAAATATTATTTTTATCATAGTGCAGGATCCCCTTTGACGCGGGCCCAATTGGGTCAAGTTATGTCTGCTTGTAGGGCTAGCTTTAAGCCAATTAGACCAATTCTCTAAGATTCTACAGACCTTGATTAGGAACCTTGGCTGGGAGCTGAGCAGCCCTCAGATAGCCTATTGGGAGACTGCCTCATCATCAGCTCTGAGTATGTAGCTCTAGTCCTTCCCTGTCCTGGGATGGTTCTCCCCATCCTCACCCACTGCTTTACTTAGCATAGCCTTGTGGTTAAAGGGACAATGCTGCCCCAGAGTAGAGATACTTTCATCTTGCAATGAACAGTTGCGAATAGGAAGTCTCAGCCTTCTCCCTTTTGCATGACTGCAGCTGTCTTCTGCCAGCCTGCTGATTTCTGGTGGTGTGGCTTCTTCCCTGAAGAGTCAAACATATTCATGAAGATTCACAGGAATCTGGGGGTGCAATCCTACCCAGCGCTGAAATGGCAAGGCCGGCCAGCCAGCGCCATATCCAACGCTAGGTGGGGGGAGGCTGGAGCCTCCCCCGGCAAGGGAGTGTGCACTGCCTTACCGTAGGGGAGGCTCCAGCCTTACCGTAGGGGAGGCTCCAGCCTCCCCTATGTGCTCCTTGGAACTGCACCCGCTAAAGAGCGGGTGCAGATCTGAAGAGACTGCGCGGCCTGAATTGGGGCCGCATAGCCTCTTGAATGGGCCTGGGATTCGGCCTTATGGCCGAATCTGTGGTCCATCCATGTCCCGCCCTCGTCCCGCCCACATTCCGCCCTCCTCCTGCCAATCCCCAAGGCGCGCGATCATGGCGCCTTCCTTGCACCAGCCGGCTTTGGCCGATGCAAGGGAGGCACTGCGCAGGTGCTACAGGGCCGGCGCTGCCAGCAGCACTGGTCCTGTGGCCTTAGCACCAACGCAGAGCTGCCAATTGGTGCCCCCACATCAGCGCAGTGTGGATGGTAGGATTGCACTGTTGGAGTCATCCCCAGAATTGGGCACTGGCAGCTTGAGGAATGCTGAGTTGGCCAGACAAGGATCTATGCTTTGGCGGCATTGCACCAGTTCCTGCTCTCCCACGGACGGAGGGGGATTTCCATGGGGCGTCTGAAGTCCTTGAGGCATTTTAGAGTCTGGAAACAGACAAATTAATAGCATTTCCAAGAGAGGCCACTTTGAGGAGGGTTATGTTCTAAATCCATACCCAAGAATGGCCCTTGGTGCACTTTCAACTTTGGTGCTTTATTTTTGTGTGTGTGCCTTGCAGTTTTTAATAAATTTATCAGCTTCTTGCTTGAAGCATATGGGTTTCTCCAACAAAGTGCATCCGGTACATTTGAGTGCATTATTAATCTACTTTGTTTTTTTCAAAAAATAATGCATTGAAATCCAGCTGGATTGTAATTTCAGTGAAAAGAAATCTGCATGCCTTTTTATCATTTTTATTATCTTTTGGTTGAGTGGAACATTATGTAGATCGATCAAGTCATTTCATTATTATCCAAATGCACTCAACAGCTAATGAAAATATTAGTCTCTCCAAATAATTTATTTCCAAAAATAAAATATATTTTCTCAGGATTGCAGATCAACAACTCTGAAGGCTGTCCTTCAATTTATTTATTTTATTTATTTATCTACTTATTTATTTATCTATTTCAGAAAAATTATGTCCTATATCAATAATTTAAAATTTATTTTTTTAAAAAGAAATTAATAACAAAATGAAAGACAATGAAAACTACACTAAACTGTCAAAGCTACAAAATGTGTGGAAATGTGGCATAGAAAATACAGTGGAAACTAAAATACAACACAGGAAAAAAACCACAACCAGCCACCAACAATAAATCAAAGGGATATTATTAATTATAATAATTATAATATTAAAATAATAATAATTAACAACAGCAGCAACAATAATAATAAAAAATCAAGGAGATTTAGAGCACAGTCCTAACCTGGAGTTAGGCCAGCAATATTTGATCAGCACAAAAGCCACCATAAAGTATGTTTGGACCACTCTCAGAGAGGCCAGAACACAGACATGCCATCCTCCCTGACTAAGAGAGTGGTCCAAATGTGCTTTAAGGTGGCCCTTGTGACAACCAAACTTTCCTGGCCTAACTGTGGTGACCTAATTCCAGGTTAGGATTGCGCCCTTACATAGGTATATGTAGCCCATATTAGGACTGTTACGATCACAAGCTCTAATCTTGCATAGAACATCTTCTGTGCAGGTGGTATCCTTCACAGTCTGGCATCTCTCTGGTTGCACTCGCTTCCCACGCTTATCTGATGGGGAAATTCCTTCACTCTGAAGGGTCACCATCTCTGCTCCTCTCACCAGCTGGAGACACTCTGCTCTGTCAAGAAGCAGAAGCAGCACTCCAGTTTTTTCCCCTGTCTTCAGGTTCTCAATAAAAGGGGGCAGGGACTGCATTGAGTGCTCAGGCTTTTGATGGTTTTGTTGAAGGTGGGGGATACCCTATCATCAAATAAGGCAAAAGAGGTTGGCCATTTGAGATACTTGCCAAAGGCCTGTTTGGCCAGACTTACCTCTGAGTAAGTCTCAGTACTTACTCATTAGGAGTAACGAGGAGATAACTGCATCATCAGGAGATAACTGGAAGGACCCAGTTGTGGACTCTGCCCCCTAGCCCCCAGCAACCTGCCTGTGATTATGTTGTCCTGGGGATGGCTGGATATACCCAAGATTAGATGTAAAAGCATCAAAAACAGCTCTGTAGAACTTGAGCCAGGCATCTGAAAATATCCAATGGAAGTAGTAGCAGCACATGCCATTGACTTCCAACAAGGACAATAAGAGATGGCAGTGTGTATAAATTGGCTTAAGCCAATTAAGCCTCTTGATGCATTCTTAAAAAAAAAAATGCAGGTCCTCACGACTAGTTTGTTTATACTGGTTGAAAGTCCAGCAATTTTAACAGAAAGTTTATTAAATATGTTACAGGCGTTGAGTAATTTCCATCCATCTCCTCAATCACTAATGTTTATACTATGGATTCAACTGCTCTAATTATTGTATAAGCCATGGACCCAGCCCATTACAAAGTTAAACCCTTCCATAAGGCCGTCAAACATGCCAGGAACAATGTCAGGGGAAAGTATATGCTTTTAAGAATAAGCCACTGCTTCGCTTTGACATCAATAGAAATAGCAACAACCGCAGCAATGCTGATGGCTCCAGTTCTGAGGGCCCAATCCTATCTGCGCAGTATGCTGGCAGATGATAAGGTCTACCAGCATATTGCATGGGCCACTGGCACAGCAGCCTCCCCATGAGAGCTGCCACCAGTACAAAGGACAAAAGACGACACACCAGCAGTGGTGCCATGCAAATCGGCTATCAGCATGGTTGTGGTGGTGTCCAGGACAGATCAGGTTGGACATCCAGCCTGGATGGGTGTGTGTGTGGATTGGTGGGATGGAAGGGGTAAGGCAGATCTCTTTCTAATGATGTTCTTCATGGGCCTCCCTGGATAATACAGAGACCAGAGTATGCTGCCCCACAGCTATGCAGTTCTGGAGTTCCACCATACTTCTTACCTGGGTCCTTTTCATCTGGCCTGGAACACATTGCGCATCCAACATGTACCTAGCCTTACGCTCAAGCCCCTGGTCTGTGTTCACCAGAGAGTATGTCCTGATGCCTTCCTAGATCCCACTAAACTTTCTTAGGGATGGTACTTGGCTCCTGATCTTGACTGTTGTGGATGCTGGCTCTGGTTCACCCTGTTTACTGCAAATGTTTACTAGTTACAATCCTGACCTCAGCTCTGGTTCACTCAGTCTAATACATGACATCATGGTTGGAGGTCTTACCCAGTTTCAAACCATGGGTTGCATTACTGTCTCTCCTAACTCTGTGCTGGGCTCAGGTTCCATCACTCTTATCCCAATTCTGCCAAGATTTGTGCTTCAGATGCGGTGACCTTGACTCCCTCTGGTCCAGTGCTCTGCCGTACAGCTTTAAGGTGTTCTGCATCACACAGGAGTGTCTTGATTCTTTCGACTAATGCTTTCTTGTTGCATTATTCATCCTTTTAAATAATAAATAATAAATTTGGGCACCAATCCTTCTAAGGTAAGCATGTAGTTGGCTCCCTATATAGAAAACAAAGTTAGGGATCCCCCCCAAACTGCCCTCCAAGGGTTGCAGTATACTTCTCACAGTTGTAACTTCAAAGAGGGACTGTAATAAGAGTGTGCCCCTTCCCAGAGTTGTTTGCAAGGACTTTGCAATTTTGGAAGCTCACCAAAGTCTGTTGGGCACAGACGGCAAATTCTAAGATGCTTGCCTTCTGGAGCTTTTACAATGATTTTCAAAATGAGTTGCTGGTTGGGCAGCCCAGTTCACAACCCACAATTCGAATGACACTGCTGTAGACCATGCAAAGGGTTAAGACGTTGTCCTAATGTTTCAGAGTGCAATCAAAGGTTGTGCTAGACCAGCGCTGGCCCAAGAATGTTGCGAACATGCCAAAAAGCACGCTCGTGACTATTCTAAGGCTGCAGGGCCAGGGCAGAGGCCTGTGCTGTTTCCTGGATGCCAGATCCACACCTGGATGGGGTGAGTGTTAACAGTTTGAATTTTCAAGTCAGGTTTTTTTTAAAAAAAATGTTTTAGTTTAGTGCTTTTACAAAATATTTTGTCCTAATTTTGCTTTCTGTCAAAGATGTTTCATGGTTGTGCATTTGTTTCAGTCCAAGCATGCCACTTGGCATAAGAACATAAGAAAAAGCCCTGCTGGATCAGGCCAAAGGCCCATCTTGTCCAGCTTCCTGTATCTCACAGTGGCCCACCAGATGCCTCAGGGAGCACGCAAGACAACCAGATTCTTGTGTCCTGCTGCCACTCCCCTGCATCTGGCTATTTAAAGTAGCCTATTACCCTTGCACCACCCACAAGGAAGACACCAGACTGAGGTTGGGGTTTAACTTTCTTAAGCACAATGTAAATCATGTAACCTACTGAACACCCATCCCTCCCTCGTCAGTCTGAGGTAGGCAAAAAAACAGCCATCCATGGCCAATTTGGATGACAGAAAAAAATTCTTACCCGGCCCTCTGGACATACCCATCATAGCTTGTAACCTGTAATGGAGTTTTCCTCCATAAACCTATCTAATCCCCTTTTAATCCCCTCCAGGCCCAATGCCATCACCACATCTCATGGCAAGGAGTTCCACGTTCCAATTACACGCTGGGTAAAGAAATATTTTGTTTGTTCTAATTCTCCTAACACTCAGATTTAGAGGATGTCCCCTGGTTCTGGTATTGTGCGTGAGGGAAAAGATATTCCCTTTATCTACTCTATCCACTCCATGCATAATTTTGTATGTCTCAATCATGTCCCCACTCAGGCGCCTTCGTTCTAGACTGAAGAGCCCCAAATGCTGTAACCTTTCTTTGTAAGGGAGGTGCTCCAACCCAGTAATCATTTTAGTTGCTCTTTTCTGTACTTTTTCTAATTCCACTATGTCCTTTTTGAGATGTGGAGACCAAAACTATATGCAATACTCGAGGTGTGGCCTTACCATTGCCTTATACAATGGCAATGCAATATTGGCTGTTTTATTCTCAATCCCTTTTCTAATTATCCCTAACATGGAATTTGCCTTCTTCACTGCCACCACACACTGGGTCGACATTTTCATCGAGCTGTCCACCAGCACCCCAAGATCTCTCTCCTGGTCTGTCACTGACAGCTCAGAACCAGTGATGTTATCCAGGCATGCCAGGAACCGGAACGCCCGGATGACTGGCAGCCCTCCGCCCCTATGACGGAGGCCAGCCACGCCTCCCTGCGCCTCGAATCACTCCATTTCAGAGCGATTCGGACACGCGGGAGGGCAGGCAGGCCCAGGAGCAGCTTGCCCGTCCTCGGGAGAGGCGTCGTGGCCCGGGCCTGTCCGCGGAATTAGTGGAACGGCGTACCGGGCCGTTCCGCCAGGATGACACCGCTGCTCAGAACCCATTAACCTATATGTGAATTTTTGATTTTTTGCCCCAATATTTTGCCCCAATATACTTTGCACTTATTTACATTGAAACACATCTGCCATTTTATTGCCCATTGAGTCATGAGAGAGCTCTTCACAATCCTTTCTAGTTTTCACCACTGGAAAAGTTTAGTGTCATCTGCAAATTTGGCCACTTCACTGCTTGTACCTGTCTCCAGGTCATTTATGAATAAGTTAAAAAGCACAGGTCCCAGGACAGATCCCTGGGGCACACCACTCTTCACCTCTCTCCACTATGCGTTTGGGGCTCTTCAGTCTAGAAAAAAGGCGCCTGAGAGGGGACATGATTGAGATATACAAAATTATGCATGGAAGGGATAAAGTCGATAGAGGGATCCTATAGTTATGAATACAGAGAGGGGGATCTGTGACGGATGTGAGGATCACATGGTGACATGCCTGCCTGGTGCGAAGGTTGCGGACATGATGTCTCATCTAGATAGGTTGGTAGAGAGTGCTGTGGAGGAGGTAGCAGTTGTGGAGCTCCTTGCAGCGAGGACACACCCACAACTTATGCCCAAAAGGCATATAGTCATATATGTGGCACTCGGTGCAAAACACTGGATAGCCCCCACCCCGCTGCTGGCTGCCTGCCTGCATAGCTATATTAGACATTGGAATTGGCTACTCCTGTTCTCACAGAATCTGAAGGGCAGTGTTTTGGGGCCCTGGCTTCCTTACCCTCCTACTCAGCTGCTCAACTCGCCTACCTGGCACTTGGTTTCGAGGCACTTAGTTCCAGAAGGAACTTAGTTCCAGGATGCACTCACAGTCATTTGATTACATTACACTGACAGCACTTTCTGCTTATTGATGGCACTCCTTGCAATCCTAAACTGGATTTAGGCCGGCATAAACTAAACCAGCAAAGTTTGGCCAGCACAAGGGCCGCCATAAAGCGTGTTTGGACCACTCTTGGAGTCAGGGAGGAGGATGCATGTCTGTGTGCTGGCCCCTCTGACTCTGAGAGTGTTCCAAACATACTTTACAGTGACCCTTGTGCTGGCCAAACTTTGCTGGTTTAGTTTATGCCAGCCTAACTCAGTGTAGGATTGCGCCCATAGTGACTTACAGGGCACAATCCTGATCTGGAGTTTGGCTGGCACAGCTAAGTCAGCAAAGTTTGGCTGGCACAAAGGATGCCGTAAAGTATGTTTGGACCATATCTCGGAGTCAGAGAGACCAGCACCCAGCCATGTGCCATCCTCCCTTAGTCCAAGAATGGTCCAAGTGCACTTTACGGTGGCCTTTGTGCCAGCCAAACTGCTGGCCTAACTGTCCCAGCCTAACTCCAGGTTAGGATTGCACTCCTAATGTGTCAAGGCCCCACTCTGCCCCCTCACATCCCATAGCTAGGACAACAGCACCCTAGGAGAATAAAGGACTTCCTAAGGAAACTTTTGATTTTTTTTATATGATGTCATATGACATATGGTGTCAATGCTCCATATCTTACTATGAAAACAACCTCATCCTGTGAAATTTTCAGAAGAACTCCTCACTATTGTGTGCTATTATTTCCATAGCCTAGCTATGTGTTCTTGCAATGCACCTACAGGGCCAGAAACCTTTGCAAGCCCAGTGAGTCATGTAATGTGCATTTTTTCCTCCTTAGTGCAGATGTCCCCTTCTGGAACACTTTAATTAACACTTTAATTAAAGCTAAATTATAATGAAAATGCTGCAAAATTATGCTTTCTATCAACATCAATGCAAAATGAGTTCCTCCTGGATGATATTTCTTACAATGAAGACAAAAAGAGATAGTACTAATGAGGCCATCAATTCAGATTTACCATAATTTCAAGACCATGTCACTTCCTTATCTGTTCTCTAGCACAAAGCACTCACTTTTACAGTACTGTACATTTTTGTGTGTGCTGCATTTATAATGTCTGCAGGGCAAGCAAGAAGGGGTGGCTGGATCACCTTTCAGATAGCATATTCTTGGGTTCAAGTATCTGAGAGTTAAATAGTGCAGACCAAAGGCAAAAACCCATAATGAGCTGTCACAGATCTTTGGTGATGATAACTTAATAAAAGGAAAAAAGGTCCATAACAATGCTGCCTTATGGTACTAGACTGTGATGCACAACTGACTTTTGTGCTGGATGAAATGATGTGCTCTGTAAATTACATGAAGGGAGATGCTTTCAAATATGAATAGTTATAAATAAACAAATATATAAATACTGTGATTCAGGTCTTCTTCCAGTCAGGATAGAAGGATAGTCCAATGTCAGAACATTAGAAATTTGCAGTGCTTTGTTTGCGGGTTTTTGTTTTTTTTTCTGCATTGATCTGAGGAAAAACCTTTTTTCTGAGGAAAAACTGAGGAAAAAAAGTTTTTTTTTCTTTGAATTTTCCCTCCAAGAGTGTGGAATTAATTCCGGGGATGATATTTAAGGGAGATCCAAGAGCAGCCCAGTTTTGGAGTCAGCTGAAGCAGGGGCATTTTTAGGGGGTGGCAGGGGGTGGCACGAGCCATGGGTGCCATCTTGCAGGGGGCGCCGTTCGCATGGCGCCCACGGCCCGCCCGCTCCCGCCCAGGCCCTGTGCCGCATTCTTCTCGCTCCGGCTGGCCTTAAAGAGCCAGCCGGAGCGAGGAGAACGCACTGCCACCTGGCGCCCCCTCCTGCTTCTTAAGGGGGGCGCGGCGCTGGGGGGCGCCGTGTTCTGTTTGCTCCCACCGGAAAGAAAGAATGCGGCCAGCGCGCCGCGTTCTGTTTGCTGCCGCTGGCCTTAATGGGCCGGCGGCAGCGAACAGAATGCGCCTCTTAGAAGGGGCGGGGCGCTATGTCATGACATTACGATGTGACATCATGACGTTGCGTGCCCCTAGGGGCGCATTTTCATTGGACGCCATGGGCGCCCTTTTAAATAGATCCGCCCCCTGAGCTGAAGTGCTTCCTTCAAGCAGTGGCTGAAATGCCATCACCTCCCTCAGCCTGTTGCCTACCAAGCTGCTCCACATCTCCATTCTTGGAAAGGGCATGGCAAGAAAATGGGAGGGCTTAGTTCCTCCTCCATCCCCACTGCTCCACTCCACCACTGAAGTCCATTTCTCAAGGGCTGCCTCCTTCTCCTTTGATGTCTTTCTTCCCTCATTACTCCTCATTACACCCTTCACAGGTGGGGAGGATGCTGGGAGCAGAGACCTGCCCAGCTATTTTATCAAAAGCGGCAATGAGAGAGGAGGAGGAAGAGGAGGAGGAGGAGAACAGTGCAGTGCAATGCATGTTGGTATGGGGGATGCTGGCAAGTATGGTGGTGTGTGGTGCTGAAGCAGGCACTGGTGCTAGGGAAGGACTAGCTAGTGCATGGTGGTGGCGGTGCTAATGTGCACATTGGTAATAATAGGAGAGGGTAGAATTTGACTCTCAGGTGGCAAGTTTTTTTGAGTCACCCTTGAGGTCATCTCAATCTCACATGCTCATGTGAATAAGCCCAAGACGGAACTGAGGACTCGTAATTACTATACAGGACAAATCTGTGTGTATAGGCCAGAGAAATTCTCAGTTGGCCATGAGACCTATGATTATACAAAATGTGACTACCCCCTTGTCATTTTGGCATAGTAGAATTCTGAGTACTGGGTCTGTTCTGGAAATATTCCTTTCTGAGGTAAACTTGCACCTGGTGCTGGTAGGAATTTTAGTCCATTTCCCTGCCTTGGTTGAATAATGAAATATGAAAACATGTTTCAGCTTTGTAAACAGCATATTACAGTGGAGAAAAACAATTCTCTTTTAGGTCATGCCCTAGTTAAGTGCTAAAATAAATAGGTATTGATTTTGTGATACAACCTATTTCTGTGGAGACTAGCAGAGGCGGTGTGGGCCAAGGCTGTACTATACATTCTGTTGCCATACTTCATTGGCCAAAGAGTTGGCAATTATTTTATTTCTTAAATGCAAGAGTTAAGGTTTATATTAAAAGAATACATTTTTGAGCTTGCGGTTTATTTTCCTATTTACAATAATTATTCTTTGAAAGCATTTCAGCACCCCTAAATATATGTCACCTGGATTCTCATTTCCAGTGTTTTTAATATTTCCTTCCTGTGAATTACTTGAACTCTAAATTAGTTTTGTATTTTGAAGGCCATGCTTCAGTTTTAAAAGTTTCCCTCCTGATCCTCTTGATCCAGAATCTCCCTTTGAAATGTAAAGAATGGGAATGAATTCTCTTTTTTCTTTTTCTACTCAGATGCACATACAAAACAGTCATGGTACTCATTAAAAGCATGTCTGTTTGGAATTGGGTGAGTGTCTTTCTAAACAGCTCTAAAGCAGAGGCCAGAAAAGTCTCAGACCTAATACCTTGTAACCCATGTGCCATATTGAGTGAAAAAAGCAGCTTACAACCTTAACTGTCAAGGGAATGGGAACAGATTTCAATGGAAATACATTGGGCTGTATTCTTCCATTTGCAGAAAGTGGAATTTTCATGTATTCTCTTTCCTGATACAGCTCCTGCACTGCATGGTTTCCTTCTTCCAGAGATCACCCCAATTTCATGGGCTAATTTCAGAGGGAACACAGAGGGAAGGAGACAGTTTGGTGAAAGTCAGCCCGTTGTGCAAATGGAAGGCACAACTGTTTGTGAAAGAACAACTAGGATAACGTTTATGAGTTGGAAGGCGCAATCCTAACCAACTTACCAAGTAAGGAAACACATATTCCTTTAACTTTAGGAGGGTTCTGTGACTGCTCGCACTACTGCAGGATGCAGCACATGCCCGATTGGTAAAACTAGGTCAGTGCTGGAAAGTTGGTTAGGACTGCACTCTCACTCAATAGTTTAATCTTTTAGGGACAGGATCTGTAAGTTCACCTTTGCTTGGTAGCACCTTCTTTGAAATACTGCACAATATTATTATGACTGCCAATGCTACTAATTCATGACCTGGTTTTCGGCCAGCACCCACAGCACTTCTGTCTAACCAACACAGAAAATATTGCCAACTCCGGTACTCAACTTTCTTTGGGTTTCTGTTTCTCATTTCATTGCCTACACACTGGGTCTTTCCTTCAGCCGTCATGTCTGGGCCTATCTATCGTCTATGACCTCTTCCCAGTGCTCATCCCCAAAACTACTACTGTGTGTGGTTTAAATTCCAGCCATACTGTCAATTTGCCTTCCACACACAGAAGGTGGACTGCCAAATATTCAGTCTGCTTTATTTCCTGAACAGCTGGAATGTTCATCAATGGCATTCCATAACATCTCTCCAGTTCAGCCAATTGGTGTCAGACGTATCACTGCCATAAATCAATGCAAGATAAGACAAGATATAATCATGAACCATGCACTGCCTTATATATCAATCAATCATTGGCTCCTTCCTCATCAAGTGATTTATTTCTTAACTAGAGGTTATGACATGGGATGGTGACTGTACCACCTATTTTCCCAAGACCTCCTGCTTCTCAGGACAGTCTGGTCTTTAGTACAAAACCAGGGCAAGTTTGATGTGTTTACTTCATTTCATTTCACTCTCTTCTCAGTGAATCGAGATTTAGGGCTCACAAATGAAGTTAGACTGCAGTTTTTTATTCCGATTTTTAAAAGAATTCAGTAGGAAGTGGTGAATTATGGAGACACTGAGATGATGTTGCATCTAGCCAAACTCCAGTACTGAAACCTTGCAGAAGAAAGGAATGAGGTCAGAGGCAACCCCAAGGAGTACATTTCCATGAAATATACAGGACTAAATGCTCAGGTGCCAGAATGAAGTGCAGGTATTTTTGTACCCACACATTTCTAGCTTTTAAAAATGCTGCTGGCAGGCTGCCAGCCTTAAATCAGACATCTAATACTTGGAAGGTGGCAGCTGATAGAGGGTTTCAGCAACTTTTCAATTTTAACTTTACTTTTAAGGCTCCTTCAGGAAGTCTGTCTTCTCTGACAGCACAAATGCACTGGCGACATTTTCCTCTTTACACTTGATCACACCTGTTGACACTTATGTGCATTAACAAATCAACTAATGGACTTCTTTCCCTTCCATTTTTTTTTCATTTGCATTAGTGCTGGGATTTCTATGCATAGAAGATGAAGATAACACAGTCTGCGCCTTGGATAGGTGGTTTTTATTATGTGACATATTAATTCCTGTTCTTATTGTTAGACAGCGTGTAGAGCTGTCATGAGAAGTGTTCTGCAAAACCTATGGGCAGTATTTAATTTGTAAATTGAAAGCCTTTAGATTGTTCTTTACACACACACACACACACACACACACACACACACACACACACACACA
>JAJKFI010000105.1:818884-855599 GCA_029204185.1 Lerista edwardsae | reverse complement strand
TATCTATCTATCTATCTATCTATCTATCTATCTATCTATCTATCTATCTATCTATCTGCAATTACAGAATTCTGATTATTGGAACATTTCACAGATAGGAACATTTTTTCCAACTTTGCTGGATATTCTTCTTTCTGTCAGTAGCAGGTAGCCAAGTGCCTCTGAAAGTTCACAAGAAGTGGCACCTTCACCTAAAACTAACCTTGAAGGTACAGATACACTGCTTTTGTACATAGAGGTTCTGTTAAGCAAACCATTATGAACCTGTCCATTAATTTGCCTAATCCCTCTTTAAGTCATGTGAGTTTGGTATCCATCACCAAATATTGTTATTGAAAATGACATGTTAATTAGGTATTGCGCAAAAAAGTACAAATTTTTGGCTATCTTTCTACCTATCCAACTGTTGTTTTTAACCTACTGGTAAAATTCCCCTTTCAGGGCCATGCATACAATATCTTGCTTATTTTATTATTTTTATGTACTGTATTTTTTCCTCCTCGAATAACTGTAAGCTGCCTTACAATTGGCCTTGGCAAATGAAAGACATGGTAGAAGTCTCTTAAGTAAGATAAGATAATAATTGCAACTGAATATGCTGTAAACGTATTATTTTTCTGCAAGGAAATTGCATCTGCAGTCCAATATATGGGCCTATTTCTTGGGAACTAAGCAGTTCTGGATGTTATTCAGTAGCGGGATCTAAATGATTTAGCAAGGGGAACTCACTTTTGATTGGCACTTGTGTCAGAACCCGCCCACCGGAAGTGATGTCATAGCTGGAAGTGATATTGTGGCAGGAAGTGAGTTCATAGCTGGAAGTGATGTTGTGGCAGGAAGTGACATCATCAAGCAGGAAGTGCTGTCATTGTAACACAATAAAATGACATAAATTGGCACCCAAAAAACTAGACCAACCACGCCACAACAGTTTCAGCAGGCATCTGTGCATTTTTAGGTGGGCTAGCAAGCCCAAAAAACTAGACCAACCATTCCACAACATTCTTCTTTCGTACTGCTGTGGGAGGGAGGGGGGACGGGGAGAACGAGGGGGAACGGGGAGAAGGTAGGCCACGCCGCAGAGCCAGCCGGCTGGGTTGTTTTTACTGCTGCGGGAGGGAGGGGGGACGGGGAGAAGGCAGGCCACACCGTGGAGGGAGCCCAGGCCTACCTGCTACCGTCTACCGCCACCACTGCCGCTGCTGGGCCACTGCCACTGCCAGTCTCCCGCTGCCTCCAGTTCAAATGTTGCAGAACTGGGGGCGGAGTGCGTGCACAACCGAAGAAAAACAACGTAAAAAAAACACAGAGAAAAAAATAGCCAGAAGCCAGCCAACGTCAGCGAGTGGGCGGAGCCAGCCAACGTTCCAACAAGTGGAACTCCGTCCCCCCACATTCCCCCTCAATCCCACCACTGGGTTATTCCTCTAAGAAATATCATCTTCTTAAGGTTTCTTCACTGAACCTAAGATGTGAGTTATTTTCCCTATGTGTGGTAGCACTGAATCCACAATGAAGTTATTGTCTTATTGTACACCCTCACACCCCTTTCCTAATCACAACTGTGCCACTGACCATATTACTTTAGCGTTAGTATGATTTTTTGGAGATGCTAACTGATCTGTTTATGTAACTTCCAGCAGGAACATAACCATTGCAATCTTTATGTTATCATGAGTCTCCCAGCAGGGCTTCTGGGAGTTTGCCCCAAATGGCCAGTTCTTTTCTGTGTTTGTTTTTTTTCCCCTCAGGAAGATGGGCAGCACATATTAATCCAAGGCTATGTTGGATATGCTGCTGGGCACCACTCAAGTAGAAGATTCCCTTCCCTTTTTAAGAGTTGGCCTAACCAGACCCCACCTAAGAAACCTCAGCTTCTTTCATCCCCAAAGAAACCTTTTGGGATGGATCAGATGAGCAGCCCTAATCTTGACTCTCTACTGATGTTAGAACTGTAGCCCTGATTAGTCACTAAGTTCAGAGTATCTTCTCAAGTTGAGTTGATAAAACCTTTTCTTTCCTATCCTGTAGGGCAGTGGTTCCCTAGCTTTTTCAACCCTTGACCTACTGGGCTATTGGCTGTGCCTCCGTATTAGGGCTGCAATCCTATTCATTGTATAGGGAGGCAGGTTTTTCATGATAATTCTGTGGCTCCCCTGGATGGTTTCCATGGAGCCACATCTTCCCAGGGAGCCATGGCTCACAATTTGGGAACCACTGCTGTAGGGGTTTGGAGGCCCAGGTGTGCTACAATGAATGGTGGCATGAATGTTTGGAAAAAGTAGGTGAATAAACAGGAATTCTACCCAGACAAGATTTTCAGTCTATACTTCTGAAAGCAGATGAAATGACACAAAAATTCTCCAGTTAGGAAGCTAGAGCCATTTTAATATGAAAACTTTTTATGTTGAGCTAGTTGGGTGAAATGGGGTGGGGGGAGGAAACCGCCTGACAAGAAAGCAACTTTTTTTGTTTTAAAAAATGTTTCTGCAGTTTGCTAGCCTCATAAGCCTAGGGCAAGTTTAATTAAAGTCAATGAAGCAGTTTAGAGTGAAGGAAAAAAAATTAGGACAGCAAGAAAAACACAGTGATTGTTTCCTAATTATGCTGAGGCCTTTCTCTAGAATGAGTCCCTTTAAAAAATAAAACACTGAGAACAGCATCTGGAAGGAGGCACCAAAAATTATTTGCACAATTAAGAAAAACAACTCCCCATGAATCTGGAGGGTAGTTCTGAACCTGACCATAGCTTGCTGTCAACAGCTGAGCAAGAAGAATGATTGCAATATTGCAGTATATTTGCTTACTTGAATTGACTGTAACTGATGTCAGGACTGGTACATATTGATTTATCACCCATGCAGTTAAGCTGGAAACATGGGCATGAATGAACCAATGTAGTGGAGGGATACATTTTCAATCCATCTGGTGGAGTTGAAAAGGACTTCAAGATTTACGTGCCTTCCAGTTGGACATGCACACATTCTAGGCCTTGTGAATGGTCACTACCACTGCTGTTGCTATCTCCCCCCTTATACCTTATCCCCAAGGCCCTCAAGAATCTTACCTGGGGCTATGGGGAAAGCAGAGGTGGCAGCTACTCCAGGCCATGGTGAGCATGGGCCTTGCTGAAGAGAAGGTCCTTGGGGGGCCTCATCCACTGCAGTCAAGGCAGGTGACCAGATAAAATGGCGGACAGAGTGCTCATACCATAAACCATTGTATAGAAGAGGGAATTTTGACAGGTGCAACTTTTTAAACCGTCTATGTGAAACTGCACCTACCACACTTCCTTCTGTTCAATGGTTAAAGGTATAGGCACTCTGTCCGCCATTGTATCTTCTCACCCTGAGGAAAGATAATCCACAGATGGGTAGAAAGGGTGCCGCACGCGGAGGCAGCATAGCAGGCGCTGTTTGCGGCAGGGTGCAGCAGGTAGGAAAAAGAGGCCCGCTTTTTCATCCACCTGCCCTCCCTAAATGGAGTGATTCCAGATGCAGGGTGTGTGTGGCTGGATGGTGCAGGGGGAGGGGTGGCGCCACTAGCGGCATGGTGACATCGCCCTGCCTCTGGTGCCCTTTGAGCCAGTTATGGCTCTGTACTGATGCTTCACCAGAGCATGGGCCGCAATTCCCGTCTCACTGAGAACATAGGAGTTCCCAAATAATGTCAGTTTTACAGGGTTTATCCGTTGCAGAGAAGCAATGGTGGGAGACAAGTGTGCATTCTCTCCTGCTTGTGGGGCTTCCCTGAGGCAGCTGTGGACCACTGTGGGAAACAGGATGCTTGACAAGATGGGTATTGAGCCTGACTTTTCCTATGTTATACAGTATGTTATATGGTATGTTATATAGTATGTTTTCCTATGTTTCAGAGTACTGGGTGCAAGGGAGTGGCAACAAGATGCAAGCATGTTGTGTCTCATGCCTCCCTGGGGCACCTGGTGGGCCGCTGTGAGATACAGGAAGCTGGACTAGATGGGCCTTTGGCCTGATCCAGCAGGGCTTATGTTCTTATGTTCTTATAGAGTTGCAAAGAACAACAAGTACATATTGCAAAGCGAATGTTCCAGGTTGGAATCCCAACCCCTTGACAATACTGATTACTAGATAAGCAGAGATGTAGAACTTGTGCAGAGCTTGAAAATAGATTTTGCGGAATTGTAGAAAGTGAGGCAGCTACTGCAGACTAATTATACTAATTTGTAACCCCAGAAGCAATTGACAAAGGCCTATATTATGTTTATTCCTTCTCTCATTACCAGCAGAAGCTGCTAAACTGCACGTTTCCCCAAATCCCAGGATTGCCGTTATAGTAATGCTTCCAGGCAAGTAGACCATCATGATCCCATCATTTGACTATCTTTTGGGGTCTGAGAAAGAATTAAAATACTGGAGGTGTATCAAGACAATCAGAAAGCTGTGGTTCTAGTTCCTGTGTGTATGTTGTCTACCAGATTAGTGGTTCAGACTTCTTGAAACATCCCAGGTCAATGAAGGGCATACCTATATGGGAATTGTCCACTTTGGTGCAGAACTGGTGTGGGGAAGCATTTTGGGAAACCTTCCACACTTGGGGCTCTGGGAATTTTGTACATCATAAGACTATAAAACCATAAAAAGAGCCCTGCTGGATCAGGCCAAAGGCCAGCTTCCTAGTCCAGCTTCCTAGATTTTCCACATCAGCATCCATTTGTATACCCAAGCTGCTGTTCCTTCTCTGCCACTTTTTCAATGTCAGGTCTTCTTTCTCTACTCTAGAATGATTCCAGCCAATCCATGATTGAGTAGCAAATGAGATGATGTTTCAACAATATGTAAATGAGAGCAATAGCTTCTGCATTGCTTGCCTGGATTATTCTAGCCCAGCTATTTTCAACCAATGTGCCGGGGCATACTAGTGTTTCACTAATCGTTCGCAGGTGTGCCACAGGAGTTTGGGGGAGGGTCATTTGTTAATAGGTCCATTGGGGTGTGTGAACCCCCCCCCCCCACAAGCATCCTGGTGTGCCTTGTCAATCGTCAAAAAACTGATGTTGTACCTTGACAAGTTTAGTGCCTTGTCAGTGTGCTGTGAGATGAAAAAGGTTTAAAATAGCTGGTCTGGCCAATCAAGAATCACATAGTGAGTGGCATGGCATTGTGAAGCTCCATGGCCCATAAAATTGGGCTGTGTGTGATGCCATTGTGGGTGAATCAAGCTGACTCAGGGCACAATCCTAAACAGTGGAAGCTGTGGCAGACTTGGGGTGAAGAGCACCCAGAATCTGCCACCCCCTTGTCGTCTGCTGATGACACAAGCTTCTTCAGGTCGCTTTGTGGTTGAGCTGCCAGTGGCCCTGTCCTCTCAGATATCACTGGCAGGGGACGCTGCTTATCAACACTGGCAAAAATCTCTGTGAAAATCACCCCACCTTCAGGGCAACCTTAGCTCAGAGGAGCATACCACAGAAGAGGCATCTCTCTGTGGGTGCTACTGGGTGCAGCATTTACCCAGAGAAGCTCTGCATTCCCAAAGTTGAAGGGTGACTAAAATGATGTTATCATTTTGACCCTGATCTTCCAGGCTATTGCATTGCTTTAAATGTGAAAAGCCTGCTTCTGTTTGGCAATCTTCGGCCCACTCTGGGCCCTATCACTTTACATTCTCACTGGTGAGCGATTATCAGTGAGAGCAAAAGGAGCCTGGGCCCTGAGCAGGCTAAATATTGCTGAACAGAGGCTTGGGCGGTGTGGTGTCACCCCTCCTGAAGGTGACACCCGGTGCAGCCTGCCCCTTGCAAGCACTTGTGGTGATGCTACTGCACCTCAGACCTGCAAAGATCCATGAGGTCCTCTTTAGACACTTACCCAGCAGAATGGGAGGGTGCCATGCAAAAGCGGTTGCCACATGGCCGAGTGAGGATGTAGAGAAAGCTGAACTTCTGTCCACAGAGATGGGAGCACCCCTGCATCATCAGCCTGGTAAAATGTTAGCATCCTAAAATTTTCTGTTAGGCTTCATGCTTTTTTCTGCCTCTCCTTTTATGCCCACTATACACACTGTTAAACCATTTTGAAAGGGCATACATTGCACAATACCAGTGGCCTTTCTAATAAAATCTGCTTTTTGTAGCCACCTGTAAGTCCCTTTTGTTGAGCGCAGCACATTAAATAAAGCATGTAATATAACTTTTAGTATACTTACCCCTTTCTTTTTCTTTGGGAAGATTTATTTAGTCTTCAAAATCCTTCTATCAAGGTTGTGGGCTTATGACCACCCAGGGGCCATCTTAAATTATGGCAGGTACATTAGGTCCTGTGCTTGTGAAACTCTGAATTGTCCCATCATTCTTCATTGTGGATCTAATGGGCATATTCCTGGTTGTGTGAAGCAAGCGCCTGCCTTGGCGAGCAGCAGTAAACTAAGCGTGAGCTTTGAGGGACTTCTTGCTGGAGTTCACGGCAGGAATGAAGCATTTACCGATGTGCTGAAGTGTGCCGGCAAATGTTACCTAAAAAAATACACTCGAGTAATGACCTATAAATGTTCATAGAATCCAGGGCTACAAATTAGAGATCTTTACAAAGCTCAGAGAAATGATGGGACTATTTCTGATTTGGTCTTTGAAATAATGAAAAGAAAAATGTGCTGCTGATCATTCAGTTTCATTGGTGATTATTATTATGCCGTTTTCAGAAGCACCATCTCTTGCCTCTCCCGCCACTCCCCTATGATCACAGGCACAGGACAAATTATGGTTGGTTAATGAACCAGCCGATCTGTGTATTTATGATCCTCATGTTAATCAATGTGTGATCCCATTCCTGTTTAAATCTAGCTCCAAATCAAAGATTATTCATTCTCTAATAACAATTGAAAGTGAGCCGCATGCATCCCAGACATGCCCATGCGGCACTCTGCCCTCTCGTCACCACCTGATAGGTTCACTCATCCAGCCCTGAAAGGAGGGTTGCTTGTTGACCAGAATGAAAAACAAACAAAAAACTGGCCCTTTTAATATTTTGCTTTCAGGCCAACTGTCAGAAAAAAAAACATGCAGGATAATTTTTTTCTTTACTTGATTTTTTTTTGGATGTAGATGAATAGATAGTTTTTTGGCCAAAACTTTCCAGCAAGCCCAGAAGAAAACAATTTGAGATACTCACAGCCCAATCCTAATCCATGCTGGAATGGGGAGGCCAGCCGGCCTGCCACATATCCAGCGCGGGGTTGGGCTACATGTGGCACAACTCGGAATACGTGGAATAAATTACCCCGTGTCATGCTGCAGCAATCCCAATAGGGCTACTTGGAGTTGTGCCAGTGAAATCACCGAAGCAAATATGAGAAGCCTGTATAAGGCCGACCAGGCTGGGGACAGTGGTTAGGATGTGGCCTAAATGCTGGAGGCTGGTTCCATCCTCTTCCCAGGCCAGACCACAAATGGCCCCACCTATCTACCTTCATTCACCCTGTTCCAATCCGTCTTCCCTCTGCCTTTCCCCCAACCTTCCCAACTCAGCTGAGCCAGCACACCTCTTTTGCAACACTTGCAATACTCCTAAACCGACATGCGAGACTTGTCCTGGCTGAAGCACAACTCTGAATTGCGCTCTCAGGCTCTCGAATCCTGATAGCTCCATGTCTATTCTTCACATGCTGCACTTCTAAGCTGTTATTAAGGTAAAGGTAAAGGTTTCCCCACGACCGAATGGTCTAGTCGTGACCAACTGTAGGGGGCGGTGCTCATCTCCATTTCTAAGCCTGTAGAGCCGGCGTTTGTCCAAGGACAAGCTTCCGTGGTCATGTGGCCAGCATGACTATACGCTGTAGCGCACGGAACACCATTCCCTTCCCACTGAAGTGGTCCCTATTTATCTACTTGCATTTTTAGGTGCTTTCAAACTGCTAGGTTGGCAGAAGCTGGGACAAGCAACGGGAGCTCACTCTGTCGCATAGTCTTGAACTCCCAACCTTCTGGTCAGAAAGCCCAGCAGCAGCGGTTTAGCCCACTGCGCCACCACATCCCATTATTAAATTGGGATGCTGTTATTGAATTCTGTTAAATTTTTGTGTTTATTATGTTGGGAACAACTTGAAGTTATTAACGTACATATGGCAACTACACCAAAAGGTGTTTCATAATAACTAGCACGGTGTGTAGATTTGAGAATATAATTGAATGATTTTTTTTTCAGTATATCTCACTGCGTTGCAGTTATGTGTGCCAACCTCATGATAGATGGCCTGTTTTTCTGACAATCCGCTTCGTAGGTAAAGATCTGGACCCTGAATGGCTTTGAATGTCCCTGGTGGAAACAAAGTAGTGTTTCCTTTATATCGTGTGGTGACTTTAATGCTCTTTACCTTCTAAACTGGTGGAGGAAGAGCAGTTGAATTTTGGTATGAAATCTAATAATTTCATCGTTATATAATGAGATCTGATATCCTGCAAGTTCTGGAAGCAGAAACTCATAGTGGCTCCAAAAACCTCACCAGTGGTGAGTGTTTATGGCAAAATTAACCGTACCTGGGAAAATTGGTGATCCACCCATGAGGCTTGGGAAACTGGTTGCTTTGAGTGGTGGGCTGTGGGGGCAGTGAGTTGACAGCGGAGCCCCATATCCTGTGCCTACCAGCCACCTCCCGCAGTCCACTGTCAACTCAGTCACTTCAGCATGCACTCTGACCCAATCCTACCCAACTGTCTATACCTATGCAGATGTAATGGAGCCCTGAGGTAAACTAATATATGTTCCTTTACTTTGAGGAAGCCTCTGTAACTCCCCCCTCCCACTACAGGATGCAGTGCATGCCTCATTGGCACACTGCATCAATGCTGGAAAGTTGGATACGTTTGGGCCCTACTCCTCTTCTTCTCCTACTTCAGTTACAGGGAGTGAGAGGAGGATTGGAGCAGGAATGGCAACTTGCTTCTTCTAGCCCTGCTGCCATGATCAAGCAACCAAAGTGGCAAGTCTGGTGGAAAAAGCTGAAGGTGAAACTTTTCACCTTCAGTGCTGCTTCGTCTTGAACTGCGCCTATATCTACTCATTTATTGGCCATTCTTGCTCTCAGTTGACTTTGTTTACACTTGGTTTGCTCTCATAATCATGAAGCCAACGCTGAATAATCAACGCTGCATTTGTTTTTCTAACAGAAAATAGAAGTGACGTTTCTAGCATGCCTCTAACATGCCTCGAGCACAGCTTATGACAAAATGGCGTTCAGTCATCGTCATTGAAATCAAATGCATGGAGGCCGTCATGTTTCTGCCAGTAGACATCAAATGCATGGAGGCGGCCATTTTTGCTAGCTTCGAGCTCACAATTCAAATTGCTAGCGTGATGAGCCTGCTAGAATGTTAAAAAAGAAAGCAACCCAAGTGTGGTGGAAGGAGAAAAACCAGCTCTCCTGTGCTCCCTAGCGCTGGAATCTAAAAAAACAGCTTAAATATTGCAATGACATCATACTTGTTGCTCTGATTGACCTGGATTACCCATTTAACTAATCCAGGAAGCAGACAGGAGCAGTATCCAGGACACAGAAAACACTTCAAAGCAGCAATCGCAGCTGGGGAAAAGGACGACACCAATGAGATGTAGGAAAGATGAATAATCTATGATCAGTAGGGACTTGCCAAAACTATTTCTTCCACCTTAAAACAGTTATATTGAAAATTGGAATAAAAAAACCTTCAGTACAGCACAACAAACCAGGGGCATAGCCAAAGAAGTGCAGGGGGTGCAATTGCACCGGGCAACAAGCTTTAGGGGGGCAACAAGCTGAGCTTGACATTAATCAGGGCTTTCTATGACCTTGATGGTTCACCTTCACTAATGTTTCCTCTTTCCTTAAGGTTTTTTTTGTTTTTAAAATGATGCTTCAGTTTCCATGGGTGGGCGGACTGACCTTGCCATGAAGCCACTAATCAAAACAGAGCCAGGAATCAACTTTGTTTTCCGCATCTACATTTGTGAAAAACCGCCATATTGTCTTGTAGATATGAAGGATTACTGCCTGGTGTAACTCCACCGATTGACTATAGGTTCTCTGTTTATCTGAGAATCATTCTCTTTGTAGATAACTTGGAAATCCCCAGTGGGAGCAGAACTTGATTCTGTCTGAGCATAGGTTCCTGAATGCTCCTCCATATAATAATTGATTTTGTGATACATCAGGTGGGGAATGCGCTTAAAGATTAGTGAACTGAGCTCCCAGAGGTGAAGAACCAGTGTATGATATGAATGGGGGGGGGGTTTGATGTTCTACACCCCCACCTTTTAACGTACATTTTCTTCTGTTAATCTAATATGATAGATCTATCTTCACCTAGATCTAGACGTGTGCAGGTTATCTAAATTGTCTTTGGAGATAATAACCAAAAGAACAAATTATAAAAATTGGGGTTGGGCGCGGGAGAGAGAGAGAGACTAATATGCCTAGAAAGCCTGAATATATACTGTATATATACAGTATATATTTTAATTCTGTTGTTTTAGTGAAGAGGTTTTTGGATGCTGATAGGAAAGCCACTATAGCTATAGGGCACATTTAATTGCCTTTTAGAAACTTCTTTTAATCCCATAATAGCAAAAAATTAAATCAGTGCTGACATTTTTTTTTGTTGCCAGAAGAAGGTAGTAAAAGGGTAAAGAAATAATTGTTAGTTCTGAGAATATAATTAGCAACTTTAATGCTTTAATCTTAAAAAAAATGCATATTTTGAGCCTGGGTGAATGATTAAAGAAAAGATATTGAAAGCCTTTGAAAAAAATGTTCACTGTTTGTTTTTTAATTGTAAATTATGATAACTATAATTAGTTCATTTAGTACATTGATAATATAAACAAAATATGGATATATCGCAGTTCTGCAATATATTTCAAGGCAAAAAAGAGCAATATGTTGACCCTAGGTGCTCTATACACTTTTAAATGTGGTTTGTGAACTGTTATGGTTTCGTTCTGATCTCGAGTTAATACGGAAGGAAAGCTTGTGAAAGAATGGCAGATCTCTGATGAGGATTCAGGGTGTGTGTGACTACAGTGAGAAGAATACAATGAGGTTTTTTTGATGTTGTTGTGTACTACCTCTTTAAAAAACAGGCTCCAAAAGTCTCAAGATGACAGAGGCCTTGTGAAAGAACTGGAGAAATAGCTTCAGTTTTATCAAGAAGGCTCCTTGAGTGGTCGTAGCTCCTCATGGGGCTTAGCATTCCTGGGGCAAGATGAACTAGAAACTAGCAACAAATAAGTCTTTGGTGAGTTGTGCTTCAGCGTATCAATGTTTTGATGTCATTTAGTATGCAGATTATTTCATGTGTACAGACCTTATAGAAACCTTACAGAAGCCTTGAAAGGAGGCCAGAATTCATGCATTCCCATATTGTTGATGAAGGCAAGATCTGCTCAGCTATCTGCTGAAGGATAGATTACTGACCTAAGAACCTACTGTATAATGTGGCAACAGAAGCTCAGGTGGATTAGGCCAAAGGCCCATTCAATCTACCATCCTGTTTCCCACTGGTTGCTTCTGGGAAGCCCAAAAGCTGGAAAGACATATCTCCTGCCATTGATCCCTTGTAACTAGTATTTCAGAGGCATACTGCTGTTGAATTTGGGGATAGTTCACAGTTGTCATGACTAGAAGCCACTGATAGACAGTGGCTTCTAGTCCGCCTCCTTTAAACTCATTTACAGCTAGTGGCCATCATCACGTCTTGAAACAGTGAATTCCATAGATCAGTAGTTCTCAAACTGATCCCACTTTTTAGAATGGCATGTGTGTCAGGACCCTCTGGAACTGATGTCGTTAACCTGGAAGTGATGTCATGGCCAGACATGATCAAGCCAGACTCATCAAGCAGGAAGTGCAGTCACTGTGACACAGTGGTATCATCTAATGGCCGAACAAGAGGAACGCTCCATGGGCTAGCTCCGCCTACCTGTCACCATTCGCCGCCGCTCCATGATGGATGCAGTGCTGCGAGGCGCTCCTGGCCTCGGAGGGGGCGCCCGCTCGCCGACGGGGGCAGGTGGGGGGGGGGGGCTCGCCGGGTGCCTGAGTCTTGCCTGGCAACACTGGGCAACAATCTGGCAAGTTACTGGGGACTTAGAGCCCCATTCTATGCATGTCTATATAGTCTACTACTATAAATTGCATTATAGTCATTAGAGCCTACTCCTATTTAAGTATGGATAGGTTTGCAGCCTTTTTTTTTTTTAACTTTCTTCATGTTTAAAGGGCATTCCCTGTTATACACGATTTCCAGTACCTGCAAACAGGTGGAGCATCTGTACCTTAATGCAGAGCTTCTCAAACTGGGGCTTTGTGGTGCCCCAGCCAGAGAAGTTCAATCTCTGTCCTCTTAAGGAGTGGCACACCATTTATAGTGGTGCCAGCACTCTCACGATTTCACTGACATTAGGGGAAATAGATGTTTCGCCTGACATACTTAGGGGTACGCCAGCCCTCTGGGGGTTGCCGGGAGCCCGTGGACCCCTTTGTAGGCCTCCTCACACCTCTGAATGGCCAAAAACCGGAAGCAGTGGAGATTGTAACCTGAAGCATTTCGGAGGTACAGGGAGTCCTGTAGAGGGTTCCACTGGCTCCCCACAACCCTTGGAGGGCTGGTGCAACCTCTGATAAATCAGGCAAAAAGCCTGTTTCGTGGGAGTGCTGGTGCTTCCCCCTCCACCCCATTGCAAGCACTTACAGGTTCTCAAACTCTATCACAATACCCGGGAGCCTGGCACTTCCAGACTGCCCCCAGGGATCATGGGATGATGTCCCCTCCTGGCCACCAGCAACCTCCAGTGGCCCAGGAGGCATTACTTTAGCCCAACCAGTATTGTAACCCAGCATCTAGACTCGAGTCAGCTAACCCCCGCTCCCAGCACACGAGGCACACCATGGAGTAAAATATAATGATTTATTGAAACTACAGGTTACAGCATAGAGGCTTAATAAGGTATTTCAAAAGAGGCCAAAACATGGCATAACTACATAATGCTTAATGTAAAATAAGAAAACGTATCTCCTAGTCTAATTACATTCTACCTATCACTCACCCAGCAGAGGACAGAACCAGGTGTGACGAGGGCATGATGGTCTCCCAAGACTCAAAAGTCTGAGTCTTTGTTCTTACTTTTCCCCCATGCTTTCCCCGCCCCCCTTGTCAGCCAGAGGAAAAACAGCTCCTGGTATGGAGAAGATGTCCTTGGGAGGTTTTCCTGCTAGAGGCCCCTCTATCTCACCCCGGCCATTGAGCCAGACACAACAGCCTCCAGGGAAAACTTTCTTACCACCAGGGTCCTGGGGGGGGGGGGGGGGGACAGGCACGGGCCTCAAAATGGAGCTGAGCCAGGCCTGTTTCCCTGCTGTTCACGACAAACTCTTCCTGAAGCAATTTAACTATGTAGTTACCACTGTGCTCCCGGCAGTCAGGCAGCTCTGGATTGGACAGTAAGGCTTTTGCTCTTGGTTCCACCATCTTATCTGGAATCCACCACTCTCCAAAAACCTACTTGTGACACAGATGACAGGTCTTAGAGGAGCTGTTCTGCCACTGAGACAAAAGTGGCATGTAGGCTGGCCCTGCAGAATATTGTTAACTAGTGGTGCTCTTCTCTATGGATACACACCAACAAAACAACAAATTCAAAACAAAATGTTTGGCATTCAAATGGCCAAGCCTATCACTATTTCTTTTTAAAAAAACAACACACACACTTTAATTAAATAATGTAATTCTGTCCATGGAAACAAGAATAGCTGTTGTGTCAGACTCAGGTTGTGTTGCTTGCTTCTTTAAGAATCAAGACAGCCACTGAGAATATGACAGACAACTCGGTATTTCAAGCCTGAAGCAGCACATGGAAGGGCAAGAACTGTCATAGTTTAATAGTGGGCAGCAAGTCATGGTAGTGATCTGGGTCAGGCAGGTTGTGGCAGTAACTGATATGGAAACAACACTGTGTCAGCTGTAATACATATGATTCTCTCTCTCTCTCTCTCTCTCTCTCTCTCTCTCTCTCTCTCTCTCTCCTTCAGCCATAAATAAATGCGGTTCTCAGACTTTTAGCACTGGGGCACACTTTTAGAATGGGATTCATATCAGGAAGCGGTGTCATTAAGCTGGAAGTGATGTCATGGCCAGAAGTGACATCATCAAGCAGGAAGTGATGTATTGTATTGTGATGTATTCAAATGACACTTTTGGAATGCAAACTGGCATTCTTAGACTGCAGCGATTGCACAACCATGACACATCCCTGACAGAAAGCAAGATTAGCACAAAATGTGATGTAAAACCAACTAAAAATTAATATATATTTTTTTAAAAACCCTCACTTGAAAATTAAAACTTTGGAAGAATTCTGCTACATGCTTTAAGCATTATTCTGAAATATTTTCCTTGCCCTCTCAACAAGAAATCCAGACCTTTCCAGGCTCTCTCATTTCTGTTTCCATTTTGAATTATGGGGTGTTTGGGATAAGGCTGGAGAGCCCTCCAAAACACTATGATCTTTCCTGATCATTGTGTGGCTCACAAATGCCAAATATCAAATAGCTGATAATAAATGGTACTCCATCTTATCAATAAGTATTACAGTTGCAAAATGTGATTAGAAGTTGCAAAAAAATGAACATAGTGTGTTAATTCCACCAAAATTTTATTTTAGCTCAGGGAAAAGCAGCTGCCTTTTGAACTTATGATCTGCGGCAGGGAAGCAAGCTGCATCATGAGTTGAACATGTGCTTTCAGCAATCTTGTTGTCAAAGAGAACATAAGAACATAAGAACATAAGAAGAACCATGCTGGATCAGGCCAAGGCCCATCTAGTCCAGCTTCCTGTATCTCACAGTGGCCCACCAGGTGCCCCAGGGAGGCATGAGACAACAAGATGCTTGCATCCTGTTGCCACTCCCTTGCACCCGGTACCAGTAGCCCCCACCACCTTTGTAAGGAGGTTGCACAATCCATCATTGCCTATAGCCCACAATGGACCTTTCCTCCAGAAATCCGTCCAATCCCCTCTTAAAGGCATCAAGACCAGATGCCATCACCACCTCCTGTGGCAAAGAGTTCCACAGATTAACCACCCGCTGAGTAAAAAAGTACTTCCTTTTATCTGTTTTAACTCTCCCAACCCTCAGCTTTAGTGGATGCCCCCTGGTTCTGGTGTTTTGAGAGAGGGAAAAGAACATCTCTTTATCGACTCTATCCCTTCCCTTCCATGCATAATTTTGTATGTCTCTATCATGTCCCCCCTCAGGCACCTCTTTTCTAGGCTGAAGAGCCCCAAACGCTGCAGTCTTTCTTCATAAGGGAGGTGCCCCAGCCCCGTAATCATTTTTGTCGCTCTCTTCTGCACCTTTTCCAGCTCCACTATGTCCTTTTTGAGATGCGGCGACCAGAACTGGACACAATATTCCAGGTGCGGCCTTACCATCGATTTGTACAATGGCATGATAATATTGGCTGTTTTATTCTCAACCCCTTTTTTAATGACCCCAAGCATGGAATTGGCCTTCTTAATTGCTGCCGCACACTGGGTCGACACCTTCATTGAATTGTCCACCAGCACCCCGAGATCTCTCTCCTGAGCTGTCACAGACAGCTCAGAACCCATTAGCCTATAGGTGAAGTTTTGGTTTTTTGTCCCAATGTGCATCACTTTACATTTGTCTACGTTGAAACGCATCTGCCATTTGGCTGCCCATTCCCCCAACTTGGAGAGATCCTTCTGGAGTTCTTCACAATCCTTTCTGGTTTTCACCACCCGGAAAAGTTTTGTGTCATCCGCAAACTTGGCCACCTCGCTGCTTATCCCTTTCTCCAGGTCATTTATGAATAAGTTAAAAAGCACGGGCCCCAAGACAGATCCCTGGGGCACTCCGCTTTTCACCTCTCTCCACTGTGAAAATTGCCCATTGACCCCCACTCTCTGTTTCCTGGCCCTCAACCAATTCTGAATCCATAAGAGGACCTGCGGATGACACAAAACTTTTCCGGGTGGCTTCCACGGCTTCCCGGGGAGCCACGGCTCAGTTTGGGAACCACTACTATAAGGGATGCTCTTGCTTGTATAACATCCTTATCACAACATGATATTCAAATTCAAATTCTGGGTCTTCTGCCATTACAATAATCTGTTCCGTGGCTCTTTTGGCAATCTACCTGCACTCCCTTTCCCTCCCTCCCTCCTCTCTTTCGAAGGGCAGATTTCCCTCAGATGAGGAGGCTAGTTAGAAAGAAATTGAAAGGGAAGGTAAAAAGAGTCCAATCTCTCCAGGCTGCGTGGAGGCTGTTTAAAATAACAGTAAGTGTATACCGCAAAGAAAGAAGGGCTCGACAAGGTCCAGGGGGCATGCTCATTGCCTTCTCCACTGTGAGCACAGGATCTTTGTAGAGACCTATGAGAGTTACCTTCCCAAAGGGTGGCATCACGAGTGGACCAGGTTGGGCATCGGCCAAGGTTGGGGCCGAGCCAGCAAGTCTAACCTCTGAACCCTCTATACATTGGGCAGTGTTAGTGCCCAATGTGCCATTAGGGTGTGTGTGATGGCTTGGAGGCAACCAGTGTAGGATTTTGCCTCAGGGCCCCAGCATCCTGGTCCAGTACCAGCATGATCTTCGGATGCTCAGAAAGAGATAGCAACGCTACCTCAGGATGCCAAGTGCAGGGGAGTGGCAATGGGATGCAGGCATCTAGTTGCCTCATGCACTCCCTGAGGCATTTGGTGGGCCACTGTGAGATACAGGAAGCTGGACTAGATGGGCCATTAGCCTGATCCAATGGAGCTCTTCTTATGTTTCCCTTGGTTCTTCCTCTTCCAGTGCTTGTCCCTAACATGTGGGACCACCTTCAGCTGCTCACTATTCCTTATAGTTTTTCATTAGGCCATTCCAGTAGTTCTGACCCAGAACTACCCCTGGGTGCTGAATACCAGTAGGAAGTAAGAATGATCTGTTTCTGATTGGTTGGAAGAAAACACCATGTGGCACAAGCAATATAATTTAGAATGATGCTATGTGAATGTCGCCTACCCCACATAAAAGGTTTTGTTGCTACAGAAAACATGAAAAAAAGAAAGAAGAAACACGACTGAAGCCACCCATTATATTTCATAGTGGTCTGCATTTCTGCCGGTATATGAAAATGAACAGGCCTGGTCAGGGTGAGGGTCCAAAATATTCCTCAGCCTCTTCCTTTGATCCTTCATTTCCAGGTCTGCCATGTACTGAATCCATGTCTTTGTGTAGTGTTGTGTTTCAGATGCAGAAGCTCCACATTCTTTCTCAGTATTATTGCTTGCTAAAATAGAACCCAATTCTTCAAGTCAGCAAATTCATCATTAGCTGGGATGAGCCCTTCCTAAGAAAAGACTTTTCCTTCTGGGGTGCCAAGCAAAGATTAGCCAACTAGCCAAGTATTCTTGAAAATCACCTCCATTGACTATGGCGCCTTTGTTCTTCAACGGACTGCTAAGAGCACGATGCTTTTCTTGCACGCACACTTACCTTTTGTTTCTGCAGCTCTCTGGCCTCTACACATGCAAACATTTGAATTTCCTGTTGGCTCAGAGGTGAGATTTATAACTTTTTATTAAAGTTGCTTTTCATTGTGAATTTACTGGGCAGAAAGCCTACAGGGTTTCTTTTATTTTTTTCCCTTCGGCTTTCATAAGGAATTTTTTTTTTTGCTGTCTTTTTTTTTTTTAAGAACTTAATTGCTTGAATTTAGGGCTGCCGTCTGTTGCAATACCATTAGCCCCCAAATTGCCAGGTGCTGTGCTTCCCTACAGCAGGAAAGGGGGATCATCTCCAAGCCAAGGCAAGAGCAAGACCCAGAAATTTGCTGAATTTCAGATATTTGGTTCAGCTCAAATATTAGTGACGTTCGTCTGGAGGATCTGCTCAACCTTCGATAAAATCATTAATTAGGTTTCTCTTATGCAGTTAGTTATTAGCCAAGATTAAACTGCTCCCGATGTGCTCCAGTTGCTGAGCCTGACTTGGAAATAGGGTTGCGAATTGGCAACTCCTTGACTCACGAGTCATAGTGCGCACCCACCGCGACTCTATCTGAGCAAAATTTAAAATCTTTCAAATTGTGATTCAGAGTCAGAGCACAATCCTAACCAACCTTCCAGCACTGACATACTGTAGCTGTGCCAAGGGGACATGTGCTGCATCCTGCAGTGGAGCAGTTGTCATGGAGGCCTCCTTCAGGTAAGGGAATGTTTGTTCCCTTACCCGGAGCTGCATTGCCCTTACTCCGGTGCTGGAAATTTGGTTAGGATTGTGCTCTCATTTTGATAAACACAAGTCAGTGGTTTAAGCCTCCCCTCAATTTCCCCAGGACACAGTTCCTCGTCTCCTGGAACCGACCTACCTTCCCACCACGGCTGCTGCTGTCCTCTTCTGAATTCCAGTTTCCAGATTGCCACAAGGCATTTCGGTGAGACACAGAAGTGGTGAAAAAGGTAAACAAGAACAGGTACACATTAGGGACTTGAGACAAGGATTTTGAGTTGTTTCGAGTCTTGACTCTTTTTTTGAGTCGGTGGCCCTGAGTTGCTAGTCAAGTCTGGGTCAGTGATGTCCATGGCTCAAGTCAACATGAACAGTCAAAGACAATGTTTTTTCATGAGTCAAATAAATCGCCCATCCCTGATAATCATCCATGATAAACGGGATATCCATGAGTATTACAAGTTCTTAAGAAAATCAATTGTGGATAGTGTGATATTCAGCTGATGGGTAGAGTATTATTGGGAGGACCAGTCCAAATCTCCTCTTTAGTATGGAGCCAGATACCTGGGGGCCCTCAATGAAAAGGCCTTGTCCCCCGTGCAAGCTTGAACCAGCAGTGTCAGTTGGTCCCTTTCCCAACCTTTCACAGACATGTGACAAAGTGGGAAAAGTAAAGTAAATTGAAAAGTCAATTTAAGCATTCCTATGTACTGGAAGAGAAAGAAGCATGTGCTCAATTTTCTCACTGAAATCCATGCTTGCAAGCACTTAATGTTTGTGATATCATGTCCATAGTCTTCATTGACACAGGACTCTTGCTATTTTTATTGCTGATATCACCACTAAGATTAGAATAAAAATAAAAATGAAACATAATAAAACAACAACAATAATATGACAGATGCTCACCGTTTTTTAGTCTTAAATGGAATTTCCAGTAGAATGTAACTTTGCAATTATATACACGAAAGAAGACTGCAGTTAATAGACAATAGGGAATTTATTCGTGTATTGATGCAACCACCATTGCTACTGAAGAATAAATTGGAATATTTTGGTGCTTTTAAAGAAATCCCCGCACTTTTAAGTCCATTTATTAAATTGATCAGTGTGGGGGGGGGATGTTTCTAAACAAAAGATATGTAAATGCTGTATCATGATTTAAATTATGATAAAATCTGAGCCACAAAAAAAGGTATTATCATGCAAAAAAATGTAAAAGTACATTGCTTTACAAGTCTATAATGGTAATGTGATGTTGATGTAGTTAAAGATGTCAGAAGGAAGACAATGACCTTACAAGTTTAACCCAGCAGACGCATTAATATTGACTGATGTTTAAGATGTTGAATAGCAAGACTATACGTGTATACAGTATATATAGTCCTGAAAATTGAATTGCTAGGACATTTGAGGGAAGGCAAAGAAGATTTGGGACTTCTCTGGGTTTTAATTTTAATAACAGGCATATGTTTTAAAACACAGCCATTTATTCTGCATGAATCTGGATAAAGGTTTACAGTAAATTTATCAGACTGTAAGCCTCCTTCTTATAAAAATCAGTGATATTTGACAAAGCTGGGCGATTGTTCCTGGCTAAGCCACAACTACATGGCTTTCTCATGAAATGTCACAAATGCAAACTTGCTCAGTTCAAGAAAATGTTGCAATTAATTTATATGGGCACTTGACCTTGTATGTGGAAGGGGAAAAATGTTCAAAATGTCATTGGTGAATCAGTGTATAAATAAGTCTGCCAAAAAAGAAAAGAAAGAAAGAAAAAGAATCCTTTGGCAGACACAATTTTGAGTACCAGAGATAATAATAGTTAGTATTGTACATTATAAAAATTCCTAAGCAATTAATGGCAATAAACAAGGCATAAATCTTAGATGCAAGAAATAAACCCTTTTCCAAATAGTGAAAATGCACTTGAGTTTTAGCAATATGGTCTGACAAAACGAGTATGTTCTGTCTTAGCTTATTAAGGCGGCAGCCAAGGGAAACAGGGATTTAGGGGAAATGAATATGGTGCTCCCCTCCGTGACAGTTATGCCAAGCTACCTCCGTTCCAATACTATAACTCCATAGAAATGTTGGACTCCTAACAGGCTCTTTGTTCATCAATGGTCAGACTTCAGCTGACACTTCACCTGTCAGGTTAATGTCAGGCTTTACCTAGCAGTGCTTTTTATAACGCATGTAACACACACACACACAGGAGAAAAACAACTGTATGCAGCAATCCTGCACAATGACCAATGGCACAGTGGCGTAATTTGGCAGGGAACAGAAAAGGGAGGTGAAGGTAAAAGGTGCACAATGTGAATTTTTTTAAAAAAGGAATAGTGTCTAACTAAGCTTACTCACCCACACCTTAATCTAGATGGGAATGCGACATCTACCAATCTGTAGAGCCCTATGCAGAGGCTCTGGACTGCAAGATCCAATCGGGTAATCCTACAGAAAGTCAAGCCTGATTGCTCCATGGAAGGACAAATACTGAAGCTGAAGCTCAAATACTTTGGCCACCTCATGAGAAGAGAGGACTCTTTAGAAAAGACCCTCACATTGGGAAAGACTGAAGGCGAAAGGAGAAGGGGGTGGCAGAGGATGAGATGGTTAGGCAGTGTCACCAAAGCAATGAACATGAAATTGGGCGAACTCCGGAAGCTAGTGGAGAACAGGGAGGTCTGGCGTGCTGTGGTCCATAGGATCACGAAGAGTCGGACATGACTTAGCAACTGAACAAATGCAGAGGCTGTTAGAAGAGCAGAGCAGAGAGGAACTCCTGATCAAAGTAGTAAATGGGGAATAAGAAGGGAAATATGGAGATTAGTTCACCCCAGAAGAAACTGGGGTGGGGGTGGAGGAAAAATGTTTTGGAGTGCAGGGAATCAAGGGGAGGTAGAAAGTTGGGGATATTAATGGGGAAGAAGGAGAAGGATTTCTATGGTTCAGGATTTCTATGTGGCAAAGGATCGTGGAGAACCACCAAAGGCTTTGGACAAGGGGCAGTGGCGTAGCCGGCGCCTCTGGCATCCAGGGCCATGATTCAAGATGTCACCGGACCCAGGAGTAATTCTAGCTACTTCCTAGTAGTTCTCTGCTTTAGCCTCTTGCACAGTGGGAAGCTCCTATTGCACAATGGGAAGTGTTGGGGTATCTATGTATCATTCATGTATGTGTGGTGTCATGGGAAGTGTATCCTGAAGACTCATGGCCACAGTTGCCCCATGTTACTCATTCCTTGGAGGTGTTGACTCAGTGGTTGCTGCTGATTGTTGATGAGTAATGTTGGTCAGTGGTGGAATCTAAATGGTTTCAGAACAGGAACTATGACTGGGACTCACTTTCGATTGGCACGTGTCGGGATCCGCCCACCGGAAGTGATGTCATAAGCTGGAAGTGATGGGTAGACCTGGGCTCCCCGTGGCCCAGGTCTACCCGCGGCTCGTCCCAATGACCATAGACCTCTAAGGGGAACTTAGAGGTCCACAGACCTGGTCCACAGACCTCTAAGAGGAACTGGACAAAGAAGAAAACAGGCTGGCTTGCAAATGCCTCTGGATGGCATTAGCCACGGAGAATTACAACATCCCATCGGTGCACTTGAGAGCCCCGCTTACCCTTCTTAGAATGCAAATCAGGACGGCGCACGCCCCCGCGTGCATGGACACACTTGGCTTAAAGAGCCGCCCCAAACAGAAAGAAGGCAGGCTTTGCTCGTCTCCAGAGAGCTATACAGTCGTGATACCCAACTAGAATGGGCGAAGTGGGGAGACGCTGCCAACGCCAGAGCAGACGAAGAAACTTAAGACAACTTGCCGGCAGCAATGGGATAGGCGGGCTAGCAGCCTACTTCGAGGGCAGGTTTATTGGAAGCGATCCAGAACAACCCCGAGTGGCCCTGTCGTCCCATCCCACCCCGCACAACTTCTTTCCATCCAGCCCCGACCAAGGCGAGGTACTCACCCCACCCCGTGGCTTGAGACCCCACCAGCTCAAGTAGTCCTGCTCCCAACAGTCCAGGGTGGAGCGATGGTGCACTTTGGGGCTGGCACTCTCTCTCTGTTTGCCAAGCGAGACGAGTTCAGCAGCTCCAACTCCAGCCGGCGACAGCGGGTAATAATCCCATTGAGGGGGGAGGGAGGAGGGGAAAAGGGGGAGAGAAAGAAAGTGCAAGAGAGATGCGAGTGACCCACTTAGGAGATCATGGTGCCTCCTGCTGAGGGCCCGCGGCGCCTGGCAGCTGATGATGGGGGTCAGCCAAGCTCAGCCACAGCTCCTCTCCCCATCACTTGGCAGCTCCCAGGAGAAGTCCTCACGCACACCCAGGACCGGGCATCCTTGCAGGAGAGCGAAGCCAGCTGGGTGTTGCATACATGGAGCCCTCCCCTTCTCCAGCACCACCACTACCCCCTCCTGCCACTGAAAGAACCGGGACGGAGGCCAGGGCAGCGCCGGCTCAGAGAAGCCGCGGCACGGCTGGAGGGAGCCCCAGTCTGCCAGGCAGCCTACCTGCTGCTCACGCTTCCTTGTTTCTTCGCCATGTTGGTCTCCCTCGGTCTGCTGCCTGCCAGCCACCTGCTGTGCAGGCGCAGCCGAGCAGGGGTGGAGAGCCGAAGGGGCCAAAAAAAAAGCAAAAAAACCACAAATGAGCCAGTGATGAGTGAAGTGGGCGGATTCAGCCCTAATTGGAACAAGAGGAACGGCGTTCCAGGGCGTTCCGGCTACATTACATCACTGATGTTGGTCCTTCCCATCCAAGGGCTGCCTGGGACAGTGTTGACCTGGTGGTGGACAATCATTGATCCTGATCCAACTATCAGCCCTTCCTTGGTTCATCCTGGCAGCACTTCTCTGGATGTGTTAGATATGGATAGGCTGCAGTGACTGGCTCTTTGCACATCTAATATCGGGTAGGGCTCAGGCCACTTGTCCGTGATTGGTGGGTGGTGTCAGGGTTAACATGAATGCTGGTTGAGTTACTGGGAGGAGTTTGTGGAATTGTTTGGTGTCTTGTTTCTCCCTCCTCCACCTTTGCGCTGGATATGAGGGATGTTGCTTGAACATTGCATCAGCATGGCAGACATGCCAGTGCTACTTGGGCATAGGGTTGAACCATTGGAATGCAAAATCTATAAGGGGACATCTGAGGTTGTCAAAGGCAAAACAGAAATATTTAATTGTACAGGGCTATCCCTCATCTCTGTGGTCTATCAATGAATGATGAAGCCCAGTGACTAGGTCTGGAATTTATTACTCATACTTTAATAACTGGAGTAAAGATTGTAGCATGACCAAATTATTCTGAGAAAGAAAGAATGCAAACCTGTTAGGGCCGATGGCCATAAAAGCAAGTCATTATTCGTTAGGAGAATATTTCTGAAAAGCCTGGTCTCCACTGGACAGGTAAGATCTTAGGAATGCTTCCCGTGTGAAGGTAGTCAGGATTGATTTATTTCCTTTTTGTGCCAAATCTCATTTCAGAAGATGATTAACAGAGGGAGATATGTAAATGGTAAAGTCTCGATCAAGGGAGCTGCTGTCAGGATATCATCGAGATAAATTAGAAAGTGAATGCTCAGGTTTTTGCAAAAGAAGACTAATGACATTATGGCTAGATGAAATGGAAAGGCAAGAGTGCGCAAGCTGAAAAATCACAAAACTACCCAGTTACCCTACTAGTGAATACTTAGGATTATTTTCATCGAAAAACACTTTCCAAGAATTTTCCAGAACATTTTTTTTCCTTTCGGTTTTTGAAATCATGGAGTTATGTTGAACTGATCAATTCTGGCTGAAATCAAATCCTGCTTTTGAAGAAGATGACTTGTTCCTGGACTACTCTAGAGTAACGGTTGTCTTCATATGGATTAATGCAGCTTAAAATTGCTGTCAACATTTCCCAAAGCAATTTTAGGAGGAATTCCAAGAGACTATTTATTTCTTAAATAATCATTTGAAGGATCCTTTTTGGGGTGGGTACATGAGCCTTAAACTGGTTTATATGCTGCTTTTCCTGCATCCAATGCGAGTCACGTATTAACCCAAACACACTAGGATATTGGAACTAAGTTTAAACCATAAGCCCCTTGCCAGGTATTCAATCAATGCATAGAAAGGAGAGGAAATGGGCATTCACATGAGAATCAAGGATGAAACATTTAGGTTCGGTTCTAGTTCAGCAATTTTTTTTAACTCTCTGGTTCTGGCACTAACTATAAAAAGCGGTTCAGTAACCCATTCAGACATCTTAACCCCTGCTAACTGGGCAAGAGGCACTTTTTCAAGTGGTGTTCCTCTTAGATTTAGCAGGGGGAGAATAATTGTCCCTCTTCACCCCTGCACAATGTCTTTTCTAGTGGTTGTTGCTGTTGGTGTTCTGCATTTTTTTTAAAGATTGTGAGCCCTTTTGGGACAGGGAGCCATTTAACTGTATTGCCTGTGAACCACTTTGTGAACTTGTGTTGAAAAGCGGTATATAAATACTTTGATTGATTGATTGATTGATTGATCGATCGATTGATCGATTGATCGATTGATCGATTGATTGATCGATCAGTCAATCGATTGATCTTGGACATATTTTGTGCAGAATAATATTCAACTTTTCTGCTTGCAATGTAACTCTAGAACATGATGACTATTGAACTTGGGGAAAAATTGTATTTAAGCTGCTCATTTTTGAAATGTTAAGATGTTTGCAAACAAAATACCTATAACAGGAGGGGAAAATGAAAATACAACATGGATTGTACTATTGAAAGTTAGGTGTCTGGTTAGCAAACCTCTTCTTTTGAACCAATTACAATTTTTTATGTTCAAGGTGTTTTGGTTGAAGGCAAACCAACAGATTTTCAGTTTAGGCTCAGTTCTGGTTCACTTACACAAACATTCTGAATTGGTTTTGGATTCTGGGTTCAGGTTTTTTTATGATGACTCCCTGGTGAGAGTACAGCTAGATTCAGAGGACTGTTCTGAAACAGCCTCTTTATGAAGCGTGGTGTCTAGGAAAAAGGAAAGTGGGATGAAAGGAGAAGTCATAGGAAGGAAAAGTTCAATCAAGAAATTGTGCGCAACAACAACAAAAATTCAGTCGCTTGTATAGCAACCTGGCTTTATGACTATAAATAAAATTTGTTGAGCAGCTTTTCTGTATTTTAGCTGTCTGTTGCCCAGCAGGAGTGCTGCACTTTAGCTAAATAGAGGTCTTCTGTCTGCAGGGCTGTCAATCTGCAAGTTGTGCAAGCTCTACTCAGATTTTTTTTTTATGTGAAAAGCACAAATGGGTGATGTTCATCACATTTAGCACCCAGGTACCTTTGTACCTTTTCCAAGCATCTTGCAAATATTAGGTAGGTACTTTGTGTTTTGCTGATGGACAGTTTTCAGCCAGACTGGAGACAGCCAGAGAAGGCTTGATGTTTCTTCAATCTCTGTGCTTGAGAACTGGAAAATAAATATTACGAGGAAGTCTGGCTGAGTGTGTTCATTCTGGCAACTGTTGAATGAAAAGGATGTCCATACTGGTGTTAGTGGGATGGGGTGGGTTTGATTTACACAATCAATGGCCTATTTTCCATCCAGGATTTGTTTTTCTGGTCACCTCACTGTGTAGTATTTGCCTGTGTATGACATCACAGGAACAAACTAGCACAGTACTACCTCAGCCCTTCTTGAGTTGTTAATGGGATTCTTGGCATTCTCCTGCTTATCTTCACAACGGTCCAACCTCTTGTGGATAAGGAAAGACCGTTGGCGCCTTGCGCGCTAATGGGTATTGCCTCGCCTCGCCCCTCACACCAGGCAAGCGCTGCTCCCCGATTGGCTGTTTTAAGACCTGGGAGGCGGGGCAGTGGGGTGAGGACAGCGTTCGCGCCGAATTCCCCCAGCCTGGCCAGAGCAGCAACCCCTCCCTCCCTCCTTTAAGCTAGTCTGAGATTAGCTGGTTGCGCTTTGAGAACCGGGTAGGAATTTTTTGCTGTATCCTGATTGGCCTTGGTTGACAGTTTTTTCGCCTACCCCAGACTGGCACTGTGAGGGTCGGGCCCTAGTTAGGTTTTCAGGTGTTTTAGTTTACATTGGTCATTTTAGCATGAAGCGTGCGGGGTTGGGGTAGGTAGGACATCCTGGTGAACATCTAAGGCCGCAAAGTCAAGGTGCAAGCCAGGACTGCTCTGATGGTGCCTAACCGGCTCGAGGAGGCTGCGCTGGCAAACACCTTGACTGGACTGGCAAGGCCTACAGGTTTGTACTGAGGGCTAGTTCACTGCCTTAACCCGTTAAGGGGTGACAATGAAAGGCTAAAGATGCAGTGCATGGCACTGATTATGGCCTGGAGTTGGATGTCTTTGTCCAATAAAGTATGGGGACGTAAACAGCTAGGTCCGTTTCCCCAGTTAGAACCCTGCACGCGGTAGGGTGGGCTTAAAGATGCTTCACTCTGCCTTTGCCCTGTTTGCTTATCCTGCAAAAGTTGTTGTACTTTGATAACGTGGCCCATTTAACATCCAAGCCATTGTCTGGTGTTTTATTGGGTGAGTGCGTGGGTAATGACTGGGAGATAGCAGTTGGTTCAAGGTCACTTTTGTAACTCATGTGCCCCTGGTCCAAGTGCCAAGAAGTAAAAATGTTTCAGGGCACCATTCTAAGTCCCCCTTTGGCTGGCCCAAGCCACTTGTACTGGCCAAGCACTGTTGCAAGTCTGCTGTAAAGCATGTAAAGCATGGATGGCTCAAGTTGCACAGGCAGGCATCTGTGTCGATGCTGCAGCGCTAGAGCAATGCTGGTATGCCACTTTTGTGCCAGTTGAGTTCAGCTGGTGCCAAGGCTATTCTGGGTGGGGGGAAGGCAGGAGGATGGATGGAACAAAGTGAGGAGGAGGATGTTCTGGCAGGCATGGCGGCGCGGGGAGAGGGTGGAGTCTGGATGCAGCCAATTTGGGCAGCATGGCGTGCTCGGACTTGCGCCTGCTAAGCAGCAGGCACAGATCCAAGCTGCCCCATCCGTTTGGCTGGCGCCTACCCTGGGGTAAGGGGACAAATATATCCCAACCTGCACTGGATGCAATGCAGGCAAGCTGGCCTGCCTGTTCCAGCACAGGTCAGGATTGCATTCTTAGGCAATAACTTGTTATGGCATCCAGGGATAGGCAAGTCTTATTTCCTTCCTACTGAATAGGAAATATTTCAAACCTGCCTTACGGATCAGCTCCATTAAAATAAATTTGCCTCTTCCCAGGTAAATACACTGCAGATTGACAGCACAAACCTATGCTTATCTACTGCCAGGTAAGTGTCTACAGGATTGCAGCCAGAGTTATTTGAATGTTGGATTCAGCCAGTCTATGAAGGTGCAGTTTAATATTACACATCGAATAATAAATTACAGTCTGTGGTTCCTAAACCATCCACGGGAACCTGATGGTTGCAGAATGTCACACATCTTCACAATATAAGACAAGTACAGCGCTCAATAACATAAGCATTTGGGGATGCTTGTTTGTAGATTTCTAAATATGATCCAAACCCTACATGATGAATAGCCCAATCTTGGGAAGGCAAACTAGTCAGATAAGAAACTTGAGAGTGAACATGTTGTTGTGAATATTAAGTGATAACATTAATACAGTTAATGGGCAAAGTCATCCCTTCCCGCTATGACATTTTTGTCATCTGGGGAGAAAGGCCATTTACATTGTGGTTTCTGTCATAGCTGGGTTTTTTTTTTAATTCTTCTTTACTAATCAGCACCTTTGAGTCATCATCATCATCATCATCAGACTTCTTTTGTTCATCTGTTTATTTATTGGCATGGGATGCCCCTGGACATAACTGTAAAAAGCTTTTTCCATCCATATGCTATCCCTAACCTTGGCACACTTCTACATCTAAGCATTCACTTCTGCATTGCATTTTGTGAACATTGGTACCCGAATCAAGATCCACTGATGCTCACTGTTTTCGATGCTTTCTGAACAAACCCTGTGGAATGCCTGTCATCTCAACCGCATGTGACCACCTGCACAGTAAGGACCAAACTATATGGGGTTTGTGGTACTATACGTACCACAGGGACGTGGTGGCGCAGCGAGTTAAACTGCTGCTGCTGAGCTTTCTGACTGGAAGGTTGGGAGTTCGAGACCATGCGACAGAGTGAGCTCCCGTTGCTTGTCCCAGCTCCTACCAACCTAGCAGTTAGAAAGCACCTAAAAATGTAAGTAGATAAATAGGTAAATAGGTGGGAAGGTAACGGTGTTCTGTGCGCTACGGCGTATAGTCATGCTGGCCACAGGACCACGGAAGCTTGTCCTTGGACAAATGCCGGCTCTACAGGCTTAGAAACGGAAATGAGCACCGCCCCCTCCAGTCGGTCACGACTAGACCATTCAGTCGTGGGGAAACTTTTACCTTTACCTTATATGTTGCAACCACTATACAGTCAATCCTCATTATCCACTAGGGTTAGGTTCCTGGAAATCCTTGCAGATAGCAAATTCACAGATAGCAAAGCATTAATCCTATGGGATCAATGGGGTTAAGTGCAAGGGGTACCTTATCTGCCATCAGAAGAATTCAGCATAGATCCTCAGGAAGCCAGTGAAGTGCAACAGGAAGTGCCAAAAGATCTCTGAATGTTGCAGAGGCCTTCCAGAGGCTGCAGGGATCTTCAGAATGGCACCTGAGACCAGCATGGACCCCTTAAACATGGCTGTAGATGCTTCTGCAGGTCATTTTAAAGGGATCAGCGCTGGTCACAGATACCATTCTGACGGTCCCTGCAATCTTTGGAGGTCTCTGCATAATGGATAACAAGGACAGAGGCACAGATAACAGGGAAAGTAGCAATTCTGCCCCTCAAGGCAGCAAATTCACAGATAGCAAGTTCACATATATTACGCTGCATTATGTTGTCCGGTTGTGCTTTTTTTTTTTTCCTTTTGTAAACAATGAACCAGTGAGTGAGGTGCTGCAAAATAGGGCAATACCATGGGTGAAAGGGGGTGTCTTAGCACTTTGCCCACTGTGGTTCTGATCCCAGTCAACCCCCTCTTGCACTGTTTTCATTGGGCAAAAATGGAAAGATCATTAAGGGAGGCCCTCCTGCAGGTTCCACCATTCAGAAGTGCTCTTGGTAGCAACCCACAAGAGGTCATTTTCTGTGGTGACCCCACCCTTTGGAATTCCCTACCATGTGAGGGGAGGTTGGCCCCTTAGATTAGTTTTCTGCCACCAATTGATAACTTGTCTTTTTCAATAGATTTTTGGTGGTTTCCTATGATTTGTTTGTGGCCTCTTTTCTGGTGCTGTTTGTTTATTAATGATTTAATTGTCAATTGTGCTGTTTTCTTTTTAACTTCTGTGTATTCTAAGCTGCCCTGGATTCATAAGGAGAATCAAACATGTACTATTTATCTCAGCGCGCAATCCTAACCTGCGCTGGTACAGACAGGCCTATGCTGTATCCTATACAGGTTGGGAGCAGACTGGTGGTCAACTTAATGTAAGGGGATATTTTTCCCCTTACCCCGGGTAACACCCTAGCCTGCCCTATGGGGCTACTCAGATCTGTGGCAGTTATTTAGCTGGTGCCCAACCCTAGGCAGCCCAATCCTAAGTAGGGCTAACATAGTAAGACCGGCATAGCAGGACTGCATCCTAAGGCCATTAGGAGGCAGCAGGAGCAAACCGCAAGGCAAGGGGAGGTTTTCCCTTGCACCCAGGTAAGCCCCAGTCAGCCCTATGGGGCTGCTTGGACCTGCACCTGCTGTTATGCAAGTGCAGGTGCACGTGCCCAGCAGCAGCCTGAATTGGGGCTGCCAAGGCTGGGAATGGGGTTTAGGATTTGGCACTACCGCTGTCGTGTGCGCCGCCCCCATCGCCGCCCACTGCGCTGCCCCATTATGCCCCCTTGGCGAGGTCCTGCGCCGACCAATTGCCAACGATGCTAAACTCTTGCACCGGTCCAGCACCCGACTAGCCGGTGCAGATGCGCTTGATGGCACATTTGCAACAGCATTGGACCAGCGCAAGAGCTTAGCGCCGCCACAACGCAGGTATAGGATTGTGTTCTATGTAGTGCTCCGAGGCCTGGGTTAGGATATGGTGTGTGTTGCTGCCACTGATCCTACCCCTCCTGATCCCTATCTGCCCCTATTCCACCTTCTACCCAGAAATGCGCCCATCCACCCCTGAAATGTTCTTCTGCCACCCCCTGCATTGCCTGGCACAAAGCAACCTGCTCCACATCCAACACACAAAGCAACACATCCTTCTGCCATTGTGGCCTGCTTCCGAGTTGATGCAAACATGCTTTATGACACATTTGTGACCCTTCGGAGCCTGCTGGCACAAGTGCACTGTAGGATTGAGCTGTAAGCATGGGCATAGCTAAAGAAGTGCAGGGGAGTGCAATTGCACTGGGCAACAAGCTTTAGGGGGGCAACAAGCTGAGTTTGACACCTGTGGCCAAAATTGTGAAAATCTTGGTATACATGAATAATGCTATCGTGCTATATATAATTGGAAAGATAATTTAATGCAGAATTCAATAAAGCAAACCAGAGTGTAATATCAAAAGATACCAGAGGAGCAAAAAACCCAGAGGAAACAAAAATACAACTGTGACATCACTTCCTGTTTTGATTTCACTTCCGGGGCAACATTTTGCTCTCTGCACTGGGCTACACTTCCATTAGCTATGCCCCTGTAAGTTGTACCTACCCATGGACTGGCTGAAGCATTCCCTGCCCTCACTATTGTATGGGAATTCTGGAACATGGGAGAACAGCAAATGACACTACTATTTATGCAGGGACAATGCCTGCTGCCATTTTGACTGTATGCTTTCTTTCAGTGAGCATCTGTCTCCAGGCTTGCTGTGAGTCTTTCCAGAATAGGTCTGACCAGACTACCAGGTGATCCTGCGGGAAGATAGCTGAGTTAGGTCTGGCTTGGCCTTAGGTAGTCTTGGCTCAGGTAGTTCTGCACTGTGTTGTCAAAGAATAACAGAAACTTTCATATACTAAAAAAAAGGGGCACAGTGATTTCTTCCATGTATGGACTAAGCAGGCCTTCTATAATCTAGGGCATTGGTTCGCAAACTGTGGGTTCGCAAACCTAGACTAGCCATATTGAATGTATGGAAAGATGGGACACTGGAAAGGGAGAGTGGTTTGTGGTTATTTTGCTTGAGTCAAGGTTGTAAATTGGCTTTTTTCTTTCTGATTCACTTTGCTATTGGAAAATGGCTGAGCAATAACCCAACTGATTGCTGCATTCTCAGGAAAGCAGCAGGCTCTGGCGTCACAATGATGGCACTTCTGGCCATGACATCACTTCCAGTGGGTCCCAGACATATTGTCATTCTAAAATGTGGGTCCCGGTACTAAAAGGTTTGAGAACCACTAGTCTAGGGGTATCTCCATTATTATATTGATGACAATACCCCTAGTGAGTTTCCCATTACCTAGCCATACTTTAAAGCAGAAAATTGTGTGGGCCATCTTCCTGCTTGTAGCCTATGTACGGTAGCTTTATGACACATTTGTGACCCTTGGGAGCCTGTTCCCCCTTCTGATTTAGCATCACCCCAGTGTTCTGACCAATGGCTGTATGTGCACAGCTGGGCAGCTGGGCCACAAGAAGACTCATGGGTGCAGCAACTGTTTTTGCACATGGATCCTTTCTAGACAGGAAATATGTACAGTAACCTGCACCTATTGGGATCATAGTAAAAATTTTCACGAGCTTGTATAAACAGCAATGGTATGTTTGTGCACATCCTTGAAGCTGGGCTCTGTACTACGGTACATATACAAATCAAAAAAAGCCTGTCTTACCATAAGGATTAGTTGTATAAAACATGCTTTTCACATTGTCGTTGTTCATGTAATGGGAGAGTAAAAATGCATATTTCTATATGTCTTAAATTACATTGCTAGATTTTTTTCCCCAGCTGTCTTTTGTTGCATTATATTTTTCTAGCACTACATGGTTAAGTTCTCCTGCACATCTTCCCAGCACAATGGCCAGCGACCGGCTTCAGAAAATTACCCATTAAAATTTTATCCATTTTCAGACAGTAAGAGGAAATGCCATAGGAAAATTAGATTTTTTCTTTGACATCAGGCGCCCACTCAGCAATCCAATCCCATGTGTTTCTACTGAGACATTAGGATTTGATATAATTTTGGGCAGAAACATTTTAAAATGAAACAATTGAATTTTCTCGATGGTCTTGGGGACCACTTAGCTTAAGAGAATACACTTCAAAATCAAAAGGCTTTCAATCATTTGAAATATTATTTGGATGGTATTTGCTTTATTGTATAGTAGCAGTTTGAATTTGTATTGAATGTTTCACTGGCTCATGCACACATAGATGATGTATGAAATTATTATTTCATATTTTTCTCGTGTTTGCATTGCAGTTGACATGTAGCTGACAGGAACCTGGAGATATGGGGTGCACAATGAATGTCTCCGATTGCCACCGCATCCTCTTTTATCAAAAGGTTGAAGGTTAGTCTGGATTTGTCTAACATACACAACTTGGAGCAGCAGAATAAGAACTGCTTAGAAAGTGAAGGTAAGCAAAAATAAAACAGTGGGAAGAATCCACCCAGCCCTGCTGTTCTGTTGCTCGCAAATCATCACTGGATGCAGCAGTCATCAAGGGATGAACATACATGTGTGAATCAGACATCCATGTTCACATGCGTTTATTTTTATTTTATTTATTTTTGGATTTCGGTGTTGCCTTTTCACCATATCTGTATCCACCGACAGTTTGCACATGTGAATGAACTATCTCAGAACCAGCAGCCCATTTAGAATGTCTGTATTGTCTCAGCTCACAACGCCAGCATATTAGAAGCCGCCCTAGGCATTGTTTTTGCCATGGACATTGGCAGCCATACTGTTCAGCTGATCTCATTGTGTGAGTTGAGATTACCATTATATTGTGAACTTCCTTTCCTCCTTCTAGTGGCCGTCATGGACCCGTCACGGATTGCTGGCAAGGAAACCATTTAGCAGTGGCTCAGTCAGTGAGTTCTGTTTCTAATGAAGACAGGGGATGAGAAACCCACCGCAGGATTCATTTTTAAAACCACAGAAGCAGAAACCAAAAGGTTTCTGTAATGGCTTCATTCTCATTTCTCCTGTTGTTGTTGGTTTGGTTGCGGAAAGCAAACATCCACCCAATTCTGAAACACCAAAAAAGTGTCCTCAAAGAAAGAAGGACCAGATGGGATAGAAAGCATGAGGTTCTGGGTGAAGCCTGAGAAGACCCAGCATGGTAACACAGCTTATGAATGTGGTAGCAGAGGTTGCAGTATAACAGAAAAGCAGATTGGCAGCACTATTGGCCATCTCCAGCTGCTCTTCTGATGGGAACAACCTCCACTGATCTGATCAAACTCTATCACCATGCAACCTGTAAGCTTTGATGCTGTAACCTAGCCTGACATCCTTGCTATTAGAATTTTCCAATTGTGGTGATTCCTGTAGCAATATTTAAGGTATTCTTTTATGATGAAACACCTTTTTAGAAATGAAAAATGTGGCTTTCCTCTTGAAAATCTACTTTCCATAGACAGCATCCTGCATCTGATGAATCTGCTTTAGCGACACCATCAAGCATGGCCTATGATCCAGACTTTGCAGTACAAACCAATACAAGGCCAGTCCAGACGTTGGCAGGAGGAGGAGTGTGAACAGCATTATTCTGACTAGTCAACCCCATGTGCATTCATTTGACTGGGACCTCCTGATTTAATCATGCAATCATTCATGTCTACCTCTGTTGCTATTCATTATTAAAATGGGGTGGGCTATACATCTTCCCGTTTTTTGTTTTTTGTTTTTTTTTTGCGTACCATTCTTGGCTAACGAGGGAAACGGAAAGAGTTGTGGACACTGGAATGTTTTTATGATGAAGTTTAGAGGAGATCAGGAGAGCTGGGAAGGAGTCCAAGGCCAGTGGAACCGTGATAGAAATGGAAGCTGAAACGGAAATAGAGGCAGAGATAATCAAGGGGTTAGATACAGTCCGAACAGCGGTTGGAGTCTGTATTCAAGTAAGTCAACACTTCACTTGTCGGCCTCAACTACTTCCCTTCCAAAACCAACAGCCCACATATCTTCCGCTTCATCCTGATTAGCAAGGCACTTTGGCCTGCTCCAATTAAGGTAGTTTTATTTGGCAGTGACTCACATAACCACCCGTTATGATGTAGACCACTTCTGTTCCATGTCAGCAAGCGATCAACTGCTATTTCTGTGGAACTCAGGCCTCCAAAGAGCTGCTTGTGATGATTTCCTATACATCATAGTTTGAGGTGGTATTGAGGGAGCATTGAAACTAGTTCATAAGCACAGAATGGGTGCAACTAGTTCAGTCAACCCTAACATCCTCCATGTGTGCCGTCCTCCCTGTCTCCGGGAGTGGTCCAAACGCGCTTTACGATGGCCCTCGTGCCAGCCAAACTTTGCTGGCCTAACTGTGCCGGCCTAGCTCCAGGTTAGGATTATGCCCTTAATAATACTGAACTGCGAATTGCCCATCTTGAGCTAACCAGCCAACGATTCCTTCCGAGTTCAGAAATAAATTTGTGTTTCCACATCAAGACACCAGCTCTTTGACGGTTAGAATGATGGAGGTATTGTGCTTTATTACTAGCGACAGGCAAACTGTCTTTTGCTCAGTTCAAGCCAGTCCTCCTGCCTGAAATGAGTAAAATTGGGCTTAATTCAGCTCAGGGTTGAATTAATTCATTTTAAGCTCAAGTCCATTCCAAGATCTCATTACCACTCCAGTGATGTCACTGGAATACAACCAGACCAGGAGGCCTTCTATCCCTCAGCCCCCTCTCAAGCTGCTCCCATTGTGAAACGTAATATGTACTAGAGCTGTGTTTCCCAAAGTGTGGGGAGATCCATTAGAGGCTTCATTAATATATTCAGAGGCACCCACTTTGGACCTTTCCTTTTTCCTGAACACCCACTTGGTGATGGTAATGAGGATCTCTCTAGCTGCCTTGACTAAGCCCTAAATCACTGCAGGAATAGTATCCTAGGGCCAAAGAATCTAACATTCGAAACAATTCCGTGGGCTTTTCAATTCAGGAAACAATTCCTGATTCCTTGGGCTTCTAGCTTCTTTGTAGTAACACAGGAGTCATAAGAAGGCACCAGTGGCCCAGAGACTACACCACTGTATCACCCACAATTCTGCTGCAAAGCCACATGAGCACTAAATCAGAAGCCCTTCTCGTAACTGCAGCTACCACAGTTAGATCATGCTTAGCCAAATGGGGCTAAACTCATTATGAGTTGAGCCTGAACTCTGTAGAAGCTTGTGCTCAGCTCATAATTAGCTTAGACATTGAGTACTTTCACGCTCCAGTTTTGAACTTTGAGTGCATCACCATTTGCTGCTTTATTCAAGTCTTCTGGAGCTATGCAAATCCGCCAGCACAATCCTAGCCTATGTTGGAGCAGGCCAGCCGGCTGTCCTATGCTGTATCCAACACAGGTTTGGCTGCTGCTAGAACTCACCTTGATGCAAGGGCTGCTTGGAACTGCACCAGATAAATTGCTAGTGCAAATCCAAGTGGCCAGATTGGGGCTGTGCAGCCTGGGCATGGAAGTTAAGATCTGGCCCAATGGCTGGATCTGTGTTCCACACACCCCAGGGCCAGCCCGCTTATGGGCCCATCCTCCCTCTGCCCTGTTCTGCCCCCCACCTTCCCCCACCTTCATGGAGCCCCTGTGCTGGCCAAACTCAGCCAGCAGAGAGGCAGCTTGCCTGGCCAGGTCTACAGGGTTCCTGAGTTGGCTCAACTGCTTGCACTGACCCAGAACCTTTTGTGCTATTGCAGACGTGCCTTACAGCACATTTGCTTTAGCCCTGAGCCAACGCAAGGGAGATGCTTCAGCACAGGAGCCGCTTGGGATTGCACCCTTTGTATCTTTTCATTACAGTAACCAAAACATTTGCTTACTGAGCCACTACCTAGCATTACACAATCATTTAAATAAACTGTTCAAATCAGCTTTTTATTTACCTTCTGATTGTTCATAAAGGTTTGCGTAGTGCAAATAGTTTGGATGGCATGTTTGATTTTATATTATTCAGTGCCTGATGCATTCTAGTCCAGCGCATCTTATAAACATGGTGACGCATGTTTCTCAGGGTATATCCAGATGGCACCGTTTCCCTCAGGTGGTCATGAATTGACTTTGCAAGTGCCTCAAGGAAGCCAGGCTATCTCGTGGAAAGAAGCCTGATGCTGTAGCAGGAGCCGCCAAATGGCAGCTTCTCAAATTCTCAACTGATCTGATGACTAAGGTTTGGGGTAAGAATGTGGCTTTAGATAAGTCCAGCGGTGTCATCCTACCGGTTCGCTGGGCGGAGTTTCTTCACTCGCTGGGAGGGTTTCCGTGGTGATCGGCAGCG
>JAJKFI010000105.1:777821-818484 GCA_029204185.1 Lerista edwardsae | reverse complement strand
GAAGAAACTCCGCCCAGCGAACCGGTAGGATGACACCGCTGGATAAGTCCCTCTCTCAGCTGGGTGACTTCAGTTTGTGCATTCTGCTTTTGACCAATGTCACCCTCCATGGACATATATCTCCACCCTCCACTTCTCCCTGCTGATTTTTCTCCGTTGTGACTGTTCTCCCAGAGTAGGAGCGCAATCCTAACCTGGAGTTTGGCTGGCACAGTTAGGCCAGCAAAGTTTGGCCGGCACAAGGGCCATTGTAAAGTGTGTTTGAACCACTCTCGGAGTCAGGGAGGATGGCGCACGTCTGTGTGCTGGCCTCTCTGACTCTGAGAGTGGTCCAAACAGACTTTACGGTGTCCCTCGTGCCAGCCAAATTTTGCTGGCCTAACTGTGCCAGCATAACTCCAGGTTAGGATTGTGCCCTAGATCTTGCTGCAGTGCCTTCTGCTGTTGCTTTGTGTGTCTGACCTGCATAGGATTGGGCTCATAGGCAGTAATGAACTCTTTTTACAACTGATGGCATACATGTCTGCTCAAAGGAAGTCTGCAAGTAAATAGCTACATTGAGGTTCAGCCTCAAAAGACTGACAACACTCCAGAGAGGTCTGGAAAACAAGAAGGAGAAGGAACTCCCTTATGACCGCTCACACAATTCTGGTAAATAAAATAATTCTGCAAGCTCGCATTATGTGCTCCCACACTTTATAAAAAAAAAAAGAAGTAAAATTGAGAACAATTCCCAATATGATGAGAGGCCATTTAATAGCTGAATTACAATTGACAATAAATACATTTTTGAAAAGCTGGCCTCTCCTTTGTTATTAAATTTGCTTTCTCTGTGGTATCAGAGAAAACACAAGAGAGCAAGAGAGAGAGAGAGAGAGCACAAGTGAAAGAATGAATCTCAGCAGAAGCAAGGCAACTAAACGAAATATGCAATATTTCAAAATCCGATTCTGTTAGTCATCTTTTCAAAGAAAATGCTCAAATGATAAGAGATGGAAAAGGGCACAAAGCCCATTGTCTTTTCTACGTATACCTTTCCCCCCCACATACATTTTCACTTTCCTAGTGCCCAATTACATTAGAGTTAGCGGAGCGTATTTGGTCGGCACAGCTATCTTGTGTGATTGTGAGCAGATCCTTAACTTTGAAGCCTATATTGCAGCCATCATGAACTATTTTCCATGGCTTGCAGTTTTGTTGACCATTTTTCACTTGGTTTTTACTTGGAAGTTTATATACCCTAAATAAAGTGATGTCGCAAAGGGTCACAGTGATCTTAGAGGGGTCACTGGGTACTTTCTGAGGCCCTTGGTATCAGCCTTGAGGGGGTGTCTTTGAGGCCTCCAAACAGCCTACAGTTGAAAACTGAAAACTTCCAGTTTTCAGCAAACACTGGAAGAGACTTTCAGAGGCCTCAAAGACAACCCCTCAAGGTGTGGTACCCAGGTCAATGCAACCCCCTGCCCCCCTTAACTCTGCTATTGCCTAAATAGCACTATATTTATTGAGAAGTAACCCCGATTTGGACCATAACATAGTGACAATGCACACGTTTTGCACATTGTTGGTCTAGTTACCAACACCTTCACGTTTTCCAGGAGAAAGATTTGGAAAGTTTTTAGACCTTGGAAAGTCACTGTTAGCCATAGAAGACAAAACTAGGCTAGATGGATCAGTGGCCTGCCAGAATATGGAAGCGTCTTATCATAGCTCCTTTTCTGTTCAGCACAAGCTGTGCCTCCTGCTTGCAGCATAGATTTAGAAGGGATAGTCAGGCATAAAGTATCTGACTTTTCTATACTTTTCTGGCATTTCCAGTTCTCTTGTTCCCAGAAGTCAGGAGCTCTTGTCTTCTTAACATGCCCATAGACAAGAACAGTGTCACACCAGTAATGCCCAGGTAGTTGACAAAATGGGAGAACCATTATCAACCCTATGTTTGTTATTTCTTCTTTGTAATGTTACCCATGCTTGAGTTTTCCAGAAATTGTGGCATTGCATAACTAAAAATGTACAATAGATAGACATACAATTGATATAAAATATATGACTGTCCCATATATTATTATTTTGATATATAATATCTAATTATTTTGATTATTTTCATATATAATACAGATTGAGTATCCCTTATCTGGGCTGCTTGGGACAGGAAGGTGTCGGGATTTCAGATTTGTCTGGATTTTGGAATAATTCCATAAATACAATGAGAAATTCTTCCTCTTGCTCTTTTCACTGTAACCTATTGGGTGTCTATTGGCCTCTTTGATATTTGGCACACACCATAGAAAAAAAAAACTAGAACTTACAGCCTGGGAATGAGCACAAGGCCTTATTTTAAAGGTCTTGTTTTTTAAAGTCTTGGTCAAAAATAACTGGATTTCGGAATAGTCTGAATTTTGGATGTCCAGATAATCTAACTGTAAAAACATTTTTTTTTTAACCAGAGTGTTCCATAGTATGTTTGCATGTCATACCATGGTGCCTGGTCCATTTTGGAACTTGAAGCAGTAAAAAGGAAGACTGAGGAAATGTGGCAGGAGTGTGTGTGAATTTTTTAATGAACAGAAAATTGAACTGAAATTGAATTAATGTGATTCTCCTCTCACATGTCACAAACTGAGTGAACGTGGTATCCAAAAGAATCAAATGGCATGTAAGTTGTTAGGCATGTTCAATCAACAACAAAAGAACTAGGGGACGATTCACTGCATAGTAAGTACACAGCTGGGTTTATTTTCTCCCAACTCTTTTTAAAGTTGAAAGGAGCACCAGAACTCCCCTCAGTGGTCGCCTTCTGGCAGCGTCCATGTTTTTCCCCACCATGTCCCAGACATTACCTCAGTTTGAGGCTTTGTGGGAAAAACATGGCAGCCAGCACTGATGACACAAATAAACTCCACAGCTCTACGAAGTTCTCTTTCATTTGTTAATTAAATTTCATCTGACAATAGATAGCGGGTCCCTATCTAACTGGTTCTGAAATCTAACTGTGCAAGCTATTTCTACAGTGCGCTTCTTAGTCAAAATCATCATCATGTGTATGCATGTGTGCACAGGGATTTTTTGTCAAGTGAAGCACTTTCTGTTGACCTTTTGTTCTATGGTTGTCCTCACCATTTTGTCATTATTTTCCTTTCACCTTACATTATATTCCGGATTTGGTTTTTCCAGCATGTTCGATCCTTACCACAGTAAGGATCAGTTTATGATTTTTGGACATTATGTATATACCATCCCAATTCTAGTGAAAATAAACCCCATTCATCTTCGTGGACCAAGGTAAAACTGACCTCAGAGAGCTGATGTCAATATTTGACTTGCTGGTCTATGTTTAAAGCAGAAAATGTGTATAATTCTGAAAGTTGACTTGCTGTGTTAAGGATGTTAATGAGTTTTCCCAGTTGCTTCAAAAGCCTTGCAAGTAATTGCTATGGTTTCCACTGATACTTCGTTGTTGAGGTCAACTTGATTCATTTAAACTTAATGCATCAGTCAACAAACACTAAGCACGTGTCCCTGGTGAATTTGCAGCCAGTGAGTCTACTATGAGCTTATTCTTCTTCACATCTGACATCCCTACATGATCCTTATTGTTCAGCAACTATAAATTTTGCAGAATATGGTAGAGGTAACAATCACATAGAAACCATGCTAGAGATCTATATTGTACTGACACGTTTTCCACAGCATATATAAAGTTACAAACATTTGACCCCCAAAATAACCAAAATATTTTGTTATGTGAGACACTGACCTCTCTCGGTGTAATAAGTAATTGGGGTTGGCAAACTGGCTTTGCAGGCAGAACAGAGGCGGATCTACAGGGAGGGCTAAGCTCTAATTGCAAGAAGCCTTACCCTGTCATGTAAATCCCTCCTCTCCCTTGCTGCTATAGCCAGTAAGCAACGCCAAGATGTTGCTGTTCCCTGTGAGGATTGGCTAAAACGGTGCAGGAGAGGATTTCCACTGCAAGGTAAGGCTTCTTGCAAAACTTAGAGCTTTGCCCTCCCTTAGATCTGCCTCTGAGGCAGAAAGCTGGGGTATACATCACCAGATAAATAATAAATAATTTTCTCATGGTGCAATTAAAACTAGACTTCCCAGCCTCCTTGGCACTTGAGATGTTGCCATACCAGCATTTCACACAACAGGGAGAATAAAGGGCACAATCCTAACCAACTTTCCAGCACCTCTGGAAAGCTCTGAAATAAGGGAACAAACATTCCCTTACCTTGAGGAGGCTTCCAGAACTTAACCCAACTGCAGGATGCAGCACATGCCCCATTGGCACAGCTATGTCAGTGATGGAAAGGTTAGCAGTTAGGATTGTGACCATAGATAAATGGTGGAAGAGAAAAGTTTTTTTTGGGGGGGGGGCAACGGGACATCAATTATAATCCAAATAAACTAAAAAATGGTAGTTGGGAAATGGCTCAGTTTGGAATGTTAATATGGTGGTTTATAAATGCATTGAATTAATAATTTTGATAGTTTTAAATTGGGTGCCATCACTCACAACACACTCACATTGTAGAAGCATGCTGTCAGTCTTACAAGGAAATAGCAGACCACTAGCTTCACTGGGTGGGGGGCAAATCATTTTCTTTAGATGATTTAGGTCAAACATATCATTCTTTCTTGATCAGTAGACTGAAGCATTTCATCATTTGGAAAACTTTTGTTTCCTTTCTAGGTTATTACTGCTTCATCTCAACTGCATTTAACATCTTTTAGCTCACAATTTCAAAAATCAAAGGCCTTCCGTATCTGATTATGCTGTTCCTCATAATTCATTTTTTCCTTCAAATTTAGTTGCTTTGTATATTTAGAAATTCAATTTCAGGGCTTTCATCCAATTTTTCATCTGATTAACAAGAGGACCAGAATGAGGACTGCCCCCTTTATAAAAAATATGGACTTCCTGACAGTGCTGTTAAACAGCACATTTTTAATGTTATATTTAAAATGATGGACAACTTGTGAATGAAATAGATTCAGGGCTAATCAAATTGTTAGGCTCCCATTTGAAGGTCACCAAAAATGCTTCCATGTGCTAGTCGTTCTCTATGGGGCTGGAACAACTGACAGCTGCTTTCCATGTGGGCTGGTCATGTGGACGGTCTCCATGCCAATGTTGGCCACTTCTAGGGATGTTGTTGCTTTTTCCACATAGAAAGTTACAGCTGGAAGGGACCTTCAAGGTCATGTAGTCCAGCTCCCCCAAGTATGAATTCAAAATGCTTTGTGCTCTTCATCAGTTCGGTGCAATCAACTATCTCACAGCCCAACCCTAACCAACTTCCTAGTGCAGTTGCAGCCACAATGCAGCTCTGGGTTAAGGGAACAAATATTCCCTTACCTTGAGGAGGACTCCATGACTCCCCCTTCCCACTGCAGGATGCAATTCTTGTCCCATTGGCATGGCTGCATCAGCACTGGAAAGTTAATTAGGATCGGGCTGTCAGTATTCTTCAACCTGTAGGTTGTGACCCCAGTGGGGTTGTGAAGCCTGATGGGGTTGTCAATCTTTCGAAGCCAGTGCAAGAGAGGGCTTGGATCCAATCCAATAAGGTACTGGCTTATCAAAACTGAATTCTTGAAATAATCCTCGTGATCTTGCCCCAGAGCTCCTAAGGCATGCCCTGCTTAGGCTTCTACCTCACAGGGTTGTTGTGAACACAAGAGGCTGGGGGAAACAGGGTGGGGAGGTGGTGGGCAGCAACAAGGGCAGGGTTGGATGGGGCAGGATTGGAGTGGTTCCCTAGTCCCATTGTTTATGTTGGGGGTTCAGGTTGAAGACTACTCGACCATCTTATTTCTTCAGTACAGTTTCAGATGACGGACATAAGAACATAAGAAGAGCCCTGCTGGATCAGGCCAAAGGCCCATCTAGTCCAGCTTCCTGTATCTCACAGTGGCCCCACCAGGTGCCCCAGGGAGGCATGAGACAACAAGATGCTTGCATCCTGTTGCCACTCCCTTGCACCCGGGCAGTGGCTTTTGGAAGAAGTTCACAAAATTGGGAAAAGTTCTCGATATCAGGCATCTGTTTATGGCAAAGGCAGTTGGTGCCAGTTTAGCTGATGTTCTTTTGCTTGCGGTGGCATAGTGTGGTTTAATTTTTTTCATAAGTAGCACATAGAACTCGCCAGCATCCAAGTATCAGTAATATATTAGCCTGTCATATGGGAGGCTGATCAGGTGACCTTTGCGAGCTCTTCCAGCCCCACAGTTCAATGGCTGTATGAAGCATGTTCTTGGGTGAAGTTTTTGGAATGAAAAAAAATGGACTTGCAGCTCTGTGTTTTTCTTTATTTATTTTCCCGATGTCAAAGAAGCTGAATTTCTTAATGCATATAAATATTTTCACAACAATAACATTGCCATAGACCTCTTGCTGTTTGGTCTTAGTTGGTACTTTATACTTGTTTAAGTGAGTTCCATTTGCATAGAAAAAATAATCTCTCTTTTTCTCATCTATTACCATATTGATTTCTTTCGTTCAGGTAGTTATCTGCAGCAGTGCTCACAAATACATTCATAGTTTAATATTGTCACCAGGAGTTGATTTCCTATAGACTATTGACTATAAACCGTGACAAGTTTAGGATCTATTGCTTCGCCTTCTTAAAAGTTCAGTAAAAACTCAGAAAATCATTTTTTACTTGTTTTTACCATATTAGGTACTTTTTCTTTGTTCACTGTTGCTTCATCTATCTAAACTATCTGACCTATACCTTAATGAAATTTGCTGGCTTGCATTATCTGGTTGAATGTGATCTTGTGCGAAGGAACAGTTGGATTATAAATTTGGAGGCGACATAATAAATTACTGGATGTATATATAGTGGCAAATTCATATGACTAAATATGTTAAGCATCCTGGTCTCTGGAAGTGGACTCTCTAGGTATGTGGAAGTATATAAGTTTGTAAGTTAAAAGAAAAGGTTATTTTTGAAAATTGGCTTTGTGGTTTTCCAGGAAATTGCACTTGGCAGAGTCTATGGAATTTTGAAAACTCTTGATCCAGTGGCGTTCCTAGAGGGGGCCCAAACTCCAGGTTTTTCAGGAGCCTGAGCTCCTGTGTAAAGCAATTCCTCCCCTTTGCCTTCAAAGTCATTCATCTCTGAAGGTAAACTCCTCAAACCCAGCTCTCTGAGCTGCAAATGGCTCTGAAGGCAAGGGAGAGGGGCTGCTTTACACAGGGAGCTCAGGCTCCTGAAAAAAACCTAGCATTTTGCCACTTCTCTTGGAATGCCACTGTCTTGAGCCAGGGTGTCAGGTTTTTTTTTTTAAAGGAAAATGGAGGGGGCGGGAAGAGGAAGAGAAGAAATTTGTCAGCTGCTCAAGCCTCTTCAAAGCTTAGTGTCAGTATCCTAGAAGGGGGATTTGGGTTTGGAGGACACACATTGTGAGCGCAATCCTAACCTGGAGTTAGGCCAGCACAGTTAGGCCTGCCCAGTTTGGCTGGCACAAGGGCCATTGTAAATCACGTTTGGATCACTCTCGCAGTCAGGGAAGATGGTGCACGTCTGTCTGCTGGCCTCTCTGACAGTGATCTAAACATATGTTATGGTGTCCCTTGTGCCAGCCAAACTTGGCTGGTCTAACTGTGCCGGCCTAACTCCAGGTTAGGTTTGCACCCTGTGGTGTTTAAAAAAAATCTCTCTGCACTATACAGTACATAGATGTTTCAGAAGGAAGGGGAAAAAGAGGGGAAAGGTCATCTTTACCCTTTCTGATTCTCCAGAGCGCACATATTCTGTAAGTCAGTCCTAGTGCAGAGGTCCTCGAGAAGTCTGTAGGCATTACAGGAATTTTTTTAGAAGTGCTAGGGAGCACCACCACTCAGTGGGTAAGGCCAGGTGCAAAATGGCTGCCAAGAATATAAAACCACAGTGAGAACTTGCTCACCTGCCACACATACATTTCTCTACCACCCACCCACCCACACGTTTTGACTAGTGACTCCCTTGAACTACTGGGCCACTGTCTGCAGCTCCCCATTAGTCATGTACTATCATTACATGTACACTTTGTAGGGTGGTAGGTTTTTTGTGAGGATTCTGTGGCTCCCCTGGCTGATTTCTGCGACTCCCCAGGGATCATGGCTCACAGTTTAAGAACCACTGACCTAGGACAATCCAGCCATGAAGCAAAGTAAGATAGACTGCCCTTGCACCCATCAGTCATCTTTGTGGATGCCTCACCTATCCCCACTTTGCCCTTACCTCTTCCTCCCTGCCATACCACTGTCTGTTTGGAAATAGATTGGTAAAGAGGGTAGAATAAGGAAGCCAGGAGAATCACCACTCCATGGCCACTTTTCCTCGTTTCCTTGTCCTGATCCTGCTTTGCTGCTCATTGAGGAACCAGCCTCAAGTGGGGTGGGAAGGAGGAAGTAGCAGAGGGGGTGTCCTGTTATCATTAACAAGTTTTCCTGTAATTAACAGATTTTCCTGTTATCATTCCCTGATCACTGTGATTACTTCAGACTTGAAATCAGACCTGCCAGATTTCTGACAGACCGGAAAAAGGTTCTCATACTTTAGGCCAGCAGGCTCCAAACTCTGGCCCACTGGCTGGGTCTGGTGCCCACCTGATCCTTCCCCGGTTTGAATGGCACATTCCATTCCACCAGGAATGGTTGCCAAGACCCCAACTCCAGCCCCCAGGGGTTCCCATGGCCAGCTGCTGGGGAGGGAGGCCCTGGCTGCAGCTGGCTGCAAAGACCCCTGGAGACTGTAGTTGGGGTCTTTGCAATGTGTCCAATGGGGCTTACTTCCAAGAAAATGTGCATGGAATTGTTGACTTAGAGCCAATTCTAAGCTCTGCAGCACTGTCAGTGTGCACATACCACTATCTCTAGGTGTGGAGAGCAGGGAGCACAAGCTCATGGGACACCATCGAGCTGACTTGAAAGTGCAGCTTTTCAGGGTGGGGAAGTGGAGAAGGGCAGAACTAGGCAGGGGGAGGATCTGGCACAGAAGGGGGACAGAGACAGCGGCAGACTGTGCCACCATATCCTGTGTGCCTCCTGGGCCTGGCAGCCTGACATGGGTCTTCTTGACTCTACACCTGCTCAATAGTAAGGAGACCCATTGCTGCTGGCTGCAGTCTACCTGGGATAAGGGAACAAAGGCTCCATTACCTTGAGGAGACCTCCTACAATATCCCGGCACCTGTAGGGCCCAATGGTAGCCTTTTTGGAGCTGTCTGTGCTGAGAAACATAGAATTGGACTGCCTGTCCTCTAACAAGGAATTAGCGCACTTATACTAGGCCACAGCCATACCCCTGATATGAATGAGGCAAATGGAAGCCCTGAACCTCCTCAACACAAGCTTGCCGAGAGCATTACATGGCCTTCTGCATGTACCAGCTCCCAGATCTAGTCCTTGGCAATTTCGGGTGCAGAAGAGAACTGTCTGAAACCCTGGAAAGCGGCTGCCGATCGGGTATCCCAATACTGAACTAGATGAATTGAAGGTCTGTATAAGGCAGACTCCTATACAAACAGAAGGATGTGGAGAACCACATCCAAGGCCAGGGAGAACCAGGAAGAAATGGAAGCATTGTGGGAAAGGTTCTCTTCCCCAAAGAGGTAATGGTATTCAGACTAAGGCAAACAGCTGAGAATCTATGTTGCAGGATGCTATGGACAAAGCTTACATCAAAGCAATGCCGTAGTGCAGTGTTATTCAAACTGTGGGTCGGGACCCACTTGGTGGGTTGTGACCTGATGTCAGGTGGATTGCGGAAAACTGGGAGCAGCCATCTTGGAAACTGCAGACCTTACTCTTGCTACATTCCTTTTATGAGTGTTAACAATTTGAAGTTTCAAGTGAGTTCTTTTAAATTTTGTTTTAGTTCAGTGCTTTTACATCATATTTTGTACTCTTCTTGCTTTCTGTCAGGGATGTTCCATAGTTGTGCAATTGCTGCAGTCTAAGAATGCCAGTTTGCATTCCAGGGCTGTCATTTTAATATGCACTTCCTGCTTGATGATGTCATTTCCAGCTTTGGCATCACATCCAGGTTAATAAACTCACTTCTGGTGCATCCCCATATGAGTGTCATTCTAAAATGTGGGTCCTGGTCTAAAATGTTTGAGACCCACTGCTGTAGTGTTATGTAATGCTGGTGATTTCACATGTACATCATACTGTAAGGATGGTTCCTTGGGCCAAAAAGCATAAAAGTCACAAGCAGTAGCTCAATAGCAAGGAGACCCATTAATGCATGCACTCGTCCTCTGAATCCACTAACTAGCTGTGGTGGGAGTGTGTCAATGTGATTCATTGTGACTGTGCAGAAGCAAACTTTGGCCATTCCTTCTTTTCCTTGATGCATTGTCCGAAACACTTGTATTTTGAGAACTCCGTTTGAAAGCGGCCCCAGCTAAACCCGTCGCTATCTTCCAAGTACATTGCTGCTTAAGTCATTGCATCGTAAGCATTTATTTTAATATGCTGTAGCTATTATTAAAATCACCTTCAAATGTTGACTCAAAATCCCTCCCCGCTTTGCGGAAATTGTCCTGAAATTTCGATCATTACCACTAATACGTTTCATTTCTCCTCTCCCAGACTATACTTCTGCCTTTCCAATTTGTGCGTGTGTGTGTGTGTGCCTGCTGTGTACGAAGGAATATCGGTGTCAATTTGCTAAAACAAATAAGCGGGGTGAGGTTTTTTCCCCCTTTGATCACTTGTTCTGTTCTTATTAATAAATACATCAAGCTGAAAGCAGCCTCTCTCTATTGTCGACTAAGTGGCAGCTTGCACTGAGTGATTTAAAAGTTCCCTATTACAAAAAGGAAATCTCTTTAACTATTTATAATCATCTTTGTGTAAACTGTGCTCACATGTACAAGCAGGATAAAAAGAGGCACAACCCACCCACCCCCCGCCCGGCTGGGTTGGGAAAGGGTCACAGTGGTGTGTGTGTGTTTTTTCCCTCCCTTGAAAGGACATACTCTCTATCAGGGACCAAGAAAGTCTCCTTTTTCCTTCCGCGTATGAAATATTTACATGCTAGTCAGTATCAGGAATACCCATTTTCCATAGTGCTGTACCAACCCTGCCATCAACGTGGTGGTTAATTAAGTGTGACCTAAACCAACTTGACTTGAGCTCGGCATTAAATGCACAAAACCCATTTGAGCTGACCAGCAGCAGAAGTGGTACTCAGAGAAATTGGAAAGGATTTCTCCCAAATGCTTTCTACTTACTTACAGCACTCAAGTAATGGCTGAAGATTAGCATATGACATGACAGATTACATTAAGTCATGTCTTTCCAGCGCTTTATGACAGCGCTATCACATTAGCTTCTTAGCACCCGCACATCGAGGCAAGCAAACGTTTTCAGACCCTCTTATTCAAATCTACAAGCTGACATGGCAGCCTTGATATGATTATTAGTCATTTGAGAGACTTTAATTCACGTCATCAGATAACAGGTTTTGCTAAAAGGGTAAAGGAACTGTCTGCTTTTAATAAAGCCCTAAAAAAAAAAAAAGACCCTCAGAAACCGGCTCTGCTCTCCGGTTCTCCCGGCTTGACTTCATTGACAAGATCTCCTGAAGAATGAACTTGAATTGAATAACTAAGCAGACATCTAGTTTGGGAGAAAAACACACGCACAGACAGACTCTACTCAAAACTAATGTGCAGAGATATATCCTCCCTTTCCTGTGTTGCACTGGATTCAAGCACAGTGTGAACTGTCCTTTAAAAAAAGAAGACCTCTCGTAACAAACAGCAGAAGACAGAGGGGAACGCTGACAGCTGTTATTGCACTAGCACTAATAGTAATTTTTAAAACTTACTGCCTGACCATGACAATACCATGTTGTAAAGTAAAGGGTTAACCGATGGCTTCTGGCAGGGCCTGACAAATACATGCAGTTAAAGATCACTAAGGTTTGTGATCCTATATCTTCTGTCCATTAAAGTAACTCTGCTAGCATGCAGTTTTTGCATGCAGTTTTTGCTCTGTTTTCCAAGTACTGCATTAGGAAGAGTACAGGAAGGTGTAGTGCAGTGATTCTCAAACTTTTTAGCACCTGGACCCACTTTTTAGAATGTTACATGTGTCAGGACCCACCGAAAGTGATGTCATTAACCTGGAAGTGATGCCATAGACAGAAGTGACGTCACAAAGCAGGAAGTGCCATCATTGTGACATAATCAAATTACACTCTTGGAAGGCAAAATGGCATTCTTGGACTGCAACAATTGTGCAAATATGATAGAAAGCAAGCGTAGGACAAAATATTATGTAAAAGCACTGAATTAAAAACCATTTAAAAAAACCTCACTTGGAAATTCAACTTTCCAAGTTTCCAACTTTCCAAGTTTTGTGAGTGTTCACACTCACAAAAGGAATATAGCAAGAGTAAGATCTGAAGCTTCCAAGATGGCTACTCCCAGCTTTCACGACCCACATGACATCAAGTTGTGGCCTACCAAGTGGGTCCCAAGCTACACTTTGAGAAACACTGGAGTAGTGGTTGTGGTGTTGGACTTATTGCTAGAAGATTTAGGTTCAGATCCCCAGGCAGCCGTGGAGCTTCCTGGGTGGCCTTGGGCCAATCATTATCTCTCAGCCTAAGCTATTTCATAGGGTTGTTGTGAGGGCAGAGAGGAGGGAATGGACTCTGAATTCATTGGAGGAAGAGTGGTATAAAAAACCAAAAATAATTAAAATCTGCACTTACGGTACAATTAGACATGTCTACTCAGAAGTAAATCCCATTGAGCTTACTCCCTCGTAAGTGTGTATAGGATTGCAAAGCTTTCAATAAGAAATCTCCATTCAAAAGTGCTAGGGACAGTGGAGTTGGGCATGTAACATTGCCTGTTTTGAATGAAGGAGGGTTCAGAGGCACATAGAATGTACAATGTTTAGGAGCTGATCGAAGGTGAGAGTGCAATAGGGAGACATCTGCAGGTCAGCAGAGATTTTTCTTGCAAGACCTGTGAATTCTATATTACTCACTAGCTTGTCGTTACCCGGCGTTGCCCGGGAATTTATTTATCCCAAGCTTCTATTAGACAGGAAAAAAGGAATGAATTCTATTTATAGTGTAAAAGCAAAGTAATTTTATGTAGAGGTAATTAAAAGTGTAAGTACAGTATAAAAATTATAAAGTAAAATCTTTTACAAATTCACTATAATATTAATTTAACTCAAAACTTGATTATAAACAACATTTTTAGTTTCACCTCCAGGAGCAAGGATAAATACATTCCTGGGTGAACCCACCCTTGAGCAAGCAACATAAAGTTGTCTGTGGGAGAAACATGGCGATATCAAATCCACTCCGCAGTACTTAATGGACTGCCCCTGTGACTTGTTGATCATGATCGAAAATGCAAGTCTCACTGGAAATTGCAATCTCTTAAAAGGGAAATCTGTCGGAATGAGTGTTATCCGTGGGGAAAAAACTGTCACCCTCTCCCTTTCTTGTCAATATCATCGCTTTAATTACAGTACCCAGCATCTTCTTGACACACAGCCTTGTGCCGTTGCAAAGTTTTGGCGGGTCGAGGTTCTGTAGTAAAATAATTGGAGTTCCCAGAGTTCTATTCGACTAAACTTGGGTTTAAATGTCATCGGGACTGTCACCAATCAGCTTAGCGACACCGAAAACTATGGATTTGACACTAATGTCGATCATTTTGGACATTTTATTTTTCACCCCTTCTCACCCCCCATGGGGTGAACTTGGGGCTCAACTTGGGCTCAACTTGGACTGAAACGGCATCAGGAGTGTCACTATTCATCTCAGCGACCCTGAAAACTATGGATTAGACACTAATACCAGCCGTTTCCAATTAGATTTACATGTCACCCCCTTCCACCTCCACCCCTAGACCCACCCTGAAATACTTTGTCGTCCTAATAGGGATGACATGAGAGTCCACACCATAACACCTGATGTTCTTGGTTTCTTTTAGTCTAGTACAGCACTTGGTGCGGCTTTTTGAAAAAAGTTGGGCTGCAATGCTTAAGCAATTAATTGGATAGATTAATCATTTGTTGAAACATGGTATAAAATATTCTTAATAATAATGCAGATGTAAATGATCATCATTAAAGCTCATCAATTAATTTACTAATTTCTTCAGCTAGGTGACATCCCTACAGAAATAAAAATACCAGCACGTGCATCGTACCTTCTATATCCTTCCTCCATTTTTTATTTGTAAAATCTAAATGACAACACATGTTTCTTGATGTTGATGGTTTTGAACAGTATCTCCCACACTAGCTGGTTTTTTAATCTGATGTTGCTCCTTTATTCACCTGCTCATTTATTCCTGAAAACCCTGACAATGTGAATCCCAAATGGTTGTGTTCCTCTGTTTTTCCCTGTAACATTGTTGTTTTCCCCTCCAGGTTCTCGTTTATGGAATTTTTATTTTACCATCCACCTCATTTGATGGGCAACCTTTTCAGGTGTGGTGAACTATTGCTATGATCTCACCTGGGGGGAAGGAGAGATCAGTGACACTGCTGACAACTATGTGTTATTCTGCCTATTCAGCCCTAGCAGGCCCTGTCCTTTAAAAAAAAAAAAAGCTGTATTGAAAGCTGACCAAGTTCTCCCTACCCACCTTATTCTATAGAAGCTCAGGGAAACTGCCAGCCTTTATTTTACCTGGCTTCTCTGGGCTAGCTGCAGAGGTTGATGGAAAAGCTTTTCCATTGCATCACGTTCGCTCATTAGTAATATTGTTTGTTTATTTATTTATTTATTTATTTATTTATTTATTTATTTATTGAGAAAAAGCAAAAGAGAAAGACGAGATGTTCACTTCCATAACCCAGCCCAGAAGCCCCATGAAACTGGCAGCATTCGCCAGCTTCATAAAGCTTTTCCTGACCGACTGTGGAGTGGGGTGAAAACCTTGATACAAGCAGGACCTTCAAACACAGCTGGCAGAAAGTACTGCACTCTTGATGATCCTGGAAGGATTCAGGGGTTTTGCACTGCCTACCAACTGCACTGTACTGAAATTTGACATGAGCATTTGAGCAGCGGAATTCACAAATGCAAATTCCTCCGCTTGAATTAAGCAGGATCAAGGTGACCGTAGGCAGGTGGGGAAGGCAGATGAAGAGGAGGATGCAGTGACAGGGATAGAACACAAGACGGAGGCGGGAGGCACACCAGAACATCCTTTTCCACTGAATGAGACAGGTACTGCAAGTCCCAACAGATGCTATTTGCATCATATCAATTGGAGGGAGGGAAGGAGGGGACCCCCCCCAAGTGTCTTCTCCCCGGTGGCAATGATGTGAATAGTGTCCGTTTCCTGCAATGCACCTGTCTGTAAAAGGATACCAGCATCTGTCATACAAATGCCCAAGTATGGCATTATTAAGGGGAGGGCTCCCATTCCCCTTCTGCCTCCCATTCTGTCCAGGGGGTGTGGGGAGCCCACAGACCCATCTGCAGTGCTCCCCATGCCTCAGAACACCAAGGAAATGCGATGGTGACACACTTGTGGGTTGCATTTGCGAAATCAGAACAGAGTCATGATTGCATTTTTTCAGCATTCTGAGGCATAGGAACCACTGCAGAGAGGTTGGCACGACCCATGGTCAGTAAGGAAAAAAAACGTTTTTTCCCCACCACTGGTGTGATCCTGGGGACAGCGACAGGGCTTCTCAGGCCAGGGCATCATGACACCCCAGTTTGAGAACCTCCGCCTTTGGGGATGAGAATGGGGTGATTGCTCATCTCTAATTGGACAAATGTTGCAATACACACCCCTCTTTCTGTCTCGGGCCTGAGCACAGTTGTTCATAGGTTGCATCCCAGCCTCAAAGCAAGAGGTTTCTTGGTGAAATCAAGGAGTCCACGAGAAGAGCTTGATGATGATGATGATGATGATGATGATGATGATGATGATGATGATGATGATGATATTTTTTCGAGCCTTACAGTTTTAAGGTTTTCTTTATTGCTTCCTAACTGCCTTGGACTCACTGGCAGGGAATATAGTTAAAAATAAGCAAACGTAAAAATATAGATACAAATAGTGGGCAGACATCCCTCTCTCTCCCATGTACACTATCTGGCCAATGCTTGATGTTCCCAGACTACGTGTGTTGGCGAAGTCTTTTAAGACAGATGGCCATCATCTGTTCAAATAATCCAAAGGGAGAGACACATACTAAAAGTAGGGTTACCAGCATGCTAGATGAGGAATGTCTTTCTACTCTGGTTTTTGCTCCACTGGTCTTACACAATCTTTCTAATCTTCTGTCAGTTATCCTTCCCATCATGCCTTCTGCTTCATTTTTCAAGATCAGAAGAAGGCATTGCCTGCCTTGAACACATTCAAAACCGGCCAGGTTCATCCACCCCATCTGCAACTGGTGCATCTCATTACAGCTCCTGCTGGGCTCTCGAGTTCCATGGAGTTCCTTGTGCCCCTTGAAAACTCAGCAGACAGGATACCTTTCAAGCCAATGGAAATACCTGCATTCACTTGAATAGCTGTGCATGTAATGGTGTAGCAGGCTGAATTCCATGCTTCATTATAGGTGGTGTCCCGACCTCTAAATTGATGAGTCTCGATTCCCCTCAAGCCATGATGACCTTCCGCTAACGTTGGCTGAGGAGTGCAGCGCTATTTTCCTTTGCACAGTGAGAGCCCACACCCCCAGCCTGCTTGTATCTCTTTGCCTCATTAATTCTCCATCTCTTATAAAGCTGCTTCTTAAACTGCATATATTTTAGCCTTGCTTATGCCTCTTAATTTCTCTCTTTTTCTCTCTAATTGGATTTATGACTGAGCACTTTAATTTATTCATCATTTATTTTTATTTTTTTTATGCAACTGCGTTGCGTAATTTAAAACATTACTTTAGATGATTCTGCATAGTGTTCTGGGACAAAGTTTTGTCTGAAAGATGCCGTGCAAAATCAAGTTGTTCTGCTTCATATTTTAAACAGATTTTTTTCCCAAGGTTTTCTATGAAGCATAAAAGGATGCTTTATGTTCTATGTTGTTCATTGACATTTTCAGTCATGTGTGTGTGTGTGCACAAAAACACATACATATGCATATATAGATATGTTAAGGGTGGAGTACGTTGCTTTTATATCTACTGTATCAATCAATCAATCAATCAATCAATCAATCAATCAATCAATCAATCAAGGTCAATCCACCCTTAACCAGTGGAACTCCCTGCCAGAAGATAACTGTGACTGAATGCTTAGGTCTTGACATTTGGTTGATTATAGTAGGACTTCCTGTCATACAATACTGATAAAAACGCTGTTGGTTGACTACAGTAATAGAGTGAAACCAGCTGCTTTGGTGTTTATTCTCTTTATACACATGAGGTAGTTTTGGACCCTGTATAGAGTAAACGTTCTCTATTACCATTTTGTGTGAATAAATGTAATTCAGCTGCTGGATGGATCAAAGATGTATTGACGTTGTGCTCTTACACAAACCCATCATTCTTTGCAAAATCTGGATTAGGGAGGACTCCAGTCTTACCATGTGCTCAGTTATTTGACAAGCCAGTTCTGCGTGGATCTGCATGCAAAAGGTCAACAAGTGCCAGCAGATCCTAATTCCCTGGCAACGCAATGTAATATCCAAATAAGAATATGTTGTATAACAATTATGTGCACACAAAAGATACACTGATAGTGCTATAAATAACAAATGCTACATTAACATCTCCTAAGCATATATGGGGACCAAATCAGTATGTTAGTTATGGTCAAGTCTCACTGAAATGAATGGAGATTGATGGGCAGCCTGATCCAAGGCTGCCTTACCGCCAGTGCTGCGACCATAGTGCTGGTGCTGGGTGTTGCAAACCTGCCAGGTGGCATGGTGGGAAGGACGGCACTGCCCCTTCCATGCCCCTTCAATGGTATGAGCTCTGGCTGCTGGCAGTGAGCAGGTAAGTACCAAGCAGTGCTGGTGCATGGGGGTGGCAGAAGGGCATGGAAGAAGCATTCCTGGGCAGAGGGGGCAGAGAGAGCATGGAACTGGGTGGTGATGGTGGGACAAGCCCAGTAAGGGGTGGGACCAGTGGAGGCCTCCTCCGCTAAATCCTATCCCCATGATGGGCTTGAAAGCCTGTCATGGGACTTCTTGAGTCTGCCCCAATACTGGCGGAGATTTGAGAAGCCCCATTGGGCAAGCTGGGTTGAATGTCCCCTTAGTCCGAGGAGACTTCCAGCCCACTCAGTTCCAGCACAGGATGCAGTGGTGGGCATTTAGCACTGGGGATCCTGTGCTGAATAGGAATGAGTCATTAGTCATAAATAATATGACTATTATTATATTCTCCCCCCCCCCCATCAATGCAGCTGCGCCACTGGGACACACGCTACACCCTGAAAGGAAGCAGTGTTGGAGATCTCCTGCACTTAAGGGAACATTTGTTGCCTTGCCCCGGGGAAAATCTCTGCTGCTGTGATGGGTCTACTCAGACCTGCGCCTGCATTTTTGCTGGTGCAAGTTCAAGCGAACCAGCGAAGGTGGATCGAAGGAAGGTGGCCTTGGCACCCATCTTCCCGCCCTTTTCCTTCTCCCCACCCTGTTTTGCCCACCCTCTATGCTGACTTACTGGCTCCACGGCTTCATCAGAGACTACTGGCATGTGGTTGCACACGGCTGGCTGTGGTGACCCAGCTGCACAGAATGATGGGTGGCCTTTTCGGACTACACTAAAGCACGCTGCACCCCCCAGAATGCAGGTTCCAGTAGTGCAGCAGGCCCGTGGATTAAGCCCTGAGTCCGTTGCATTCACTGGGACCACAAGTAATGGTTTCTAAATTGGTCCCATAATGAATGCCTGCATTGAGTGTGCCCAGTGTTGCATTGTGCCATCACTGGAAGAGTGTTTAGCAGATTTTCTCTCTGATTCTGTAGGATACTGTCTCATGTTTGTTGCTTCTGCTGTATAATAGAAAGGAAAACCAATCGCCACAAGCCAGCAACAGATCATTGAAGAGTTCCTTGCAAAGGTTTCCTCAAATGTCATTCCTGGCCTCAGTGGCTTCTAGCCACTACTTGCAGCTACAAAAGAAATCCACCCTTTTCCTTGCATTGTCAGCATAGGGGTTCTTTGGGCAGGAGATAAGGGCATGTATCCAAGGCCATCCTAAGAAGGCTTTCCACCCATGTGATGGGGCTACTGAGAAGCTACCACAGCTACTCACTGGAGTAACCCAGACTACCTGTAGGAACCACTCACCTCTGGGACCCTCACTTCCTCAACTATATGTTTATGTCATGCCTAATAAAGAACACATTTAAAAAAATAATAATTAGAGAATGTTTTTGAAAGGCATACATTTTTTCTCATATCCTTTCATGTATTCTGATAGGAACCACAACACCGCATTGCCGTTGAGTTGACAATTTGATTTTTCATGGCATCTTTTGCCAAACTGCCCCCAAATACTATGCAGAATCAGTGAAAGTAAAGTTTTAAATTATGCAAAAAAAAAAAGGAAAAGAAAAAGAAATGATATTCATTCTGTAGCTCTGAGTACAGATTACAATGCTGAAAAAAAACCATTAGCATCACACCAATGATGTTTAGTTGTAATTTTTGAACATCTGCCATACAAACATGGGAACATTCTGACTGCTCTGTCAGCAACCCACTGACTATCAGAAGCTGATATCAGATATTATCAGATATCAGTGACCAGCTAAGATACATCTAAATATTTTTATCATACTTGCAGAGGCGGATCTAGGGGGGGGGCAAGTCTGTAAGTTTTGCAAGAAGCCTTACCTTGCAGTGGAAAACACTCCTCTCCTGCACTGTTCTAGCCAATCCTCACAGGGAACAGCAACATCTTGGCGTTGCTTACTGGCTACAGCAGCAAGGGAGAGGAGGGATTTACATGACAGGGTAAGGCTTCTTGCAGCACTTACAGATTTGCCCCCCCTTAGATCCACCTCTGCATACTTGTGAATAAAAAGCAAAAAGCTATGCTTTTGTGCCATTTGCATTCATTTCCATTAGACATGTGCCAACCGAAGAACACTGCAGTGGGGATTGTAGCCCAGTCCTATCCAACGTTCCAGCACCAGTGCAGCCATGCCAATGGGACACATGCTGCATCCTGCTGTGGGGGACAGTCACGAAGACCTCATCAATGTAAAGGAGTGTTTGTTCCCTTGCCTCAGGGATGTATTGCAGCTGCATCAGCACCGGAATGAGGGATAGGATTGGGCCCTGTGTCCTCAGCTGTCTTATTTTGCGATATCCAAGAGTATCTCCAGTTCCTTCAAGGGAACCCCACGCTTTCTGTTGATATCAATGGAATCGGTTCAAGAGTATGTTTCTCATCTTGAGAAGCACAAACATTTTGAAAGCCCTTTTTTTAAAGCAAGGCAGAAACCCTTCAAACAATGTTAACGTGGCATGATAATCATACTGACAATGGTTTGTAATAGTTTGCCAAAGTTTTGTGTTATATAAACTCGAAATCCATATTGCTCTTGTAACCCTTTGCCAGGATCCTTTTGTCTTTCAAGTGTCAACTCACATTCGGAACAAAATCACATTGCAGTAAACTTGTGTTAATTGATACATCATGGAGAGGTTTTTTCTGTTCATTTGCGGAGGAACCCTCGGTCTTTCCTCCTACCTATAAAAAGAATGCAGTGTGCATGTTCCCAATAAATTGAGGCTGCGCTGAGCATATTTTTGTAATTGCGAGTTTAATCTTGAATTTAAAAAAAAGATAAAAAATTACAAGTGCCCCAAGTTTCTGAGAATGCAATCCTAACCTGGGGTTAGGCCGACACAAGGGCCACCATAAAGCATGCATGGACCACTCTCGGATGGCACAGGTCTGTGTGCTGGTCTCTCTGACTTGGGGCGTAATCCTAACCTGGAGTTAGGCTGGCTCAGTTAGGCCAGTAAAGTTTGGCTGGTACAAGGGACACCATAAAGTATGTTTGGACCACTCTCGGAGTCAGAGAGGCCAGCACACTGACATGTGCCATCCTCCCAAGTAGTGACCGCATAAGACATCTGCTTTCCCCAGTTCCTTCTGTTGGCTCCTCTATGTGTTCACCTGACTTGCAACACTCCTGACCTTCCTCACTTGCCTTTTTCTCTCCCTGGAACGATCCCTATTGCAAACTCTGATTTTAGTCCTACTGTATTTGAAAACTGTGGGGCTGGTTCACCCACATGTGCTCATCATAACTGCTGCAGCATCAAGTGGTGTTTGCTCATGTAAGTGATTTATCAAAGATCACCTCACCTCCATTCAAGGCTTTTAAAAGGAGAACTTTCATGCAGTCAGCTGAAGGTCATTGTGGAAAGCTTTTGTGTTATATAAACTAGAAATCCACATTGCCCTTCAACTCTTTGCCAGGGGTTGAGATGAGGGATGAGACAAGGGATGAGACAATCAGGCAATGTCCATCCATCTGTGAACCAGCCCTGTCCCTTCGAGAAAGGAAATGCAGGACAGGAAAAACCATAAGAGAACCATCAGAATGGCAAGGCGCACAGTGGTGTGTGATGATGTGTTGCCTCCACTGAGAATCCATCATCCGTATTGCAGGTATCATGTAGATCAGTGTTCTTCAACCTTGGAGTGGGGAGCCCAATGGGGTCATGAAACCTCAGTTGCAGGGTCATGGCAATTTACGGGAATGAAAAAGGTTGAAGACCACTGGACTAGAGCACCACCAGGTAAAGGGGGAGGCATCTGATGTACCCCTTCAGGTACCAGGAGATGGTGTCCCAGTCCTGCTCAGCTGCTTAAATATTGTGCTAAAATAGTTTTCATTAGTGCCAGGCTTCATGGTAGCTTTTTTTGTTCTCTCCAATAAGAATATTTAGGGCGCAATCCTGACCTGGAGTTAGGCTGGCACGGTTTGGCTGGCACAAGGACTACCATACAGAGGCGGATCTAAGGGGGGGCAAATCTGTAAGTTTTGCAAGAAGCCTTACCTTGCAGTGGAAAACACTCCTCTCCTGCACTGTTCTAGCCAATCCTCACAGGGAACAGCAACATCTTGGTGTTGCTTACTGGCTACAGCAGCAAGGGAGAGGAGGGATTTACATGACAGGGTAAGGCTTCTTGCAAAACTTACAGATTTGCCCCCCCTTAGATCCACCTCTGCTACCATAAAGTATGTTTGGACCACTTTTGGAGTCAGAGAGGCCAGCACACAGACATGCGCCATCCTCCCTCATGCCGAGAGTGGTTCAAACACACTTAACAGTGGCCTTTGCGCCAGCCAAACTTTGCTGGCCTAACTGTACCGGCCTAACTCCAGGTTAGGATTGTGCTTTTAGGGCAATGTATATATTGCCCTAGTGTGTGTGTGTGTGTGTGTGTGTGTGTGTGTGTGAAAAAGCATGAAAAAGGTTGAAGGCCACTGATGTAGATGATAGGTTATTTCCCTAAAGCTCCCAACAACCTCTTGCCACTCTGGATGGAATAAGGCAGGGCAATACTTTTACGGGTGCTCCTGAACTGGTAGTAGTTTATGATCAAGTAAAGGACAGCTGCTTCCCAGGAGTTACTATAGGACGGAAATGAAGTTGGAAGAAGTGTAGCTCACCACTGTTAGGATTCTCTTGTGACAGCCAACTGCGACTTTAATTCTCATTTTCTCTGTCCTGGTCTCTAACAGATTGCATTTCTCTCCGTCTCCCTCTTTCTCTCTCTATCGCCCTGTTATTATTCTTTCCCTTTAAGGCGATTAATACCTTTCAAGAAATGGACTTGTGTGCTGATTCAACTATTCTGAGTGCTAATATATGGAGTCCACAGCACTGAGAACAGCTGTTTGATCACTACAACCTGATGGACCCTGATGTACAACTGCAGTTATCTCAAGCGTCCACCGTTTGCAGGACTCTAATACTTATCACACTGCGACTTGAATACGGAGACACTGCTAGGTGGAGGAAATCAATTGTTCAAGGAGTTAAGGGAACTGTGAGTTCAGATTAATCTTGCCTGTTAACAATGCTCGTCATGCTAGAAAATCAACTGGCAATGCTTGCTTTAGATTAGAAGGAGGGCAGAAAAGGTGGCTTGGGGGGGGGGTTGTCGCTTTTACAGTAGGGCAAAGTTTTCAGCAGCCAGAAAATTTTCAGGAGCCTAATAAACAATGATAAAGATGAAAAATAAGAGAATTAAGGTCATGACTTAAAATGGATTATGACCTGGTATCAATGTGATGCCAGTACTAGAGTTGTCTCTTGCTTCTCACATGTAGGGTTTGAACCTGGTTTGCAAACCCAAGTTAATGCTGATCCTGGTTAGTGTTACCCACTGTCAGGGCAGACATAATACCATATCTCAGTGGTTCCCAAATGTTTTCAGCTGGCAGCTCCCTTGACCTTCTAGGCCACTGGCCACAGCTCCCCATTAGGGCTACAATCCTATACATTGTATAGGGCGATGAGTTTTTTTGTGAGGATTCCAGAGCTCTCCAGGTGGGTTTCTGCTTCTCCCCAGGAAGCCACGGCTCACAGTTTGGGAAGCACCATCATACCTGGATAATATTTGACAACGGAATCCCTGAAGGAACAGTACAGGGAATGCGTACAGGAAAGTTGATGAGGAGAATGCAGGAGTTGCAGCACCCTGTCAATCCCTTAAACAAGGTCAAGAGTAAAGCTAGGAAAGTGCCTCTCTCCCCTCCATTTGTGACCAGTTGGCTTAGAAATGAAATGAGTTGATTTAAAAAAAAAAAAAAAACCTGGGGAACGAGCCTGCATCATTTCCAAGCTATTCACTAAGGGCCCAATCCTAAGGGCATGTTATGCCAGTAGAACTCACATTCTGTCAGTATAATGCACTTGGGGGCTGTTGCAAATGCAACTCCACTGGAAAGTGAGCGTGCTGGCAAGTGGACGGATCTGCTCAGTGAGAGACTCTGGGCACCCACTACTATGGTGGAGTACTACTATGGTGGAGTACAACTAAGTCTGTGCAGGAGCTGGGAGGGACATGGAGAGAGGGTGAAATGGAGCACTGGTAGGATGGGTAAGGAGGAGGGCAGATTGGGCCCTGGAAGGGGGTGGGTTTTGCAGCAGTGGTGCCCGCCAAATCCAAACCCCCTTCCTGGACCTAATCCGCATTCACAGTTCAATGCAGACTTACACTCAAGTTGACCCAATGGGCCAACATGGGCTTACCCCGGGGAAAAGGAACAAATGTTTCCTTACCCCAAGGAGGCCTCCTGAGGTTGAGACTCCCCCACTGGATTCAGCAGATGCTACACTGACGCTACTGCATCACTGTGCTGGGAACTGCAGTGGATTGGGCTGCCCCTTCTTCTGAGCCCCCTAACTAATTTCATCACATCCACCCACTCCTTTCCCCAAATTCCCCTTCCCTGTAAATACTTATTGGGGCAGAAATGAAGCAGTCACCTTTTGGGAAATGACATATCCCAAAGGTCCCAAGAGCATTTTCTCCTGACTTTCGCCAAAGAGGGAAGGGTGGAAAACAGCTTGTGGCCGGAACACTGCTACTGTTCTGACCCTCTCTGTGTGCAAAGGAAAGGGATTTCCAGGCCTTGGATTGGTGGGGAAGGAGGATATGGAGCCACCATTGGAGGGGTAAGCTGGGAATTTTTCTCTAGTTTGGACTTCAATACAAGCTGAGAAGAATTCAGGTTCTGCTGATGTTCACTTCTTTGAAACCAGGCCCATCAACTTATTTTCCATCCCGAGCATAGCAACCTTTGTGGTATCTCTACTTACAGGACTTGTCATCTCATTTTCTTACTGCCCCCATGATGAGCTTAAAAGTATCTCTCAATGATTACTGTATATGTGAAGAAAAAAAGGATTTCAGATCATGTCTGTCAATGAAGTCTACCAAATATGCATTAGCTATAATTCTCCATCTCTGAGTGTACACATGCAATTATCTTTTAGAGATCGTGCCTTCTATTAACATGACAATTGTCATTCTTCCTTCTACTTCAGTTTGTGTAAAAAAAATAATGTTTATGTAAAAGGGGGGAAGGAGAAACTCTAATCAAAACCCTAACTGAGACATTTATGCTGCTATTACACTACATTTTTCACACATTAGATTGCTTTTTTGTATATACTTAGCAAAGTCCTTTTGTACGCAATTTCCTAACAGATCTACATATTCAACACATAGGGGTACTGTAATCTCATCTGACTTCTCATGCTGTCTTAGGAAAGGACATGTTTAATTATATTCAGCAATATTAAAGCTGACACAAAGCAAGTATGCCGAGAACCAGACGGGTGTAACCTATTTGTTTCTTATCTCTACAGTGTGATCGTCATTGGCTTCCCTTGTTACCAGGGGGAGTGTGAGGCTGAACCTGGGATCCTCTGCATATGCCTTCCACTGAACTACACCTCTGTCCCCTAAGATGTCCCCCAAGAGGAGAGGTTGGTGTGTGAGCAAAATGCCCTTGGTTGAGACAGGATGAATGAGGGCACAATCCTAACCTGGAGTTAGGCCAGCACAGTTAGGCCAGCAAAGTTTGGCTGGCACAAGGGACACCATAAAGTATGTTTGGACCACTCTTGGTGTCAGAGAGGCCAGCACGCAAATGTGCACCATCCTCACTGACACTGAGAGTGGTCCAAGCACGCTTTACAGCGGCCCTTGTACCAGTCAAACTTTGCTGGCCTAATTGTGCCAGCCTAACTCCAGGTTAGGACTGCACCCTGAGAGAAAGACAGACCAAGTACCATTGGCTAGAGCAGCTGCCACTCTACTCCTCTTTCCACCCCCATTTCCTCTTTCCAGCATCCATTCCAGGGGCTCTGGCCAACCAGTGAAAGCTGGGCTGGGTGAAGGAAGGCACTAGCAACAGTGCCATTAGCAACAGCAATAGAAACAGCAGCAGCAGCAGGGTCTGCCATCACAAAGTAATGGAATTGTGCAAGGGAGTAGCAATAGGATGTTATTGGCCATGATGGGTGGTGCAACCTCCTTACATTAGAAGTAGACTACTTCAGAATGCCAGGTGCAAGAGAGTAGCAATAGGGATGCAGGCATCTTGTTGTCTCCTGTACTCACTGAGGCATCTGTGGGCCACTGTGAGATACAGGAAGCTGAACTAGATGGACCTTTGGCCTGATACAGCAGGGCTCTTCTTATCTTCTTTTGATGATGGTGGTGGAGGCATAGTGAAGCACTCTAAACGCTCATGAATGATGTGGGAAGTACTTCAGCACATCTGACTGCCTGAAATCTCTGCTTTGACATCCTTCAGGGGTGGGTCTGGCCCTGATTCCATGGCACTTTTCAGGCTATAAAGTGCTTTACAAATTATCTCATCAAAGACTAATAGCCCACTCCTATCCAATGTTCCAGTGTCGATGCAGCTGCAATGCAATGGTCCCTTACCTTGAGGATGCCTCTGTGACGGTAGACTGGAACACGTGCTCCATTGGCACAGCTTGGTTGATGCTGGCTAGGATTGGGCTGTTGCATGAACAAAGAAGAGCCATGGCATCAAGCGCTGCACATTTCCATCTGGATATTGTCTGCCGAACCATAGAAAAAAGTGAGCAATGCAGCTCTGTTGAAAGGAGACTCTCGAACATTTTGCCGGTGAGATGTCTTTGTCTCTAGAAAAGAAAGGAGGTGCTCTCTCTGACCTTGTGGTGTGCTGACACTAGTACCCAAAATAGCTGCTGATCCAGGTACTCGTGGAGGATGAAAACTGCCTACCCAGTCCAAAGGACACATTGCGTGCCTGGCACAGAGGCTGGATAGAGGACACCATCAATCAGCTTAGCCGGTGATTGTGGACTCCAGCTGGGATCAAAAATATGGAGAAAATCAGATGAAAGCCTATTTCAAAACTGCCGTGTTTGGGACTGGATGGTTTAAGTCTTGGTCTCAAACCACAGTTTGGCTTCAAACTGAGCCGCCTCTGAGTGCTGCCCCTTCAAGTGCGGGTGGGTGACATTTCTGGCATGGGAGCCGGGCCTGAGAAGTTTGCCTTGGCATCCTCTGGACTATGACAGGCCTCTGCATAAACAAAGTGCTTCAGTTCCCCCCCCCCCAGCTGCCATACCTTGAAGTTCATAAACATTCGCATTCATCACCCTCTCCAGGCACCCCCCCCCACATGAAAAGAGCCTGTCTGTGCATGCGTGCACATATGTGTGATCACCAACACAGCCTTGGGAAGCCAAAGGAAAAGCACTCTCTCTTTGCAAACAAGATTAAGCACCTGGAAGCACATAAATCCCACTCATGGAAAATACAACATATCTTAATGAACTGGGACTTGTTTACTCCACATCCAATCAGCCCTCCTCAAAAATAATACCTGGTTTGCGACAGGTATTCGATTTTTGGCAATGCAAAGAATCCAGCGTGAAACATGGAGGGGTCATAGCCATATTGGGGGGTGGGTGGACATCTGGGTAACCCCAGGATATTCCTTTTCAGGCCTCTTCTCTGAAGGCTGGGGGTTCATTTTTAAAACCAGACAACTGCACAATGATCCAAAGCAGTTTTCATTGAACAACTACGTGGCAAATGTAACCTTTAGGAATGAATTTCACATGACAACTGCCAGCTGTTGGATCAGCAAGGAGGACCACACAGAACACCCATTTACATAAGTGGTTTCTCATCCAGCCGGGATAAGCTTATAGGAATCTGCTTCTGTGCAATTAGGGCCAAACTACACATTACAAAGCGCAATCCTAACCTGGAGTTAGGCCGGCACAGTTAGGCCAGCAAAGTTTGGCTGGCACCATGGACACCATCAAGTACAGTATGTTTGGACCACTCTCGGCATCAAAGAGGCCAGCACACAGATGTACGTCATCCTCCCTGACTCCGAGAATGGTCCAAACGTGCTTGCCGGTGGCCCTTGTGCTGGCCAAACTTTGCTGGCCTAACTGTGCTGGCCTAACTCCAGGTTAGGATTGCGCCCTCAATCTGGTGTGTGTGTGTGTGTGTGTGTGTGTGTGTGTGTGTGTGTGTGTGTGTTAATAGTAGCTATGGAACATGCAGGATCAGAACCATGGCACGCAGCCAACCAGTCCTCCCCACCATTTTTGAGAGGAAAGGTTTAAACCCCGCCCCCCCAACAAGCTGCTATTGTAATTTTGATCATTCCCTCCCCAGCTATTTAAAAAGAAGGGGGGTGCAAAATATTTATTAACCAAATGTCTAATTTGGTTCACAGTGTCCTAAGAAGGGTTAGGAGGTGAAAGTCTCTGATCCTTGTATTTGCAATGGTAGAAGGAAATACGTGTGCTAAAACAAACCCAACGCAGAAGGCGAAGTCATGAAAGCAATAATTCAGTTCTTAAATCGCTGGAGCCCCTGAATACCAATGGCATAAATGATAGCTAATAGCACACCGCGGCTTTGCTGAACAGGAAGGACCACCAACAGAAGGGCCTCCAAAGAAGATCTCAGTGGCTGGGCTGATTCACAAGAGAATGGGTGGTCCTCCAGGTACCCTATTCCCAGTCCATTTATACAGTATTGTGATTGGTGAGCATTCTGCATAGCTACATCCTGAACACATCAGGTTTCATAAGAAAACGATTGATTTGCATACTTCTTATGTACAGTATATTTGTCCAGTGTCTTTTCCCTAATATATATAACCAACTTTCCAGCCCTGGGGTAAAGGCAATGCAGCTCTGAGGTAAGTGAACAAACATTCCCTCACCTTGAGGAGGTCTCTGTGACTGCCTCACCCCAACTGCAGGGTGTGCAGCCCATGCCCCATTGGCACAGCTGAGTCAGTGCTGGAAATTTGGTTAGGACTGTGCCCTAAGAGTGCAATCCTAATGTTGCACTCGCCCGGCGTAAGTCCCTTACGTTGACCCAGATTCTGAGTCAGCTGCACTGGTGCACATCCAGCCTCCTGGACGCCACATCCAGCCTCCGCTCTGCCGAAACCGGTAAAGGTTGTGCTGACTGAAGGCAGTCAGTGGGAGGTTGGAAGAGTTGGGGAGGAGAGTATGGAATTGGCGTGATTTGGGGCACTTCAGAATGCCAGGTACAAGGGAGTGGCAATGGGATGCAAGCATCTTGTTGTCCCATGTGCTTTCTGAGGCACCTGGTGGGCCACTGTGAGATACAGGAAGCTAGACTAGATGGGCCTTTGACCTGATCCAGCAGGGCTCTTCTTATGTTCTTTTGAGGAAAGCAAGGAGAGAGTGGTCTGGAAGGCAAATCAGGAGGGGAGTGGGACCTGACTTCGGCTGGATCCTAACCCCTGTCCCTTGCCCAGTCAGCCTTACATGAGCCACTCGGGTTTGCATCATTAGGGGTGGCTGGAGCATGACAAGGGGTAAAGCGATATATATCCCCTTACTCTGAGTTGCACCACAGCCACCCCCTTACCTGTGCTGGATATGGTGCAGGCCAGTTGGCCTGCCTATTCTAGTGCAGGTTAGGATTGGCCTGGAAATCATTTATCATTTCAGTACTGTATTTGGTTTTTGTAATGTTCCCTGTGAGAGTTCGATGTACTTAGGTGTTAGGCGCAGACGTTCAGCTGTGGTGATGTTCTAGTTCGCTGTGTTGGAAGGCTTTATAGGAAATAATAAGATCTACTGCAGTGCTACCCTGTGGGGCGTTTTATGTTCTTTTAAAGGTTGATTCAAAGCTTAAAGTGAATACTGATCAAGATCCTTCCTGACCTTTGGCGCAACAAAGGAGTGGAAAATGGAGCAGGAGATCATGTTCTAATAGGGACAAAGGAAAGACCTTGTAGAAAGAAGATGCTATCAACATGCTCTGTTATGCACATCCAAGGAAGCAGATTTCCAGGTGCCCAGGTGAAGTGGGAGGTCCAGTAGGTTGGGATCTTGCCTCCTTAGAGAGATGACAACCAAACTCATGAAAGATACCTAGATTCTCATTTAGCGGCTGAGATTCCAACAATCCCAAGAATTTAGGTATTTTTAAGGCTGTAACACGGCAGAACCTCAGCACTTAGTTTCAAGGAAGAGTTGCTGAGAGTGCGCTCTGCCATCAGATTGGAATGAGAGAGGCTTGGATCATTGCAAAGAAAAGGCCTATATTTCTTCATATCAAAGGGAGCTGTGCGGGAGCATCAGCTGATGTTGCTGTTAATCTTCAACCTACGGGTGTTAAGACTGAAACATACTAAATTTGTCTTAGAAAGAAAAGATGGTGAGCTGGTGTGGCTTAGTGCATTGTTTCCCAAACTGTGAGTTGTGGCTCCCTGGCGTGCCATGGAAATCAATCAGGGGAGCCACGGAATCCTCATGAAAAATCCACTGCCCTGTACAATGTATAGGATTGCAGCCCTAAAGGGGAGCCACAGCCAATGGCCCAGTAGGTGAAGGTAGTCACCAGTTGAAAAAGCTTTGGAACCACTGGCTTTGTGGTTAAGTGACTGAAGGTGCAATCCCAACCTGTCTTGGAACAGGTAGGCCAAGTTGCCTGTGCTGTATTCAGCACGACGTAGGGGCACAGCTCAGAGTAAGGGGTTTTTATTTGCCTTAACCCATGTTATGTGGCAGCCAGCCCCCTGAGATTACATTGATCTGTGCCCACAATGTCACGGGACAAATCAGAGCGACCTGCATAATGCTGGTTGGGCGGGCACAGGAGTTAGGAAGGATCCAGCCTGCGCTGCTGGGGGCCAGTCTCACCCCTTCTTGGGCCTGCCCCAAAATGCATCCATTCTTCCTTCCCGCCACCCTCTCCAGCTCCCTATGCCAACCTGGCCATGCTGGCACAAAAGTACCTTCTCAAGGCATAGGTCCAGTTCTGCCTGCTCCCAAGTAGCCATGAATGTAGTTTATGGCATGCTCGTGACACTCAGGAGCCAGCACAAGGGACTTGCAATGGTTCAGGGCAGCTTTAGGTTTGTGCTGTGAGCTGTGAGTAAAGATGTCCCTTGCTTGAATTTCATCTAGATTGTGTTAGACAGGCTACTTCCTTGAAGCAGCTACTCAGTGGGAATAGCGTTCCTTCATCAAACAGTATTCAAACAGTATTTCTTATTCACCTTACAGGATTGTTGTACATTAAGATAATATATATGAAGTGCTTTGCATGCTCAGGAAGTGGTATGCAAAATGCTAGGAATCATTCATTCATTCATTCATTCATTCATCATCATCATCATCATCATCATCATCATCATCATATAACATATAATAATAATAATAATAATAATAATAATAATAATAATAATAATATAGAAGAAGAAGAAGAAGAAGAAGAAGAAGAAGAAGAAGAAGTTGCACTTGTGTATTGGTAGCAAGGTTTTTTTTAAAGATGTGAAATTCCTGCCGCTCTGGCTGCAAATAAATGGCTGAAATATTTGCCTCTACCGCGATCCCTGCGTGCCCTGTGTCCATATCACCATCCAGGAAGCTTAAATCTGAGTATTTAGATGTGGCTGCACCATCTGGAGGATTTTCCTATGTTAACAAAATTCCCAGCTGTCAACTGGGATGCTTTTCTCTCTCTTCAGTGTCAAGGGCTAAAGCGACATCCTTTCCATTGGATTATGTTAGATTTTTAATCCAGATCTGTCCTGGGTGGCCCTGAGTGAGATGGAAACATTGGACATTTTCTTCTGATGAGGTGGACCAGTGGTTCCCAAACCTTTTAGCACTGGGACCCACTTTTTAAATTGACATTCTGTCAAGCCTAAAAGAAAAAAAAAACATGCTTCACTTTACCAGCCGCTCAAGCCTCTTCTTTTACCCTTTTTACTATAGTGGGGGTGGGAGGCCCGAAAAGAGCTGAGCTCCACAATCATCAGATTGAGACCGTTCTGGTGGTCTTTCCAGAAAACAAGCACACGTGGCTAAGTCCCTTTCCATAGGACTCAATACATTATCCTTGTCATTTTGGAGAGAGGGATTTCTTTCTCAAGGGTTTGTTGGGGCCTGCGTTCATTGGATCAGGATTGTACTGCTGCCTGATTTATGAATGCCAAGGGGAGTGGCTATAATTATGTTTGGTCAGCAGTGCTCCCCACCTTCCACCCCCATAGCAGCTTTTTAATCCTTGATGCACATAGCCTAATCTGCCTTGTCAGTTTTGCAACACACCAACAATTGGGTTGTGATGGCTCCTAGCCCACAGTTTGGGAACTGCTGAGTTAGATCATTGGTCCATCTAGCTCAATACTCTCTATATCAGTGTTTCCCAAATGTTTTAGCACTGGGACCCATTTTTTAAAACAACACTCCTTCGAGACTCACCTAGCTTTATGAGTCTTCTGAAAAAAAAGAGTTCTAGAAAAAATGATGTTTGTTTACAAGTAATAATAAGACACACACATGCCAGTTCATCAGTGTAATATATGTGAGCAGCTGCAGAACTTCCCATCATGCAGGTGTAATGCATAGGAGGAAATGCCAACTTTTGTCCAACTTCTAAAGTACACCTGTTTCTGACTGACTGAGAATGCTCAGATCTAGGTGAAATGCAAATCCAAAATGACTACTCCATTTGAATTAAAGGAAAGGAAAGAAAATAGTGGTGTTAGATTGAGGACGTCTGAGCATGTACGAACTGAAGCACAAATCCCTGTGTTCTCTACTACAAAAAATGCAGGACTTTTCTGCTGGAAGAAGATGGAGACAAAAGGAGTTGCAAACTTCATTATTGGTAAGTGGTCCGATCTCACAGGATCTTGATACCTGCTTTACCAAAGACCAGTTGAACAGTTGATGTACTGTAACTTCTGCTCTCAAGTTATTCTCACCATTTTTGGCTTGTCTCTAAAAAGTGTGGTGTGAAAGTGATAAGTGGTTACTGAAATCATTTCTTTCTTGTGCAATGTTTATGCACAACTACACAGTGTAGAAACTGGGAGTGAGGTGGCCATGATAGGCTGATGGCAAACAATTATTTTCCCGTGCATCCATGGTCACAAATCATCTGTCAGGAAGAACACTAGTAAACACACATTGAAGGTAGGAACCTAGAAGCAATTTGGTCTTTGAGAAAGTGCTGCAAAAATGCAACTTTGGTACAAAAAGAAAAACCATCAGGGAATATAAACCAACAGGAAATGGCCAGCCTCAAAACTGTAGACATCTAGTGGTGGGAAACCAACCTGCAGAGTCATTTACAAGATGCATGATCTGCATAACCAGGAAGGCTTACATTCTTGTTTATAGCAGTTGCAGAGATTTTTTTTTGAAATGTAAGCATAATACAGGGCGTGTTTGCAATTCTTGTGGTTGTACCTCGACTACCATTAAAAAAAAATTGTATGCTGCATTGGAATCTCACCATAACTTAGAAGTTGGTTGAAATGAGTCTGCTGAATCAGAACACGGCTAAGAACAGATCTTTATGTGGTGAAGAAACTGTTCCAGCTTAACATTTTTGTTGCTCATGGGCCTGTTCTGAGTTGCTTCTTGAAAAGTAAGGAGTTTTTTGCTGCCATCTTGTAACATTAATGGTTGGGTTGAATTCCTGAGAGGAAATCACCACTCTGGCAGAATAGACCCCTCTTCCCTAGCAATGTTACAGAAATGATGGTACTGACTGAGTTCCTTTATGTTCCTGGGAGGATATCTGACTCACTACATGTGTAATTGAAATAGTGCACTGTTGCGTTTAGGTGAGTGATTGTGGGAGGCTTTTCCCAGATCTAAAAATTGGGGCCCTCAGTTTCCTGGATGGGAATTTGCACCAATAGGTTAGGCCATTTTTATTCAAACTGTGGGTCAGAATCACAGTGCGTTGCAACCTGATCTCAGGTGGGTCGTAGAAAGCTGGGATTAGCCATCTTGGAAGCTGCAGACCTTACTCTAGCAAGAGTTCCTGTTGTGAGTGTTACCTGTTTGAATTTTCAAGTCGTGTTTGTTTGTTTTTGGAAATTGTTTTTAGTTCAGTACTTTTACATAATATTTTGACCTAATCTTGCTTTCTGTCAGGGATGTTTCATGGTTTACAATTGCTGCAGTCCAAGAATGCCAGTTTGCATTCCAGGAGGTGTCATTGGATTACTTCACAATGACAGCACTTTCTGCTCAATGATGTCACTTCTGGTATGACATCACTTTCAGGTTAATGACGGATGTTGGATGGCTCCCAACATGAGTGCCATTCTAAAAGGTGGGTCCCAGTCTAAAAAGTTTAAGAACCACTGGGTTAGGCAAAAGAAAAAGAAATCCTAGATTTCTGCACCTGACCCTTGCTTCTGACACAAGGTGATACTGTTGCTGCCTTTTGTAGGGGGAATCATTCCATTATTCAAACCCCCCTCCCCACCACACACAGATCAAACCCTTCAAAGAGGGATCACAGCCTAAATCTTCAGCTAAACCCTTGTGCTGAATACATGCTATCAAGCAATAAAAGCAAATCCTTCATCTTTGGTTTTCCCTCCATAAAATCTGGAGGGAAGCTCTAAATGATGTTCTTTGATTGTGCTTCCAGCATCTCCCCAACGTGCAGCTGTCATGTGGGCGACCACCTCAGACCACTTTACCCTTTTTATTTGGTCCTGAAGGCTACATTCATTTTTTTGACAGTGCAGAGTAATAATTTTAGAAATAACTTAAGCTTTTAGAAATACTTCCTATAGTATTTGAGTTTCAAAAAATAGCAGATTCCCAGAGATCATTTGGAAAGGCATACAGAAGAATATGCCGAAATTTTCCTGCACCCCTGTAAATTCGGATTGGACAATTAAGCATAGTCCCTTCCTATCCTCATTAACTAATAACAGGTTTTGTCCCTTTAACTTTGGAGCACCGCTTTGGAAAATGACCTGTGGAATAAGAACAGGGTAATAGGATAGTCCAGGTAATCAGATTTGATGGAAGCACTACTAATCAGTTTCTTGTAAGGTTTGGGCAGGAATACTTGCATAAGTGTCAATATCTATATATATAAAAACGGACGTGAGTATGTATGTATGCGTGTATGCGTGTATGTATGTTCTGAATAGACTTCCCCATGCCTTGACCGAGTGCCACGAAACTTGGCACACACGTACCTTGCAGCCTGGAAAGAAACACTGCGGGGGTCAGACCCCCCTAGCACCCCCGGGGGTGGGGGTACGCGGTGGTCTTCACGTGAACATCGTCGGAAACGTCTGAAATCGGCGTCAAATCCACAGTTTTTGGGGTCGCCGAGATGAGTGGCGACCGTCCCAATGCCGTTGGAGTCTGGGTTCAGCCCCCCCCCCGACATGGGGGGCAAACAGGGGTGCGAGACACAGCGTCCGCCATGCCCTACTGGAACACCTGGACCGATTGGCATGAAACTCAGCATGCGGAAGCCTAGCAGCCTGGCTGCAGATACTGCGGGGGTTGGGCCCCCCTCCCGCCCCCGGGGGTGGGGGTACGGGGGGGCCCGATGTGAGAATGGTCAAAAATGGCCAAACTTGGAGTCAAATCCACAGTTTCCGGGGTCGGCGAGATGAGTGGCGATGCTCCCGATGCAGTTGAAGTCTGGGTTTGCCCCCCCCATGTGGGGGGCAAGATGGGGTGCGAGACACAGCGTCCGCCATGCCCTGCTGGAACGCCTGGACCGATTGGCACCACACTCGGCATGCGGAAGCCTAGCAGCCTGGCCACAAACACTGCGGGGGGTGGGCCCCCCTAGCGCCCCCGGGGGTGGGGGTACATGGGGGTCCCCACTTGAAAACAGTCGAAAATGGCCAATATCGGTGTCAAATCCATAGGGTCGCCGGGACGAGTGGCGACACTCCCGACGCTGTGCGAGTTCAGGTTCACCCCCCCCCTCGGCGTGGGGGGGCAGGATGGGATGCAAGACACAACATCCGCTATGCCCTGCTGGAACGCCTGGACCGAGCAACACAAAACTTGGCACGCATACACCTTGTGGCCTGGCCACAAACACTGCGGGGGTCGGGGGCCCCTAGCACCCCTGGGGGGGGAACATGGGGGTCCCCACTTGAAAACAGTCGAGAATGGCCAATACTGGTGTCAAATCCATAGTTTCCGAGGTTGCCGGAGCGAGCGGCGATCCTCCTGACACCGTTGGAGTCCGGGTTCACCCCCCCTCAGCATGGGGTGCGGGAAGGGATGCAAGACACAATATCTGCCATGCCCTGCTGGGACGCCTGGACTGATGTGCGCCAGATTCGCCATCCGCGTGCCTTCCAGCCTGGCAACAGACACTCTGGGGGTCAGGCCTCCCTAGCGCCCTGGGGGGGGGCCAGGGCCCCTGCGTGGAAATGGCCGAAAATGGCTGAAATCGTCCTCGGTTCTGTCATTTCTGGGCTCACTGAGGCGAACAGCGACGCTGCGGGAGTTCGGGTCCGCACCCCCCAATGTGGGGGACGGGAAGGGGTGCAATACGAGATGTCCACCATGCCCCACTGTGACTCCTGGAGCAATTGGCACCAGACCCGGCATGCATATGCCTTGCAGCCTGGCGACAAACACTGTGGGGGGTCAGGCCCCCCAGTGCCCCCGGGGGTGGGGGTGCGCAGGGGGCCCCAGGTGAAAATGGTCGAAAACGCCCAAAATTGGGAGTTGGGTCAGGGATGGGTCAGGGATGGGAGATATAAACACCCGGGCAACGCTGGGTAACAAACAGCTAGTTATATATAAGGATATACCTGTATTATATAAGGATATACCAGAATTCATGCAGTTCCTAAATAGAGAATAGATGCTTTTATATCATCTACGCTTTGGGTTGATTCCCATATGTTGAACTTCCCCAATGCCTTACATGTTACAATGTGATAATGCAAACCATTGCATGAGGGGGTCCAGTAAATCAGCTGTAGTCTGTGCAAAAAGAAACCGCACAAGTCCTTTTGAACCCTCTCCATGCAGGGTCCTTCCTCTACTTTGAACCCTCGCCATGCAGTCGGCCAAATGCCTGCAGGGTGAGGTCCCCATCCACCAAGTTGCTTGATTATTTGTATCATCTCATGATGATGATTTGTATCAATGATGATGAGAATAACCCTTTTCGTCTCATCATCATACATCATAAATCAGTTTGTGGAAACTTGTGATGATGTACAATAGTCAATCTATATAGGTCCTCCCAATAGCTTTTCAGCATTTGGGCTGCCACAAACACTTTTTAAGGGATGTGGTGACCATGAGGTGGTCATTTGATGCAGCAGATCGGTAGGGGACCACCACTACCACCTGTTGGCCTCAACTGCTTCTTATCTTCCCACTTTCTGATCTGCAAGGCAAAGAGGAGAGGCAGCTATATCCAGCACAGCATTGGTGCATAGGGGAGCCTCCCCTATGGTTTCCTCAGATCTGTGCCTGCTTAATAGCAGGTGCAGAGTTGAGGAGGCCGCATGGCCAGAATTTGGGCCATGTGGCCTCGGGAGTTCAGCTGGTGCAGGAGTGGTGCCACCACGCCTCTGCCTGGCACTGTTGGACTACTGCTACTGCTGCTAGTGTCAACCCCATGGCACTAGCACCAACGTGGGGGTGCTGGTCAGTGCTCCTACGTCCGTGCTAGTGACGTTGGGTTGGTGCAAGCACGTTGTGTCGGCCCCACGTCATTCTTAGGATTGTGCCCTAAGATGAATGAATGAATGAATGAATGAATGAATGAATGAATGAATGAATGAATGGGCTCAAAGTTCTAGGATTCCTCCAAGCACCAACACAGAAATATAGCACACACATTAATGCACGTGCATTCCCCCACCCACAAGCAGCTTACTTAAATGTGCTGGAGTAAATATCTCAGAACCAGCAGATCACAGGAAGGGAAACAGCCAGAGCATGTCCTGAGGCCAGGGAGGCCTCCTTAACCATCAGAAAGCCATCTAATGTCTTCAGAGGGCCTGAAAAGTCACCTCCAGGTCTTTGGGGAAACCAGGAAGTGACTATTTTCTGCCTTCTGGGGGCATTCTGAAGGTCAATGAGAGTGTGTGGCACCTCCCTGGCCGTCTGCACAGCTTGGAGGGTGCAACCCATGCTGGCAAGGTTAGGATGGACAGAGGCTCATAAGGGACAAGAGTCTTGCTGTGGGCAGAATAGAGGCTCTCCGAGGGCCACATCTGGCCCCTGGGTCGGGGTTTGGAGACCCCTGCTCCAGAGCAAGAGCCCATTCCCTCAGGGCAAGGAACAAGCAATTCTAGAGCCAACGACTCTGAGTGCTACCCACTACTGATTAGGACGAATTAAAGTCACTAAGAAATTACTGAGCTTGTAAGGCATCCAAACTCGTCACCACCATTCTTAGAATTAAAAAGCCTGCTTATTGCTTGGTGACCACTTAGATGCTCCTAATAGGATTCCATTCTTGAGGATGTCTTCTCAGGCACCGACATGACACAGCTTCCTTCAATTTTGGGTCTGTAGAGCCTGAATCGAAATGACAGACCTCTGTTCTTAGTTTGTTGTTCTGAGCTGAATTTTGCTTTAGTATCAAAGGGGCTGTAAATGGAGCTCTGAAGATAATTACTTTGGGCAGAAATTAGCCTGAAAAAAAACCCAGTTTGCATTTAAATGTCAAGTCTCATTTATAGAGGCAGACGCTTAGATTTCACTTACCTGACAGTGTCCTTCAGATTGACAATTGTGATAGGATGATCTTGTTTTCAATAATCTTCCATGTTTTCAGGTGTTTCTGTAATGGTTTCTATTGCATTTTAAAAATAGAAGGCCTAGGCTTGTCCTGTTGCCTACTAGGATATTTCAAACTTGATTTCCAGGGTTGCTGACAGCTTCTGAAAGATTTAGGAACTGGCAGCAGAAAACGTTGTTCACATAGAATCACTATTGCAAACTTCTTCTTTTTCTGGAAAAACCCAGCATCGTTTAGCAGGTCATATATCTGCAATAAAACTACAGTTATGCAATAATGGTTCATTAATATGCTAAATCATAACATGGGCTGCCCTTTGCAATTGAAAATGGAACCTACGGAAAGTATAAACCTCTTGCTCAGCTAGCTAGTCTCAGTTGCTGTTTTGTGGCTCTTACTATTTTTCACTTTCAAATGGCCATTTTGATTTGCAAAGGAGATAACATTGACTTATGACTTAAAAAAAATTCTGTATAAACAGATTTCCATTTGAACTAAGGTTAATACAGTTGGATTTTCTTTTTTCCTCTTCTTTTTACTTTTGGATCCACCGCAGTATTTGCAAAAGCACTTTTGTTTGGTATGCGGCTGCTAATTTATCCTTTCTGCCTTTACGATCGTGTCAGAGCCTCATGACTCCTTTACTTTTTCTAATCTAAAATAATCCCCCTGAAATCCTTTGATTGTCTGTTTGGACCTGATCCACTTCTAAAAAAGGAATGTAATGGGCTTTATGGCACTTACTTGAAAGTAATTTATCCAGTGGAGTGACTATAGATACTTTTTTTTTTAAAGAGCGTGCTTTATGGAAAGTGGGGAGTGCTATTTAATTAGCCAAAGGGAAAAGTAGTTCATGATACAATCTGTTCCAATCATCTTGGACATTAAACAAAAAGCCAGGCTAAGTTATTTATGTGTGTGCACTTTATTTGTAGCTGCTTTGTGTAACCTCTGCTTGCAGAACTTTTGTGGCACCAACTTGAGAATAAAAAGAACATTTTAGAAGAGGCAAGTTTCTTATAAAACTTTAAGCAGACTTTTCACTTACTGCTGTCTGTGTGGCAAGGGCACATACATTAAAAATGGTTGATGGTGGCAGGGTTTTTTTTAAAAATGTATCCAGCTTTTGAATGATGAGAAAATGGGTATGTTTATCCCTGTGTGTGATGAAATCCATAAGCTCCACTCCCAAATTTCCTCACCTTTACAGCACAACCCTATGCATGTCTACTCAGAAATAAGCCCCATTATGCTCAATGGGACTTAATCCCAGGAAATGGTGAATAGAATTGCAGCCTTAGCCATTATCATGCTCTCCCTTTATTGCTACAGGGCCATGACAAAAGGTTAAGCAACTTGGCTGATATTTCAAGCCCTGACTTTATCTTGAATAAATGCTCCTTCTTTCATCACTTGATGCTTGTGTATTTGGGGCTGAAATATCCGATGCATGTCAATCTGGAAAGCATTCTGGGACAACAGGAAATGTCTTCCCAGAGGCGAATCTAGGGTATGGCACCACGGGGCACGAGCCCTGGGGCGCCATAAGGTGGGGGGCGCAGTTGGCATGGCGCCCCGCCCCCCGCCCACAAATTTGCGGGGCCCCGCGCCCCAAGGCGCCTCAGTGGCGTCCTGGCCTGCCGCTGGGGTGCTTTAAGCACTTGAGCGGCAGCCCGGGGAAGGAAGCCGTGACATCATGAAGTTGCGTGCCCTGGGCACGGTTTTGCCCAGGTATGCGCCTGTGTCTTCCTTCTTTTCCTTCAAAGTACCACAATGCAGATTATTGAAATGTAAGATGCTAAGATTCCTAAATAGGGTTACTTGATACAAGCAGGGACAGACTACCTATACCTTTGCCCATTACATAGAAGAGGGAATTTGGGCAGGTGTAACTCAACATGGAAGAGCTTCAAAAGCTGCACCTGCCCAAATTCCCTCTTCTATACAGTGATTAATGCATAGGCACTCTGTCTCCATTTGTAACTGGTAACTCTTTTCATAAGTCATGTTATAAGAATATGCTTTGAATCCAGATTGTGTCACCCTCCTGTCAGCTGTTGAAACCACAATGAACAAACTAGGCCAGGAAATCAATCAATCAATCAATCAATCAATCAATCAATCAATCAATCAAT
>JAJKFI010000105.1:759643-777811 GCA_029204185.1 Lerista edwardsae | reverse complement strand
AATCAATCAATCAATCAATCAATCAATCAATCAATCAATCAATCAATCAAAAGTATTTATTTACACAAGGTTCACAAAGCGGTTTACATGCAAATAATAACACAGTTAAATGGTTCCCTGTCCCAAAAGGGCTCACAATCTAAAAAATGCAGAATACCACCAGCAGCAGCCTCTAGAAAAGACACTGTTCTGGGGTGAATAGGGACAATTACTTTCCCCCTGCTAAATATAAGAGGAACACCACTTGAAAAAGTGCCTCTTGCCCAGTTAGCAAGGGTTAGCAGGGAAATGGCACCAGCTCTTGTTTTTAAACGGGGGGGGGGGGAGGGTAAGAGGCTTCTCTTACCTTCAACCAGTCCACAAAAATGGATGGACCTGAAGGAACTACCCTTACCAAGAGCTTACATTACAGTGGGACATGGGGAGCCCATCCCTTTACTTTTTGTGAGGTCTACCTTTACTGCTATTTTAAGAAACCTGTGAGAGAAGATGATCTGGCAAAAATTGGAAGGAGTCAGGAGATGGGGCCTGTAGATTTCATTAGTACAGCTTATCTTCCCTCCCATAGTTCAAGCTCTTAACTATCCTGACCCTGAGTTTCTTTGTGCCCACTCCATAAGCAGCTTAGTATCTTCACTAAGATCCACTAACATAAGAGCATAAGAACATAAGAAGAGCCCTGCTGGATCAGGCCAAGGGCCCATCTAGTCCTGTTTTCTGTATCTCACAGTGGCCCACCAGGTGCCTCAGGGAGGCATGAGACAACAAGATGCTTGGATCCTGTTGCCACTCCCTTGCACCCGGTACTCTGAAGTGGCCTACTACTAATGTAAGGAGGTTGCACAATCCATCATTGCCCCCTGGTTCTGCTGTTTTGAGAGAGGGAAAAGAACATCCCTCTATCGACTCTATCCTTTCCATGCATTCTTTTGTATGTCTCAATCATGTCCCCCCTCAGGCGCCTTTTTTCTAGGCTGAAGAGCCCCAAACACTGCAGTCTTTCTTCATAAGGGAGGTGCCCCAGCCCCATAATCATTTTTGTCGCTCTCAGTCTCTGTTGTTCCTAAGGAGACAGCAAAGGTGGGGACAGAGAAACCCAGTGATGTGCAGTGGCAGCTGTGGGGGTGGAGTTCTCCCTAAAATTCCCTTTATGTGCCCATCTCCTGACCTCTACCTGCATCTTCCTGACCTCATTCCGAGTAGCAGAATTCTTTGGCATCAAAAACTCAAAACTCACCATCGTCCTTGCACCGGATTCTAGGCTGCACTTCTCTGATATGCATTAGAAGCCAGGATCCAACTCCTGATTGGCTTTCCTCATCTCCAGTGGATTTGATATAATAAAAATATAATATAATAAAAAATATAATAAAAAACAAATATAATAAAAATAAATAAATTACTGTAAATGAAAAACGCAACACAAAATTTAAAACTCCTGTGTATGACTGACTGATTTCTTTTGCAAGTAGGCCTTCCTCTTGAATTTAATGTTCCTCGTGGTGTTACTGCGGGGTCTTTATATAATAATCATATTTGTAAGCCCTTTCTTCCAAGGAGGTCAGACTTGGCATACCAGGGGAAATGAGTTCTTGTTATCCTCACAACACCCCTGTGAGGTAGATTAGGGTGAGAGCTCATATCTAGTTTCAGGTCAACCCATGAGCCTTCAGCCTGAGCTGAGATTTGAACTCAGGCTGCCCCTGTCCACTCTATCTGCTGTACACTGGCTCCCAGGCAGAGGCATGGAGGCTGTTTTTCCTCCGCTGGTATGGAGTGTTGGCAACTCTTTTTCCAAGCACTGGACATGGGCAGCCCAATCCTGAGCATCCTGGCTGCCACAGGTGCAGCGGTAACCAAGTGGCTATCACTGCGTCCAGCGGCAGCCGGGCAGCCACTGAAAGCTCCTAGGAGGAAGGGAACGTTCATCCCCTACCCCCAGTGGCAAGAGCCTGTGTGCCCCGACATGGAGCTCTGGATCTGAAGGTGAAGGTTGCCACCAATCTCCTCTCCAGGAATGCCCTCCCACGAGTTCCACCCCACCTTTAAGGAGTGCAATGCCAGCAGCTATAAAACTTACCACTCACTGGCATCACTTTGCCAGCTCCAGGCGCACAGGGGTGGTGCTGGAACCATGTGGGCGGTAGCCCTTACCACCTGCGTTGGATGTGTCTTCCGGCACGTTGGTGACACCAGCACCGTTCGGTACACTCAGGATTGAGCCCCAAGTTCCGTTATTAAAGGCAATCTGTGCTCTTTTGTTGTGCTCTTCGTAAATCTTCAAAGTCCCCTTTCCCACCGACAGACACTCAAGATGCCCTTGAGTGGCTATGATTTCATACGAAGCTTTGCAAGGTCATGAGAGGATCATCCAGCATTTTGTTTAGCTCTGGCTAATAAAGGCAACCCGGAGAGTAGAAAACAGCTCTGATGTTTCTGAGGCATTGCGGTAACATATACAAACATCCGTTGTGTGCAGTCAACAGGAATTCCTCTAGTGATGGGAACACATGCCCAGGGCTTCAACATTAGTGGGTTGATGGGAGGGAAAGAGAAAAGGAAGGAGGGGCTTGCCCTGTGGCTCCTGTTCCCAATTTTGGTCGATAGGAACATAGAAGACTTTTTGACACAAGACGAAGTGCAGCCTGTTTGGATGGCTTCTCCTCCCCTTCTCAAGTATGTCTAAACAGCTGCTTTGAATGAGCTTGCTTGCTTCAGCGAGGAGCATGGCAGAACTGTGACATTAAACATGTACGGCCCAAGTTCAGAGACTCTGCAGCATGAGCCTGGAACGGGTGGGTGGGGACTCGATTTGCATAGCCTCTGAGCCGGCTGCAACATCCCTTCGGTCCTCTCCTGCTCGCTATGCGATGACAGAAGCCGCCCGGAGAAAGTGCAGAGGGGATTGGCAGCACGTGTTTCTGCTTAGGGTTTCAGCAGATTAATTGATGGGCCCTTATGATGGTGGTTGGCATTGCCACACGTGTGTGAAAGCCGATTAGGATATCGCTTCCTTGGAGGTGCTGCAGAGGGAGAAGAACTCTGGCCCTGGCCTTCGGGCTAAAACAACCGTGAATTCTGTTTTTTCCTATATCAAAACTAAAATAAATACTAGAATGTGTGGACCCAATGGCTCCCCATTCTGCTGCCTCATCACATCTTGTGGGGATGTGGCGCTGCTTCAGGGCCTATAGCATCAGAGGTTTAGTTGGCAAGCACATCAGGCCTTACCCAGGCACCTGGCGTGCCCCCCACCTGCCCACCCACGTCCATCACGGAGCTGGGCGAGCAGTGGTGGGCGCGGCGACCGAGGGCAGCCCACGTGGTGGGGGGAAGGCGGCAGAACCGCATGGACTGGGCTGCCAATCAAATGTAAGTCCTGCCCAGCGTTCCGTCTCCGCGAGAGCAGATGACACCACTGGGCATGATCCTTTCCATGGTTCTGCCCAGGCTCTGGAATTCCTCCCCACAGGATGTTTGATCTCCCCTGGCCACTGGACTAGATAATGAAAGTGTAGCCCAGTGCAGAGGGCAAAATGATGCCTCAAAACTGATGTCACATCAGGAAGTGACATCACAGTTGTATGTTCATTTTCTTTGTTTCCTTTTTGCCATAACTTTTGAGTGACGATATTGCACTCCAATTTGTCACATTGCATTCTGCATGAACTGCTGCATCAAATGATATACAATATGACAATATTATTCCGAAAAACAGTGATTTTAACACACCATAATTTTTATATGACTGTTGTATTTCCATTTTCTGGTTTTTTGGCCATAATGTTTGATAGAATAAAGATATTGCACTCAGGATTGTTTCATTGCATTCTGCTTTAAATTACCTTTCCAGTGATCTATAACATGATGGTATTCATACATACCAAGGTTTTCACAATGTCAAGCTCAGCTTGTTGCCCCCTAAAGCTTGTTGCCTGGTGCAATTGCACCTCCCCTGCACTCCTTTAGCTATGCTTCTGCCCTTGGCGTTCTTGACCTTCTGACAATTCCTTAAACAGGATTGTTCTATCAAGCTTTTAGTCTGAGTGATTGAAAAAGCAAGTTCACCAGCTTGTTCCTTGCTCAGTGTGCTGGTGTGATGTAGAATCATAGAATCATAGCGTTGGAAGGGACCTACAAGGTCATCTAGTTGAACCCCCTGCCTGTAGCAGGAAATTCTCCTAGACCATCTCCAGCAGGTGCCTGTCAAGCCTCTGCTTGAAGGTCTCCAGTGAGGGAGAATCCACCACCTCCCTTGGCAATCTGTTCACTGTTGAACTAAACCGCCCTTATCATCAAGGAACTCTTTCTGATGTCCAGCCGGAATCTCCTCTCTTGCAGTTTGTACCCATTGGACCTAGTTCTACTGTCAAAGGCAGATGAAAACAGATTTGTCCCTTCTTCCTGATGACAGCCCTTCAGATATTTGAAGAGTGCTGTCATATCCCTTCTCAGTCGTCTCTTCTCCAAGCTAAACATACCCAGTTCCCTCAGCCGTTCCTCATAGGACTTGTGGAAAGCAATTAAAATGTGCTTAAAAAGTACATGTGATTAAATGGACCAAATTGCTCTAAGCACATTTTTGTTCAAAATTGCATATAAGACTGGAGTAGTGTAAGGGACCCTCTTTGGAAGAATTTGGTTTAATTGGCTTACAGACAGCCATGGAGCTAGTGGTCAGACTGCCTGAGGACTCATAATGGATGTTAACCCTGGACAACTGGCCAAGAGACACCTTTTGAAGTGATGGTTTTCTTATATTCAGCAGCGGGGGGCAGCAGTTGTCCCTATTCAGCCTAGCGTAGCATTCTTTCCAGTGGCTGTTGGTGGTATCTTCCTTGATTCTAAAATTCTAAAAATTAATTCTAAGCTCTTTTGGGACAGAGAACAGCTTCTATTCTTTTGTGATGGAAACTGCTTTGAGAATTTTTGTTGGTTGAAAGTGGTATTCAGATCTTCTTCTTCTTCTTCTTCTTCTTCTTCTTCTTCTTCTTCTTCTTCTTGACAACAACAGAATAACAAAACACAATCTCCTTGCTGTAGTTGATCCGATCTGGGTTGGTCAGTGCCTGAGGATGTGACTGTCTGGGAACCTCATGTACCTTGCCTTAAGTTCCCCAATGAAAGAACAGTGGCATATAAATGTCATAAATAAATGTGATGTGCCCCCTCCTACCCAGTGGTGGGATTCAAATAAATTAACAACCGGTTCTATGTCCTTCAGGGCGGCCTTCAGGGCGGCCGCTGCCTTTCTTCCCTCTACCAACCTAAACTCTACCAACCTCTAGAATCTCTACCAACGGTTCTGCAGAACTGGTGAGAACTGGCTGAATTTCACCACTGCTCCTACCAGACTTGAGTAGTCTCTCTAAGGAGCTTAATTGTTCTTTCTGTGCCTTGATGGGATGGGAAACTCATCAGAAGGAAAAGCGGACAGTTTCAAGCAACACACGCACTCACACACACTCACACACACACACACACACACACACACACACACACACACACACACACGGCTGTCACTCTAAAGTGCATTTGCTTGAGCAGCGGGAGGACAGGTCTGGACAGGCTGCAGCCCATTTGCCTTTCTGTGAGCTCCCTGCCAGCCTTTAGTTTTAACTTTGCAAAGAGGTTTCTGCCTTCAATTTATATGTTTGTGGCAAACTGTTAAGTACCTTCAATTAAGCTTATGATGCACTTAAAACTATACAGGCTGCCAAAGAATTATGTTCCAGAGGGGTGGGGGTGGCAAGGCCTGAAGTTCAAGTAAGGGTTGCCTCCACATTGCTCCCCTACAGCTACTGTAGGCCGACTCCTGGGATTTAGCCTAAAGGTGGGGGAAATATGGTTTCCTGAGGCTTCTTCTCCCAAGGCTTTGACACGTTATAGGTTCCTTAATCAAGCCACTGACTGAAGCAATCTGCAACCCCACCACCACCACCACACACACACACAAATGGGGGGAGTAAGGAATGAAAAAAGGGCCGATTTTGAAATTTGAGAATGCTTCTGCAGGGCAAGGTGCATTTTCCTCAGTTGAAAAGAAGGGACATAAATCTCCCTCTGATTGGGAAATGCTCTGGAAACAAGATTTGAAATACCTACTTGTGCATTACAGAGATTTCTGGAGACTGTCATGAAACGGTCCAACAGTCCTGGGATTCCAAATGGCTTGTAATGTATTTCCATCTTCTTCCCCAATTAAAAAGAGGGACTTCCCCAGCTAACTGAAAATAAAGTGACATTCGTACCAGTGATGTCATTCAGGGGGAACGGACCAGAACGGGCGTTCCGGATCCTAACGGGCTCCATGGCTGGTTCCGGGTTCCCGACAAGTGCCAATCAAAAGTGAGTTCCTGTTCCTAAATCATTTGAATGACACCACTGATTCGTACCCATCTAAATGTCCCAAACTAAATTGTCTCTGTGTGGATGTGTATAGATGTGAATCCTTATACACAGTAAAGCCCTTCCACATACAACTGACATGCATACTTACAATGGTGGCCTCTCTAGCTAGTTCCCTTCCATAGCAATGACCAGTCACTGGCTGTTGTATATGCTGGTTGTTGCTTATTGTGCAATTAAGGAAATAGCATAGGGGTGTTTTGCCTTTGCTGCCCCTTATGTTTGGAACAACCTCCCAGAACACCTGCTGGATGCCTCCTCCTCTTTTGATGCAGGGTGCAATCCCACGTAGCACTGGAACAGGCAGCCCTGCACTGTATCCAACACCACTTAGCAGACAGCAGGAGCAGGGGCCTCCCCGGCACAAGGGTACATTTGTGGGCGCAGATCCGAGGAAGCCACGCGGCCTGAATTGGGGACACATCCCAGTCCCGCTCCCTCTCAAGGCTGGCCTGCCCACTGGCCCACCCCGGCCCTGAAATGCCTCCCGCTTGCCCTCCTTCCTCCCCGAACCGCCCCTGTGCGGTTTGGTTTGCCGCACAGGTGGCTCTCCGCCAGAGCTCCTGGACCAATGCTACTAATAGCGTCGGTCCGAGTGCTCTAGTGCTGATACTCCCACGCTCCCGCTAGTCGACACTCCCGCATCAGTGCTAGAGATGTAGTGCCAACACAACAATGTCAGCTCTATGTCCGTTATAGGACTGTGCCCAAAATCTCTTCTTATAACCCACCTTTCCCATGAAGCCTTACTCCTCTTTCCCTCCTGCAACAAAATTTTAATTACATGCAAAGGAGCAATGGCATATTCTCCCCATTTTTACCCACCTTTCTTCCTCTTCTTCTATTGGCTCCCTTGTCTGTCTTGATTGTGAGCAATTTGGGATAGGATCCAAGTTTCTCAATCTGCAAAATGTGATGTGCACTGATGGTACTATATACTGTAGATGTTAATAAGTTTGTGCTAGTTGCATCCATCTAGCCACATAAGAACCTGAACATATTTTATCCTCCATCTAAGTGGGTGGAAGGGAAAGTTGGGGAATTTTTGGTGCATGATTGAGGCTTGTAAGCTTAAGGGATAGAATAGGGGTTGGATCCCTTTGCATACTCATGACGACTACTGCAGGAAACACTGGCATCACAACAAAGTTTCCTACAAGAAATACATAGAGAGCCCACACAGTCAATAAGTCCCACGTTGAGCTCCTTCACCCTGGCATAACTTAAGCATCTCTATTCCTGTTGAATGATCAAGAGAACTCTGATCAGTTGAAGATGGTAAATGGTAGAATGTGTGGTTAAGGGTGATCTGTGTGAGCTCAAGTGTGGATGTCTTACTTACATGGAGATGGACCTTAAGCCACTTAGGGTGCAATCCTAACATGGAGTTAGGTCAGCACAGTTAGGCCAGCAAAGTTTGGCTGGCACAAAGACCACCGTAAAGTGCATTTGGACCACTCTCAGAGTCAGGGAGGATGGTGCACGTCTGTGTTCTGGCCTCTCTGACTCCAAGAGTGGTCCAAACATACTTTACAGTGTCCCTTGTGCCAGCCAAACTGTGCCGGCCTAACTCCAGGTTAGGATTACACCCTCATGGACACATATCTGTGAATTTGTTCACATGTGAATTGGCATATATCGGCATATGGAAAGGTACAGGTGCGCACATATTTAATCTCTGCACTGTGCATGTTTGCTGTAGGACTTGTGTCACAGTGCATTGTGTAGAACTAGTCAATTCACTCTGGTCAGTTTTAGCTCTTTGGCAGTGTACATATGTAGATTTGATCAGATCTGAGTCAGAGATGTGCAACCAGCAAAGCTCCTGGGACCTTCTCGGTTTACTCATTTCCAAATCACATCTGACGGTTTGCACATTACAAAGATGTCTGTCTGCAGCTGTTTCCACTAAAAAAATGGGAGTGGAGAAATGTAGCATCAGAAGCTGCCCTTGGAGTTGTTTCGTTCAGTGAGGTTTGCACTTTGAGCAAATTGGCCCATGTCATTTGCTGATTACTTCCATTGTTTACACATTTTCACATTTACAAGGGCTCAATAGCATGTTTTCCATACATACAGTCCACAGTGCTGTGTTTTCACCTGTAGGTGATGCTAGCAAATTGCATACTTTGTTTTACTGCTGAGGAATAATTGGCTCATTCTATATTTTTTGCTAACTAGTGGCTCTAGCCATTTCGAAGGTTGTTAAGATATCTTTGTTTCAAAATAGTTTCAGATTTTTGCTAGAGGCAGTGGGCCTTGCTTCCATCATTAGGGCTAACAAGCTGCCACCCAAAAAATCACTACCTGCGTCTCCACCCCCTAAAGGATAGCCCCAGTCATATATGCAATTATACCCTGTGCACAAGGCACAGGCCAGTTTACAGTTCTCTCGTGGCAAAATTAATATATTACTGGACTGCATGCCCCCTGTTTTCATTCTTCTTTGTTTTGAATAAAGCTACAGAAAAATTGCAATAATAAGATCAGATTTATGAAAGGCGTCCTGGCTTAGCAACATGCAAACATAAAAAATAATTAAGTACAGCATTGAGGAAAGGCATGCAACTGAATGCTGTGGGCATTAATATAATTAATTGGACCCAAAAAATCCCACCCTCTTGCTTTGCTGTGCGGTATTTATGGACGTGTCTAAGAATGAAGGTCTGTGTGACGTTTTGCAAGGAAGCCTATGAAAGAAAGTGGTTGTCCATGGCCACTACTTCTTGTGTGGTTTTTCGGGAGGATGGGTGTGATTTTCCGTCTGGCCAAGCATAAAGAGGCAACCAGAAGCAGGCAGAATGCTCTCAGAGTGGAAGAACTGTGAAAGCATAATAAAGAACAATGGGCATATCTCTGTCGGATTGTGAAACCGGCTGAATCCTCTGCCATAATGAATGCTGGTAGCCAGTTGCATAGCTACTGAAATGGTAGCCCAGTGCCGAGGGCAAAATAATGCCCCGGAAGTGATGTCACAACAGGAAGTGACAGCACTTCTGGAAATACCAGAAGTACTTCTGGAAGTACCCCGGAAGTGATGTCACAACAGGAAGTGACAGCACTTCTGGAAGTACCAGCATGCCTGAGCTTTTAAAAAAGGTGAAAAATGGTTGGGAACCTGCATCCTCCCCCAGTGGTGTGTCCCTGGTTTTAGCAAACCCCATTTTTTATATGATAGTTGTTTTTCTGTTTTCTGCTTTTTTACCCATAACCTTTGATACAGTAAAGATATTACACGCTGATTTGTTTCATTGCATTCTGCATTAGGTTACCTTTCCAATGTTATATAACGTGATGGTATTATTCGTACATACCAAGGTTTTCACAATTTTGGCCATGTGTGTCAAGCTCAGCTTGTTGCCTCCCTAAAGCTTGTTGCCTGCTGCAATGGCACCCCCCTGCACTTCTTTAGCTATGACCCTCCTAATATCTGTGCTACTTGGACAGATGAGCAAGAACTGTCTTGCTTGGCCCAATGCTTCTTCTAGAATTCTGATTGGCAGGGGTTCTAGATCACAGGGGAAAGTGCTCCCTCCATTCAACACCTGCCTTTGTTGATGAGTGCTAAAGGCGGGGGGAGCAGAGGATGTGTCCATGCAGGGTATCCGTGATGAGTGGTGTGGCTGGCTGGAATGTTCCTCCCCCTTCCCACCCCATCCATGCACTTATTTGAATGTCTGAAGAGGATGCTTTTGGGGACAAGATCCCTGCAGTAGCCATGTGACTAAAAGTTCTATAAGGAATGGAAAATCATATTAAGGAATTGCAACATAAAACTTCAACTAGCCTCTACATAAGCGATATTCAACTAATGTGCCAATGTACATCGGTGTGCTGCAAATGGTTCTCAGGTGTGCCTCAGAAGTTTGTGGGAGGGTCATTTATTAGTAGGGCCATTGGGGGATGTGATTTCCCCCCAGCAGCATGCTGTGCCTTGTCAATTGTCAAAAAACCCTGATGGTTTAAAACCCATAACCGTTTTACATCTTATCAGTGTGCCGTGATGTGAAAAAGGTTGAAGATGGCTGCTTTACATGCAGAAATAGTAGAATCTTCTTTAGCAGCTGGGAAAGGATATGCTACTCTGAGTGTATGCTGAGGCTTCAGGGTAACGCAAGCCTGGTTTTCCAGAAACTGTCTTTTGTCAAGTTTTATAGCACTATAGTGGATGCATGGCATGCTGATTCAGAGGACGCCTCTGTTCAATTGCTACTAGCTCATAAGAACTAGCACAGTGGTTCCCAAACTGTGGGTTGCAAGTCAATTTCAGGTGGGTTGCGAAGCACATAGAACAGCCATATTGAAAATATGCTGGAAGAAAGGATGCTGGAAAGGGGGAGGACTGTGTGGTTGTTTTGCTTGTGTCAAGGTTGTGAATAGACTTCTTTCCTTTCCGATTCTTTTTGCTATTTGAAAATTGCTAAGAAATAACCCATCTTATTGCTGCATTCTCAAAAAAGCAGCAGACTCTGGTATCACAATGACAGCACTTCTGGCCATGACATTACTTCTGGTGGGTCCCGGACAGATTGTCATTCTAAAAAGTGGGTCCTGGTGCTAAAATGCTTGAGAACCACTGAACTAGCAGGATCAACAAAGGAGAAATCCTCATCCCTAATCAGCAACACTGGCTCAAGAATCTTGCAAGAGATTCTTCTTCTAATGAGGAAATATCCAATTCATGCATTGTCCTCCCTCGACTTTAGCTCATAGCAGCCGTGTCAAGCAGTGCCATATACTAGCAAAATCTATTCTCCTCTTCATTGGTCTATGTTTTATCTTCTTGACTGATACTGATGGAAAGCCTCCCTACTGAGACATCATTGCCCGTGGTCTTAGCGCTTGGATCACTTTAACAGCTTGGACCTGCTTCTGTTCCTGTTTTTTGAATTTTATTATATGGGTTTTTAAATTGTTATTGTCGTTCTTTTAAAATAAAGTGTGAGCCACCTTGGAAAATTTAAAAATTCAAAGGCAGAATAGAAATAGGGGAATTAATAGTTTAAATACATTCACAGTTGTTTCTTGAGCCTCATTAAATTCTGGCTGGATAAAGGCTGGCTTTGGAATCCTGTGTAGATAAATATGATCTGTAACAGCAGCATAGCTGCTGATTGTGCCGTGCCAGGGCACACCTCTGAGTGCCATCCCCCTTTGGATGACCCGGAAGTAATTGCAGTGGTGCAATAATGTTGTTGTTGTTGTTGTTGTTGTTCAGTCGCTAAGTCGTGTCCGACTCTTCGCGACCCCATGGACCACAGCACGCCAGGCCTCCCTGTCCTCCACTAGCTTATGGAGTTCGCCCAATTTCATGTTCATTGCTTCGGTGACACTATCTAACCATCTCATCCTCTGCCGCCCCCTTCTCCTTTTGCCATGGTGCAATGACAGCACTGCAGTTACTTCTGGTTGCATGCCGCGTGCAGTACAACCATTGCGAGCGTGTCTGCGAGGGATAGGAGAACCTACTCCACCCTTCAAAGCCACTTATGGCACATCTTTTGACCCCATCTTTTGTGCGGGTCATTGCCTCCCATGCAAGCAGCTTGCTTCTAAATGTGGCGCTGAAGCCAATAGGCATGCTGTGAGTGTGGCATCACAGCCCCACCCTATGGAGTACCACCTGGGGTCACAACATCCCTGTTAACCCCTGTGACACCCCCCCTCGGCTGTTTAACTGAACTGTAGACACCATACACCATGAAATGCACAAGAACACTGCTTTTCTACTTTAATGTAGATCTTTGTCATTCTTCCCAAGCTATGTGCTCCCTCAGAGACTGTGCGCTTCTGGCTTCTAGTTGCAATGGTAAGAGAGAAGTGTGCCTTTCTCTCCTGCTTCTGAGCTTCTTAGAAGTGGGTCACCATTGGAAACAGGAGGCTGGACTTCCTTTGCTTGCGGCCCATGGATGGTCCAAGACTTCATCATGCCTGAGATGGCACGCCAAATGCTTCCCCTCTTACCCAGTGATAGGCCAGCCTCTGCTCCTCCCACTCTCCAAAGTTCCGGCTCAGTACTCTCGTCCCCTCTACATTTCCTCTTCTTCTCTGCCCCGTCTTGTAATCCATGGAGGAGGAGGAGGAGAAGGAGGAGGAGGAGGAGAAGCAGTGGAAGCAAGTTAGTGGGCAAAGATGGGCACCCCTCACCAATCCACTGCCTGAGGCGACTGCTTCAGTTGGCCTCGTGGTTGGACGTGCCTGGCTTTGGCCTGATCCAGCCTGATCCAACTCTTCTTATGTTCTGTTCATATTCGTTCCGATGGAGGTGGAATTCCTAGGAAGCTCAAGCATTTTCTTTTTGCCACTTTGGGAAAAGAAAGGTAAGAGAATGTGAACTGTGATGCTCTATGATTAGATGCCATGTTCTAATGACTTTGGCATGCTACGGTAAGTTTTCCTTTTTGTTAACCAGCCTTTTTCTGTACTTCACAATAAATACCAATAAAATGTTATTAGGAAAAAAAAAAACCTCATACAATAGATGTTTTTTGTTTTCGAATCACTTTGGAATAGAGTGAGTGTAGGAGGGAGATTTTTCTTTTTAACAAGGGAGAATATTGTTTTCACTTTCTAATTTCACATTGCCCAATATTTTTACTTCAGTAGAATAAAAACATACATTTTCCTGAGACTTTACCAAGATAAATTTTCTTAATATTGTGCATTCCAGGCTATGCAGCCAACTTCTCCTGAAAGGCCAAATGCACAGATCCCACTTTGCTTGAGGATTACATTTCTCTCCTTATTCGTCAGCCTCTATAGCAGCCAGTTCAAGTATGGTGAATGGGTCAAATCAAGGTTCTAAGAAGACTTCACACATACTTTGTCATTACCCTGGCCTCATTGGTTGCACAGGATCAAAATGTATGACAGCATGTGGGATAGAGTTTGGGGGTGGGGGCGAGAGAGACAGGGAAAGGAGTCAGCCAAATAAGTGCTATACTCCTTATATAATTATGGCTGCCATCTTTAATTACAGCATCATCAAGGCATTGATTATGGAGAACTAAGAGTAAGAGCGTGCAACACTTGTGGTTGCACTTTTGACAGGCAACTGCATGTACAGGAACTGGTGTAAGGCCCAATGAGATGGGACTGGAATTGAATTTGCACTGTAGGCAATTTCAGGAGGGTCAACACGGAGTCAGAATAAATGGCAAACCAGGGTCTCAGCTGAGAACCTTGTCAGAAGGCATTGTAGAATGAGGGAGGTCTCACACACAGAGGTCACAATGAAGAAAAGTAGGTAGAAGAAGACAACCTAGAAGGGGAACAGGAGACTGATCAGGAAGGAAGTCACATCCAAGCCAGATCGCAATCTGAAGTCTATAGCAGACTAAGAGGAATGAATGGACTGCGAGCCATGTTGGGATGGGACCTAGGGCCAAATGGATTTTCCTTCCTCCCTCTCTCTCTGTTGCCCTCAATAGTCCATCTCTTGAAGCAAATATTAGGAAGCTTCCAGGTCAAATCCTGAAGCCATGTTTTTATTTCTTCCCTTGGAAGCTCCCATCTGAGTAGCGTGCGATTAGTAGCACCAGCACGCAATGTGCACTGAGTGGTTTTTGCCACACTGGGAGCCCAATCCTATGCATGTATTCTCAGTTGTAAGCCACATTATGGTAAATGTGGCTTACTCCCAGGTAAGTGTGGATAGAATTACAGCCTGGGGGTACAATCCTAATCTGGAGTTAGGTCGGCACAGTTAGGTCGGCACAGTTAGGCCGGCACAGGGGACACCATAAAGAATGTTTGGACCCTCTTGGAGTCAGAGAGGCCAGCACACAAACATGTGCCATCTTCCCTGACTCAGAGAGTGGTCCAAATGTGCTTTACAATGGCCCTTGTGCCAGTCAAACTTTGCTGGCCTAACTGTGCCGGCCTAGCTCTACATTTGGATTGCGCCCTTAGTGACATTGCAAGCTGTGCTTTTGTTACGTGAGCCCTTTGTCTGCAGGGACAAACCTAGGGACAAACCAAAGAGCACAGACCATAAGCAAAGTGACTGGAGTTTGGAAGCTTGAACAACACGCCAGTTGCCTCACTGCAGCATGAAGACAACTGCTTACCTTTCTCCTTCCTCCTTAATTCTAAGCATGCCATTAAATGAAGTCATTGCATCTCTGTTTCCAAACCATGTTCCTGATTCATAACCAGCTATTAACTCATGGCTCTTTCTCAGAGGTTTTGAACAGAGACTTTCACTGTAATTTTGCCCAACGCTGCTTTCAAAACATACATGGATGAGTCACTTTGGCTGGAAACAGATAGTAAATAATGTTTAGGAGAACTGCAGGTGGTAAAGTATAATTGTCCATAGTGTGCACACATGAGTATTTTGTTCTACCATCATCTAGGGTAGGATTCACTAGATTCTGGCCCATGGGCCGGATCCGGCACCGGTCCTAATCCCTCCCCATGTGCACTGAGTTTACCATTCCACGAGGAGCTTCCTTTTTGTGCCACCCACTGCCCTGAAACTGCACTCCAGCCAACTGCTTCCAGGTTCTGTCACCCCAGCATGCTGGGTGCCCAGATTTCCAGGCAGACACAGCTGGCTGGAGTGGAGTTTTGGGGCAGTTGGTGGCAAGGTTAGCTGGCTCCTGGCAGAATGGAATGTTCCAGTGGCATCGGGAAGCCTTTCCCAGCGCACAGCGGTCTCCAGTTTTGAGACCACTGATGTAGGGTCACAGCAAGCTTAAACCAAGAGAATAAAGGTGGGTTAAAATTACGAACATCCAAAAGATGCAGACAAGAGAAGGAAATGTATGGATCTATACATGCAAGTGTATAGTAAGTATTCATCTGCTACGCAGCTGATGCAAGTCCAAGTAGACCCATAGGGTTCATGCAGGAGCAGAATCTGAGAAGAAAACATTGAGGGTGCAATCCTAACCTGGAGTTAGGCCGGCACAGTCTGGCTCACAAAGTTTGGCTGGCACAAGGGACACTGTAAAGGGTGTTTGGACCACTCTCGGAGTCAGGGGGATGGCGCACGTCTGTGTGCTGGCATCTCTGACTCTTTACAGTGACTCTCTGACTCTTTACAGTGTTCCTTGTGCCAGCCAAACTTTGCTGGCCTAACTGTGCCAGCCTAACTCCAGGTTAGGATTTCACTCTTACTTACCTCTGTGCACCCGTGTGGTCTGTGGCTGTGCTCGGGATGCTGTGGGGCCTGTGTGGGTGCTGCTGCTCCCTTTAAGTAGCATCGGGCCAAATGTTCCTGCCTCTCATATTTGCTTGGCAGCAGTGTCTGGCAAGAATTGAAACAAAAGCAATAAGGGATTCACCCCAATGTTCTTCCAGAGAGTTTGGTTGGGACTAGAGCCTGCAGATGTCGCATCTGTCAGGTGAGTGCATTCATTGTTCCAACACCCCAGGAGTACCGAGCAGCAGCAAGGGCAGGTAAGGACACTGCTTGATCCACTCCCTGCCTTTTTGTGTTGGCTTAGCACTGTTCCCTCCTCGGATTGTGCCTGAGCATATGTGCAAGCACTTACATTGCAAACTTGCTTTTACACATAAGAAGTTCTTGGCATGAATTTTAAAAGGCACGGCTTATAAACTAATAAATGTCCTTTGAAGAATGCCAGCGTTACAGTCAAGAGAGGGCAGTACATGGCACTATTAAGGATAACAAGGAGAAGAATCCTCTGATGGGAAATCTAATAAATGTAGTGGCATGCTGTAATAAAGAGCACTTGAAAATGGATGAGGTATAACAAAATTATTCATAAAGAGAAATAGGAACGGATGTCATGCTGAGTGGTTACATGCAGTTAGATGGAGCACTAACAAGGTTATCACTGCAAGCTGAGTGCTGGTGAGCTCACAGAGGCTCTCTAACTAGCTCAATGAGGAAACTATGTTTTACCTGCCAGAACAGGAAAGATCGGAGTTGAGAGGTGTGCTGTCCTGCGCCTGCTTTTTGTTAATAATTCACTGCCAAGTGGCATTAGTGGTTCATGCAGGTCAGTGTAAAGAACAGAAAAATGTCCTTTCAAGTTGTTTGATGGAAGGATGCTCGCCTGAATGCTTCCCTTCGACTTGATTAGCTTCTTATGTTGGTGGCATATCATTGTACAGTACACACATGGCAATTTTAGAAATAACATAATGTGCATGCTCCGTTACACACTTTGCTAGTCGGACTCATATCTTTTTTTTATCCAGCACTGACTTTCTGATTCCTATAACTGTATCTCTGCAATTTTCAACCCTTTTTGTTTCACTACAGACATAGCGCTAACATTGTCAAGACGTGCCATCAGTTTTTGACTGATTGAAAAGGCACAGCATGCCGCCAGTAGGGGGCACACACACTCCAATGGCCCTACAAATATATGACCCTCCCGAAAACTCCCGCGGCATACCTGCAGACCATTTGTGGTACATCAGTGTGCCATGCCCACTGGTTAAGCTTTGCAGCTGGATCTGTCTGACTGAGAGCGTAATCCTAACTTGGAGTGAGGCCAGCACAGTTGGGCCAGCAACGTTTGGCCGGCACAAGGACCACTGTAAAGCATGTTTGGCCACTCTTGAAGTCAGGGAGGATGGCGCCATGCTGTGGACTCCAATAGTGGTCGAAACATACTTTATGGTGTCCCTTGTGCCGACCAAACATTGCTAGCCTAACTGTGCCGGCCTAATTCCAGGTTACGATTGTGCCCTAAATTTCCTACTAACATCTCAAATGGAACCTGGCTAAGATGGACCTCCATAGCTCTCTGCCCAATGCCTTCTCCCCAAGGATTTCTGGTCAATGTGTCATGAGATGAAAAGGGGCTGAAGATCGCTGGCCTAGATCCTTCTTAGCTCATCTTCTGCGTACATTATAGCCAAATTCCCCTAGCAAATTTCTCCTCCTTTTTTCTATGATGAATTTCCCCCACCCCCAGATGTGATCAAGTTGCCTCTTTTATTAAGGGTGAGATGCAATTGCTGGCTTCCATCAGGTCCTGCACCACTTTCAATATCTGTGTTTGTGTGCATATTGAATGCCCAACACATTCATTAAGATTTTGAATATGGGAGTCACATTCATTTATGTACCCTGGCTGGCCTCCTACCATTCATTCAATTGCAAATAAAATCCATTGGGATGGGGGAATCAGAGATGGCTGAACTTGCATATAATTACAGCTACAGTACATAATGCAGCTGAGTAACATAGATCATAAGAAGATGTATAAATTGGTCCTCCTTCATGCACATACATTCAGAGTGCAATCCTAACCTGGAATAAGGCCAGCACAATTAAGCCAGCAAAGTTTAGCTGGCACAAGGGCCACCATAAAGCGTGTTTGGGCACCCTTTGGAGACAGGGAGGATGGTGTGCGTCTGTGTGCTGTCCTCTCTGAGAGTGGTCCAAACATACTTTATGGTGTCCCTTGTGCCAGCCAAACTTTGTTGGCCTAACTATGTCGGCCTAATTCCAGGTTAGGATTGCATCCTGAGTAGTATAGAGTTGTCTCAGCGATGCAATTAATTAAGAGGAATTAATTCCCCTTAAGGCTGCAGGAGCCTCCCCAACAGGGTGACTTGGATCTGCATCAGCAAAATAGCTGGTGCAAATCTGAGCTGCCCAGGACTGCCCGGGCTAGTGCCAGGAGTTAGGCTCTGACCTAAGTGCTGGATCCTGTCTTCACCCCATCCCCAGGACAGCCTGCCCACAGCACTGCCCTTTCCCCGCTCTCTGCCCTGTTCCGCCTGCCTTAGATTCTCTAAGTGTGTGTTCTCTCTCTCTCTCTCTCTCTCTCT
>JAJKFI010000105.1:730584-750303 GCA_029204185.1 Lerista edwardsae | reverse complement strand
AATATAATATAATATAATATAATATAATATAATATAATATAATATAATATAATATAATATAATATAATATAATATAATATACAAGGTTAACCTTGTATATTTGGCTTCTTCCTCCATTTTTTGTGTCGTTTACAAAACAAAAAGGGGAAAGTGGTATGCAAAGTCTAAAAAGCCACAGGAATGGCGGAGAATCTGTTGACCTTCTCAGTCTGTTTTGTTTTGCTTTGGAATGCTTAACTGCCCCCAGGAAGTCATTAAAAGACAGTGGTGACTGTCTGTCAGGTCTTACTATTTAATTAGATCACAGTTTCTGTCAAAATTCTAAAAGTCTTCTTGGCACATGCCAAAATTTTCACAGTTTTAGCCTTTACATTGAAATATTTCTTAAACAATAAGCAGCAGCCTCTACCCAATAGTCAACAAATTTATTTAATATTTACAGAATGCGCTTAAAAAGATGTGCCTCAGGTTAGATTCACTGAGATGTGACATCTTATTTTCCAAGTCCATCCTGTGGGTAATCCCTTAAAACTCATATTGACATTAATAGAAGCCTTAAGAAATGGATCTACTGTAGTTCTCAGTTATCTCTTTAAGGATGGGGAGGCTCCTTTTTTTCCAATCTTGCCTCCATCCATCAAGAATTCTAACACTATTCTAAAAACAAACTCTTACCTAAAGCAGTAAACAACATTCTATTGATATTTCCTTTTTCCCCTTGAAATTACTCGGACACTGTACGCAATCTTCGATGTCAGGTCAATTCTAAGGGTCTCTTCCACCATTGCTGCCATTGAAAAGCATTTGCAATTATGTTCCATGGAGACATATTTATCAGAAATATGTAAACAGGACGGGGAGGCAGATAAAAGAGAAAACAGGTCTGCTGTAAGGATGGGTCAAACTGCCTGTGCTTAGCATTGGAACTGAGCTCAGAAAACACATCTGTTTCCTCCAAACACAGAACATACATGATTACTCGGACTTCAAATAGGACCCCAGCACACCCACAATGATGTCATTCAGAGTGTGATGATATCCAACCCTTCCCCAAACCCCAAACTCCATGGGAAGATCCAACCTCCGCTCCCTCCATCCACCCATTTGCCCCCTCTGTCTGAACATTTTCCTACCACTCTGAACAAGGTGCAAAGAATGGGGAAAGTTTTCTCTGTATTCCTGCTAGTACATAATTTGTAGCATTGTTGATATCATTGGAAATTTACGTTTCTCACATCTTTTTAGTACCTGGCTTGCAAACAGAGCATCATGCCAAGCACAGTGGTGTCAAAATGGCTGGTGACACGCAAGTGCTCCAATAGTGTCACCTCATGGCTCTGCCTCTTTCGGCCTTGCTCCTGCCCTTTCCTCTTGTGTGAATGGGGCTGGCTTTGCAGACCAGCTTTGCTGTGGTATTCCCAGGCCAGAGGCTCACTATGACACCTCCAAATTGGCCAGCTCACTGTATACCAGCCCACCTGTCATGGCAATCCTGGGCCAGCCACCCATTGCAGCACCTCCAGGCACACCTCAATGCTGCCACCACCCCCCCCCCAGTGTTATCACCCCATTAAATTTGCACCCCCCTGCACTCCATTTGTGATGCCACCGGCCAGGCAGCAGAGGTGGGACCTGAAGTCATATATCATGCTACTGCCACCAGAGTTACCAGGGGGGTGTAATATTCACCACACATTTGAGGTGAGCATTGCAAGCCTCTGAGCTGTGTATTTCAGAAACACAAACTTCCGTGATAGCACTAGCGTTCTCCTTCAGAGGCCAAAAATCTAGGAGAACAAAACAAGCATAGGAGTCTGCCCAAAAGAGACAGGAGGAGTCTGTCCCTCCACCTTAAGAACCCTTCCAGGAGCCTTGGTCAAAATGAATGAAATGACCAAAGCCAGGATGGTATACTGGGTCAGGAGATGGACTTAGACCTGAAGATCCAGGCTCAAATCCTGGCTCAGCCATGAAACATCCTAGGTGACTTTGGGCCAGTCAGTATCTCTCAACCCAATCTACCTCACAGGGTTGTTGTGAGGACAGGAGGAGGGAAGGAACCATGTACATCACCCTGACCTCCTTGGAGGAAGGCAGTATAAAAATGTGAATGAATGAATGAATGAATGAATGAATGAATGAACTCCCAGGGAGACTAATCATAGGGAAGAGCTCTTCCCAAATAAAGCATTTGCAATTGCAGACCAATCCCATAAGCAAGGACAGTGGGAGGCAAAACTTTGGGGTCACATTGGCACATGGGCTGGACTTGCTGCCATGCTCTCGCTGCCTCTCTCCATGCTATTGCCTACATGCACCTCAAGGTGGTTCAGGTGAAGCATGTGCACTTTTTGAAATGCAAACACCGGGAGATGATGAATCCCCTTTTGATGACTGGCAGTGTTGTGCTGGGTTTAGTAGTGCTGCAAGGACTTACAGCCTAATTTCGACGCAGACATTATGGAATATGACGTTTACTTATAGATATCACGGAGCATAGAAATTTTCTCAAGTACCAAACATGTATATTGCTTATAAGACTTCTCACTCAATTTTTGAGAAAATAAAATTGCCAAATTTATTTTAACAGGACTTTAAAAGTGAAATAAATAAAACTGCAGCTCATGGTAGTGCTTTATATATAGCCGGAATCAATAAAACTATATTACATGGCAATGTGAGAACACAAAAGTAAACCCATAGCTGTACACCATTTAGCAATGCTTTATAAGGGACAGATTGTGCTGACTTCTAAAAAGAGGCTTGTCGTCACTTCTGTGATATTAGAATAGTGCTTTTAATCCAGAAATTGTTAAAATGGAATGTGACAAGTTTATTACAAGTTCGGTTAAATTCGCATCTAAAATGTGAGCACTGCAGACATTTATGTTGTAAGATGGTTACCTGTTTGGAAACTGTGCCTTTAAGGGCCCAATTCTATGCAATTTTTTAGTACTGATGAAGCCACAGTGCAGCCCTGAGGTAAGGGAATAAGTGTTCCCTTTCCTTTAGGAGGCCTCCATGACTGCCTGCCCACCACAGGATTCAGTGCATACCCCGTTGGCATAGCTGCACCTGCACTGGAAAGTTGGATAGGATTGGGCCCTACGTTAGGGTTACCAGAAACAAACTGGGACAGAGTGCCTATACCTTTAATCATTGTATGGAAGAGGGAATTTTGGCAGGTGCCGCTTTTGAAACCCTTCTATTATGAGCTGCACCTTCCCAAATTCTTGTCATTGGATTCCTCCTCTGACTTTAATTAAGGCGGTTTACATAGGCAGATTTTCTCAATCCCATATAGGGATTGTTACAATCATAAGTTCTTGCATGGAACGTCTTCTGTCCAGGTGAAATCCTTCACAGTCTGGCACCTCTCTGGCTGCACTCGCCTCCCATGCTTGTCTGGTGGGAAACTTCTCCGCTCTCACTTGAAGGGTCATTAGCTCCTCTCCTCTCGCCAACTGGAAAGACTCATCTCCATCAGCAGGGATTTATCAGCGGTCCACAGTTACTTCTGGCTGATTTGAACTGCTGTACCAGGTGTTCTTTGGGCTTCAGAGGCAGCAACTTTACCCAGGGCATATTTGCGGTACTGCGAGGGGAAGAGGGTGCAGCGGGCGCTGGTTGCTGTGTGGCACAGTGTGGGGAGAAAAGTGGCGAGCTTTTCAGCCCAGCCACCCTCCCTTGCATACAGAACTCTCCTAAATGAAGCTGCGGGTGCTGGGGGGTGTCCGGGCAGCTCAGAGGGCAGGCAGTAGTGCTAGGGGTGCAGTGACGTCGCACCGCCCCTGACGTGCTTAGAGCGAGTTACTGCTCTCGCTTTGCCAATCAGCCAGACCTTCTCCTTAATGCACCTAATATTCATCTTAGGTTGCATTTAAAAGATCATACAATTGAGCTCCCAGTACCTCTGTCTGGGCAACAATTTGGAACATGTTGAAATATTTTTATTTTCAGTGGTCCAGTTTTAGAAATAATAATGGCACCCTACACAGTCTCAAATTATTAAGGCTACAATCCTATACATACTTTCCTGGGAGTAAACCCCAATGAAAGTAATGGAACTTACTGAAAAGTAGACATGCGTAGGTAAATTGCAATTAGAAAATAGGCAAGATACTAATCTGACGTTCCTCTATATAATGTTCACCCTAGGGTTAACTAAGTACTACCCAGCCATTGGTTTGCAAGTGATTTATATATTTTAATGCCAGGAATTCAGGAATAATTCCCTACTTCTTCTCTTACTTGAGAACAAAGCATATGTAATGTGCATCTAATTCCTGTATATAATTCCATCAAGTTGGGTCCAGAAAGGATATTTGCTTGTCTGAATGGGTTAAAATGAATGGACTAGAAAAAAATTGCTAGCTGCTTTAATTTAGATTTCCTCTGGAGTTAATTAAGCAACTTTAGATTTGCTTTGTCTTTCCTTTGATATTTAGCCAAGAATCTTCTCATAAACCTATTTCTATTCTAGGCTTTGAGAAAGAACACACCGTAGGCCCATGGTAGGCTTCTGAATGCAATCAGACTTATTATCTGAGTTGATCATTATTTTGTACAGAATTGATTGCTATTTATGATCTTTAATAGAGGTCATTATTATGTTACATTTGGCATATGATTATGTTACTTTAAATTAAGACTTGCAGTTAACAAGGATAAAGTATTTCTGATTTTTATTTTAATAAATTGCAAACTCAAGCATTTTCCATAAATTGTGCTTATTGTACTACGAAAGCTTTTTCCCCATACTGGGATCTGTAGGTAGAAATATACAGATAGGTTCATTTAGTCTTCAATTGTCAAAGCACAATGGATTATACACAATGGATTATACACATTCAATTTGCATTGCCCACTATTGGAGAGAGTGGTTAGAGAAGGATGCAATCAACCTATGGCTAGAACCAGTGGTTGTGGCTTTTGGACAAAGACCTTCACTGGCATCAGCCGTGACATCACCACCAACCTCCAGTTGGTGCATAAAGCACTACTGTCATTGGTAGTGAGAGTTCAGGGTTGTTGAACTGGTTCAGATTTTAGCCAGGCCAGGTAGGCCCTCTGATGGATGTCCATCCATGACCAGTGCCATACCTGGTCAACCCCCAATGCTACCCCTGAATCAATTGGTTGCAACTTAGACCCACGCACATCCTGATTTGTGAAACAGAGTGAAAGAGGGTCGGGCTAGATCTTGTATTTTCTAGAAATGTCCTTCTGTATACCAGGATGTGGGTCTTCCTTCTGTTTATGGGATGAAAACAACTGTCATCCTGACTCCTACATGTCTAGACTCTGTTTTCAGAAGAGAGGGGAAGACTACTGAATGGGCAGGAATTAAGCCTATGTCCAGTACAGGAATGAGAAGTATAATGATAATGTATACCCATATGTACTTTTTTCTTGATTGCAAGTAAGGTTTTTATAATCTAGATTGATTGCAAGTTACTGTAAGGGTTTTCTTTCTTTTATTTTCTTTTTTCTTGGATAACAATTTTTTAAGAAAGGAAAGGACAAAAGCATCTGGAGTCCTGCCAGAAGGGCTTTCAACTTCGGTTTGCCAGGAAGAAAGTCCTTTTGGCATTGGTCAACAATATGCATATGGAAAGAAACCCAAAGGGAAATGATGCTCTGATTTTTCAAGATCATCCACCAGGCTGTGAAACTCCTGATCATTCCTGACTAGGTATTAATGGCACACGCAGCACCTTGCGATGGTTCACAGAACGGCATGTGAATGGTTCTATTCATGCTTGTCAAGTGGTCTCAAAAGACGATTGATGGGTGTTTGCTCATGATCTCATCTCAGGAGGATTCCTGTACGGCTTGGATTCCAATACTCCTCAGCCCCATTTTGATGTGTATACTAGGCTGCTGGAAGATCTTGCTGCAGCTGCTAATGCCCAGCTCAGAGTTTTATTTTACTTAATCCACGTCCTGCAGTCTTGGTGACTAGGAACCTACTGCAGAGGATTACTATGGCCAACTATGTTTCACTTGCATATGAGTTATTTGGTTGGGGATCGTTGCGCTCCTGAACACAGGGTTGGCATGCATATCCTTAGAAGTCACCTTAGACTGGCAATTATTGGATGATCTGTGGAATTAACATGTAGACCAGTGATTCTTAAACCTTTGAGCACGGGGACCCACTTTTAGATTGACAATCTGTCTGGGACCCACCAGAAGTGATGTTATGGCTGGAAGTGCCGTCATTGTGATGCCAGAGCCTGCTGCTTTCTGAGAATGCAGCAATCGGTTGGTTATTTTCCAATATCAAAGTGAATCAGAAAGGGAAAAAAATGCCTATTTATGACCCTGCCACAAGCAAAAGAACCACTCAGCTCTCCCCTTTTCCAGTGCCCCATCTTCCTTTCCATGATGGCTGCACTAGGTGCTATGCGACGCACCTGAAATTGGCTTGCGACTCACCAAGTGGGTCCTGATCCACAGTTTGAGAAGCACTGATGTAGACGATTGTCTGATTTAACTTTGGTTGAAGTGAATGCATCAGATTGATTTTAATATCCTGCATGGCAAAGACTCTTACAGCATTTTAAAGACTCACACATGTATTTCATGCAGAGCCAGCCCAGCAATTCAGTGAGGTGAGAAGGGTGGCCTTGAGATGCAGATCGGCACTGGTACCACCTATTCCTGCTTACCACCACTATGGCATCTCACCAGGGCCCCTCTATTTGTTCCACCTTGCTTTGCTTATCAACAATTTGAAATTGAGCAGGTGGAATGCTGAGTGAAATACCCCTCCCTTTCCACTTCTTCTGGCTTCTTTGTCCTAGCCTCCCTTTGCCACTCTATTTTCAAACAGAAGAGCAGGATGAGGAACACGCATGCTGGGTGAGATTGCACAGTGGTGAAGGAAGTACAGGCAGCAGTGCTGGCACTGTGGAGAGGAAGAGGTAGCAGCCCCATTCTCAGCCATTGTGGCTGCCAGTGGGCAGGAGGGAGGGCATAATTGCAATCCTGGCATCTTTCATTCATCATTGCCACCACTGTCATGGGGAGGGGACATGAAGGAAATAGTGGCACTGCCATTACCCATCATCACTGCCATCATTGTTGCCTCTACCTCTAAATTGAAGCGGGGTGGTGGCGGCGGCAGCAGTGATGTTGACGGGTGGCAGCAGGTTTTGTTGGCACCAGATGCTGTTTCCCTTTGGGCTGGGCCTGCTTTCATGTTGGTTTTCAAGATGCCACAAAACGTTGTCTTTTCACAGAGCACAATCCTAACCTGGAGTTTGGCCAGCACAGTTAGGCCAGCAAAGTTTGGCTGGCACAAGGGACACTGTAAAACTTGTTTGGACCACTCTCAGAGTCAGGGAGGATGGTGCACATCTGTGTGCCGGCCTCTCTGACTTCAAGTGTGGTCCAAACATACTTTACGGTGTCCCTTGTGCCGGCCAAACTTTGCTGGCCTAACTGTGCCGGCCTAACTCCAGGTTAGGATTGCACTCACAGACTAATATAACTACCCCTTTAATTCTATCTTACATTGTTTTCATTCAAGGTCCTTTCATTTCACTTTTGTTATGTAAAGCTAAACTGGGGATGTTCCTTCAGTTTTAACTATCTTTACTCTTCCTTAGCCAAATGATTGTTTTAAGAATAAGATGAAGAATAGTCTTAAGATGGAAGAAGCTGGTGTGTGTTTGTGTGTGTGTGTGTGTGTGTGTGTGTGTGTGTGTGTGTGTGTGTGTAAATCAGCAGACCACACATAAACCATTCACACTTTGAAAAATAGTCTTTGTAAGTAATACTATAATTAATATTGCAATACTATGGATTCTGGCTTAAGGTTCTCAATATCCAGCTTATGTACCAAGTTTTATGCCTTTAGTTATGGTTATTTGGATCTCCTTTTTGTTTAGCAATTAAACTGAGAACGTTGACAGCCCAATACTATGCATGTATACAGAAGTAAGTCCCATTATAGTAAATGGGTTTACTTCCAAGTAAGTGTGGATAGGATTCCAGCCTGCTATTCTTTTGCTCCTCTCAGTCAAAGAACTGTGATTGAAATTCCAAGTTTTCAACTTAAAGCTAGACCTATTCACTAAACTACACAACACTGATTGCTGTGTCATCATTCTTAGATTCCTATCCATTTCCTTCTGTCTACATGTTATATGTATTGATTCACTAGCTGGGTGACTCTTGCATCAGTCTATTACAGTGCGTAAGGATTCACCCATTCCAGCAGTTGACAAGAAGATAGGCTACTTTACCTAGGGCCCGTCTGTCAGTTCAAGATGGATATAGAAGGTGAGTCTATACATTACTTGGTATTCCACTTGTTGTCAAGTAGAGCTGTGTTAGATTGGGCTTATGTGTTGTAGATGGATAAACATGGATAAACTTATGGACATTAATTGGTACCAGACTACATATGATCAATTGGTACGCACTACATATGATCAGTGACCATAGATTTAAGATATCTTAGCAGGTACAAACATTCATTTTACTGCTCAATATGCCACACTAGTAAGGTGCCTGTCATTATGATCAGAGATATGGTTTAAAGACAGAAGGCTTATATATTGCAAGGACCTGTGTGTGTGTGTGTGTGTGTGTGTGTGTGTGTGTGTGTGTGTGTGTGGCTGCACTAGGTGCTATGCAACCCACCTGAAATTGGCTCGCGACTCACCAAGTGGGTCCTGATCCACAGTTTGAGAAGCACTGATGTAGACAATTGTCTGATTTAATTTTGGTTGAAGTGAATACATCAGATTGATTTTAATATCCTGCATGGCAAAGACTCTTACAGCATTACAGAGAGAGAGAGAGAGAGAGAGAGAGAGAGAGAGAGAGAGAGAGAGATGGCACCCCTCTCATTATGGGATTCTATCAATAAAACATTGAGCTACTGTAAAATGTGGAGGGCAGGTTTGTCCTCATTATAACGGTGTTCTTAAGGGCCACACTAGAGATGATATTGAAGATGTGTGAAAGTTCTTGTATTGTGCCTGTCAGAGCCTAACAACAGTTTCAGGGAAATCTGAATCAAGGTCTTAGAGGTGTAGGGGAAATGGTTAATCAACACACACACACACACACACACACACACACACACAGAGAGAGAGAGAGAGAGAGAGAGAGAGAGAGAGAGAGAGAGAGAGCAGTTATCTAAATTCCCCTCCCATGGCTTCTTCTAGCAGAAGAAGATACTGAAGAAAATTCAGGACAGCCCTTCTGATGTCCCAACATGTAGTTAATGTGTATTGCTTTACTTTTCCTATTCAGACTGTATGTCATAGCCAATTGTTATTGGGAGAAAGGAAAGAGATGTGCTGGGGACCATATTAAACTTTGCTGGGATCCTCCTAAGCCACTGAAGTCAGTGAAGCTACAGGGGAGGGGAATGCCAAGTCTTGCTGGAGCCTTAGCTTCTGTGTAAAGAGGCCCCTCCCCCTTGTCTTCATAGCCAGTCTCGGCTTGGAGAGCTGGCTTGGAGGCTTTGCGCTCTAAGCTGTGAGTGGCTCTGGAGGTGAGGAGGTGGGACTGTGTTACATAGGAACTTAGGTTCCTATTAAGTTTTGCAGGAATGCTCCTAGTAGGATTGAAGCCTGATTGAAGCCTGAGAGGCCATAACAATACCACAAAAACTGGGGGGGGGGCGGATAATGTCACAAGCATTGACCACAAATGAAAATGATAAATGACAATTGCACTCTCATATTATTGCCAGAATTCAAACTATGACAACGATTCCAATCTTGATGGGATACACATCTCTATATGAAAATAACCATTTTACAGCACAATTCTATGCTTGTCAACTCAGAAGTAAGCCCCACTGAACACAATTGGACTTACTCCTAGGTAAATGTGTATAGGATTACAACTTTTAAGAGGCTTTCCCCCCTCATCTTTTTATTTTTCAACAGAGTAGGTCAGTCTTGAAAACTTTTTTTTTTGGAGAACTGTCATAATATGAGGTCCTAAGCTGTATCTTACTGAAATGGGTGTGTTCAGGGACACAATATGATTGGAGGATGAGGGCCGATCCTGAACTAGCCCTTCCCGCCAGTACTGGGGTGATGCCATGGCAACAGTGGCCATGAACACCCGAGCAGGAGCACCCATCACCAATGAGCCAGGAGTCCGCCACTCACCGGTGGTACGGCCGGTGTTGGTGGGACAAGAGGGTGTTCCAGGGCGGGGCATGGGTGGAGTGGAGGCGGGACTGGTGGTGACTGTCACTGCCAATTCCCGACCTCCGAGTAAGGCTGTGCAGTCTAAATAACTGGTGCAGAAGCTAGTAGCCTTATCGGCAGCCTCTTGCACCATTACTGCAGGAACAGGGGAGCCTCCTGGGGCTACCTGGCCATCGCAGGAAGCAGCGGTCGTTGCCTGGCTACTGCTGTGCTCCCTGGTGGTTGGGCATTAAGGACTGGGCTGTCAGTCTGCTCCACTGATCCCAGCAATCAGCAATCAAGCTTGCTTCTGCCTCCGTGGTCTGTCCTTATTGCATATCCGTTTCTTGGCCATGCTAGAATATGAATGATGTTCATATGAAATGGAACCTTGGCGAGACTTTTACGGAGCAGCTCTCCAATACATCCATGAGGTATGCGAGAAGAAAACGTCCTTTCTTTGTACAAACGAGCAGGCTTGTCCTGAACCCGAGAGAAATCAAATTTTTCTCCAGAGGTTTACAAATTTGGCCTACTTAAGGCAGAACCTGGCTCATTTGTTCAGTTAAAATGCATTATGCGCCAATGCAAAGTTCATTTCTTGAACAAGCATTAGTAGTATGTGTAGCTGAGGAAAATGTGTGTGTCTTTGAAGAGTGGGTCATGGCAGTTCTCCAATTTCCCTTTCTTTCTCATGGCTAAGGGCATTTTTGAAAGCGACGCAAAATTTCTCCTACCCAGCCCCTACCTTTGAGTAGCTTGTAGAGACTGAAAAGGGGTATTGTTAATATTTTTATTGGTCCAGAATAATTTTCTTTGTTTTAAATAAGAATTTATCCAGCTTCTCTGCTCTGGTACACATAAGAAGAATAAGGGCTCAATCCTGAGCCCGTTATCGCGGAGGCACATGTGTACCGCCAGCTAGAAGTGTCGCTAATGTGCATAAAGGATGTCCATGACACCTTATCGCCCATGCTAGGCTGGCACTCAGTTAGCACAAAACACTGGTAAGCCTGTTTGGGGCAGGGGGAGGTAGGGAAGGGCAGACCGGGCAGGGGGAGGGGAGGAGCTGGCCTGCAAGGAGTTGGACCCAGTGGTGGCTTCCACTGCTGGATCTTATCCCTGGACTGGGCAGCCCGACATGGGGTTGCGTGATTCACTGCTGCAAAATAGCCAGACCCATTAAGGAGCAGAGCTTTCCTCAGGGAAAGGGATGAATGTCCCCTCCTCCCAAGAAGCCTCCAGTGGTAGCCTGTCTGCCATGGGATGGAGCAGTAGTCATTTTGGTACCACTGCATCTACGGGATCTGAACAGTTCAGTTAATGATTTCTGCAACCATTCACAAATGGTCACTGTGCCCTTCTTCCATGGTGGCCACTTCTTCCCAATTCTCATGGGTGCTGTCATCTTGGATCACACAAGATTTCATGAGAATCACCAGGAGAGCCAGGGAAGAAGAGGAAGTTGGGGACATCCCGTTGTTGCTCTGTGAGTTTACTGTGACCCCTTCAGGGTATGCAGCACAGAGTTTGGGAAGCAGTGACCCTGGCTTTTAGCCCAAGAATTGGGCCATTGCCTGAATGGGACCCCTCACTTTTAATTGAGAAGCCCCTTTGTCTGTCTGTGGTGGTGGCTGCTTCCATGCCCGCACTCATTTACTTAGGAAAGCAGTGCAGGAGCCTTCCATAGCCACAACTCACTAACACAACATATACATTAACTTATAGATGTTGACAACTTTCAATGGCTTTAAAGGGTTAAATGCAGTAATGGCATCTAAATGATTTAGCAACAGGTACTCACTTTTGATTGGCACTTGTGTCGGGGCCCACCCACCGGAAGTGAGGTCATAGCCGGAACCCAGGAACTGCCCCCAGGAACCACTGCGCCTCCTCGGTAGGCCTTTTCCGGGGCTGCCGCGCAGGCTACCGATTCCCCCCCCCCAGGCCTTGGGAGGGAGCCCCAGGCAGCCTACGTGCTCACACTGCTGCTGCCATCGGTCTCCCTCGCTCCGCTGCCTGCCTGCCTGCCTGCCTGCCTGGCTCTGAGAATGTACATGCAACTCAAACGTGCAGGCAATTCAAACATTGCAGGGGGCGGAGCAGAGTGCCGACAGAGTGGACGAGTAGGCGGGCGAATGGGCGGGGCCAGCCCTAATCCTAGGAACGGGTACGCGCGTACCCCCGCGTACCCGCTACATGACATGTCTGGTTAAATGTAATGGGAGGGTTTTTTTTTTATTTGCTCCTTATTCTTACTGTAAAATGTTTTCCATGTCAATTGGTTTACTTTTTAAAAAGTCCTTAAAATCATCTTTGTATTTAGTTATTTAGAGCACAATCCTAACCTGGAGTTAGGCTGGCACAGTTAGGACAGCAAAGTTTGCCTGGCACGAGGGCCACTGTAAAGCACATTTAGACTACTTTCAGAGTCAGGGAGGATGGTGTACATCTGTGTGCTGGTCAATCTGACTCTGAGAGTGGTCCAAACATACTTTACAGTGTCCCTTGTGCCAGCCAAACTTTGCTGGCTTAACTGTGCCAGCCTAACTCCAGGATTGCGCCCTCAGTCATTTAGTTACTCAATTTTTCCTCTGTAAATGCTATGTGAAAATTTTTGTTAAAAAGCAGGATTTACAGATTCTTAATAATGCTAACTTTGCTCTCTTTAAAAAAGGAAAAGAAAATGCACCAACTGTCCACAAAGAACAAACACCACCACCCCTTGGTTTCCATGTTAGGAATGGGCAGAGGTCCTTTTTAAAGTGGCACTCTTATATTTAGCAGTGGGAGAGCCTCTTCCAGAGTAGCATCTTTTTCCAGTGGCTTTTTGCTGTTGTTTCTTCTGTACCATGTTCAGCTTGGGAGAACCTTTGGGAAAAGGAAACATGTATGAATTTATTTTCCTCTGAAAATCACTTTTCAGTTTTCTTTCTTGAAAGCAACTATTTTTTAATAATAATAATAGCAATGGCAACAGTATCCAGTGCTGCTTCGCACCCATGAGCAAGTAAGGCTGCAATCTTGTACTCACTTTCCTGGGAGTAAACCTTATTGAACACAGTGGAACTGACTTCTGAGTAGACATGCCTAGAGTTGTACTATTAGTAGGAGAATCTTGTGAGCCCAGTTCCTCTCCCCATAATGGAAGTATGTTTAAAATAGTGGCCAAGTGTGCTTTACGAGGAAATGAGAAAGGGCCCAAAATGCCCTTTAAGTTATTTTTATAATAAATATCATTAAATGAAATTGTGAAGCCGTATATATGTATTTTCGCACTGCAACTCTGCTAATGCAGAAAAAAAAGGAGCCATTCATGAAGTGGTCGGAATAAGCTGTTGCTAACAATGAAGTCACTATTTTATTGAAACCTGATCAACATTCTTGGATAATTTGGGATATTGTAACAATATTTTTCAAGTCTGAAAAGAAAAAGAAGAAAAAACAACCAGCAAGGAACTTACGTATGGAATAAATGAAAAATGGTTACTATGGCAGCTGAAGATATATGGAAAATCTGTTTCCAAATATTCCTGAGTCCACCTTTTACAAACGATGTAATGTGTCCTAAAGTTGCAACCCAAAACACACCTACTAGGGGGTTAATAACTCCATCGAACCCAGGGGACTTCCTTCTGCCTGGGATTGCTCTGCCCATGGAGATGCCTACCTGTGTGCCAACTACTCTTGTTCTATGACCGACATGGAGTTTATCATGGGAAAAATGAGGATAGAATCATTGAGAACCATTTATACAAAGCAAGCATTTAATTAAACAGGCGCGAGGGAGAAATAGCCTGTGTGGAAAGTAGGGCGAGGGGTTCCCTGCCATACCTTTGTTAATGAAGTGTCCTCTGTTTGATGGCTCCTAGTCCCATTCTTCAACACTTCCACCAAAATGTCACATTCTTTATGAGGGGAAAGTGAGGAATGTGTCTTAACCACACCAAGTGCACCACTTTGCAGTTCAAGTTCAATTAATTAAGCCTCCTTTCTTCACGCATGACTGGCCATCTCTCACTTACATGCCCACAGCATTGCTCAAAGGGGGCAAGTCAGAAAGCCAGTAAGTGTGTGTGTGTGTGTGTGTGTGTGTGTGTGTGTGTGTGTGTGTGTGTGTGAGAGAGAGAGAGAGAGAGAGAGAGAGAGAGAGAGAGAGAGAGAGAGAGAGAGAGAGAGAGAGAAGGGTGCATTCTTGGTGCTCCTTTTAAAAAACAAAAACAAAAAGCAAATGTACTTCTGCAGGAGATGCTGAAACGTCTCCAAAGCAGTTCTGTGCGGTTTCAAATTATGAGCAGCACTTTTGATGGAGGGGGTGGGGGAAGAGGAAAGCATGTCTTTAATTAAAACAAAGAAGGAAAGCACAACCTCCTTATGGGTGGATTAGGTTCGATATATACGGAAGCAAGATGGAGGTGATCTGTGCATGATAGCATGAGGAGCATGAGGGAGGTGGGGATGGAAACTGGAAACTCAGCACAGCAGGGGTGAGGAACGTAGTATTGGAACCTCTGTATGCGTAAGAAGATACAGAAACAGAAAAATGAACCTAGCTACTGGAATTCCCTTCCAGGGGAATTAAGAACTACTTCCTCCCTCATGGCTTTTCGGTGAGGGTTCAAAACATACCTGTTTCATCTGGCATTTGGTTGATGGTTGTTTGCCTTCTTTCCTGTTGTAATAGTGCTGTGCTTGACTGCTTCCCTGGACTAAATTGCCCCCCCCCAAATTGGCTCGATAATGTGTGTTGGATTTTGTTTTATTTTACTTCGTTTTCATGTTTCATGTTTTAGAGTTTAATTGTTAAAATTAAATGCTCTATTTCAATTTTAAAATGCTCTATTTCAATTTTTTAAAAAATTGTTATTATTTTTTACTTATTGTTGTAATTCATTGAACGTTTATTATGGAGCTTTGTAAGCCACCTTGGGCATTTGCATCAGCATGGGAAAGGCAGGATTTTTTTTTTTCAAATTTGACAAATAAACATATAAGGATCAATATACCATTCAGAGTGGATGGCACTCTAGCCCCTTAGTCAATAAGGATACAGTGAACATTCGTGGGGGAAAGTGGCATTGCGGCAGTTATGTTTGGCCTCCAATATACAGTCCCTTAAAACATGACTAGCTGGCCAATATTTAGGAGAAGAAAAAAAGAATTATCTGCGAGGAGGCCACAGAATCAAGGATTTTAAATTTCATGTTCCATTGTCTCTATGTTGGAAACTCTTAGAACCAGCTGCCCAAGGGTTTAGCCAAATAAGTGTATGGGGATGCAATTGCACCGGGCAACAAGCTTTAGGTGGGTAACAAGCTGCGCTTGACACTAGTGGTCAAAACTGTGAAAACATTGCTATGTATGAATAATACCATCATGTTATATAGCATTGGAAAGGTAATTTAAGGCAGAATGCAATAGAACAAACCACAGTGTAATATATTTACTCTACCAAAAGCTATTCCACAAATAAAATTCCAGAAAACAAAAATACAGTTATTTTGCAAAATTGCAGTCCCCCCATTTTTCCCTTTTAAAAGCCCAGGTGTGCTGTCATTTCCAGAAGTGATGTCACTTCCTGTTGGGATGTCACTTCCAGGGCATCATTTTCCCCTCAGCACTGGGCTACACTTTCTTTAGCTACACCATTGGTTGCAGGCGTCCCAGACCCTGCAGAGTCCCATAGTGACCCCCAGTTAAGTTTAAAAAAACCTCCCTCACTGACAGTAGCATGATCATCCTGATATTGCTGTCCCCTCCCTTCTCCCCTCCCCTGCATATACTTACAGGGACCCCAAAATCCAAGTAGGACTTTGGGATCCACTGGCTTAATGTATTTGTAAAAAAGACCAAAAAAATGGGAAAATTAAAATAATAATATAAATAAAAGTAAAACCAAAAACAGAAACTCTATATTTAAATACAAATGCTGAAAATTTATAGGAAAAAAAGATATATTTTGTCATTTACCCAGGCTTATTCTTTCTTCTGTGCCTGCTGCACACTTATGGCAGTGGATCATAGAACAGGCTTCCCAGATCTTTTTCGATGCTTCCAAGTTCTCATTCAATGCTACCAAGATCTCTTTCGATGCTACATTACTAAAATGTGGGACAAGTGCATTTTTCTTTAGCTGGGCCTCCTTACCACTACATTTAGTGCATGTTATATTTTTAACTGGAATCTGTGTGTGTGTGTGTGTGTGTGTGCGAACGCGCATGCTTAAAATAAAATACATAAATATGCAAAGTGAGGGATACCATATCTCCTTTTAGAAACTCAGGCGCATTTGCTGTACAACTGTCAAGCAGACCTGAGGTATGGCACAAGGGAGCAAGTTACTATTAATAGATGTGGTGTCTCCTCTTTGCAAGAGTGTCTTCCTGTGTGGTACAAAAAAAAAAAAAGACATGCAGAGAGAACATTGCCCCAAACTGCCAAGCCGAGCTGAGCCAGGATCCCTGTAATTACTTCGCCTCCCTAACAAGTCTTTTACAAGGCAAGTGATTAATACTGAAAAAGGAACACAATCTGTTTTCGTGGTTTGCTCCCATGTAATTTTCTAACCCACCCAAAATGATTAAGCTCATTTAATAAAGTAACAGTCCTTCAGCTTAGCATAGCTCTCTGTCCAAAGCAGTTCAGTTATTATGGCTTCTTCCTCAATTCCTCCCCCTTGGAGGGGGAAAAAAAAGTGAAAGAAAAACAGATTACTGTAAATTTTGGCAGGGAGTTCAATTTGCATCATTTTCTTAGAAGTCACATGATTTGGATTTCCTCTTGTTTATGATAGATTGAAAATGCCTTCCAGATGTTTTTAATTATCAAAAGTATTTTTAAGAAAACAAAGTGATCCCTAATAAAATTTATTCTCGATCTGTTAAAAAAAAAATAGCCAACAAATAACATGCTGCGGCTAAACTATGAAACTGCGACATAAGTTGAAGTGTGACCCTGATAGGGTAAGTTCAGGCTTTGACGGAGACAAGCAGACTAGTTAGAGGCCCAGCAAGCTGTACTTTTGGTTCCTGTTTCCAATCCAGCTCATCTTCAGGCCCAGCCTACTGTGCAGTTTGATTGGTCAAGGCAGCTTACACTTCCTACATGCACATAAACACCTCCGGGCTGTATTGTTGAGAGAAGCAGCTTGTTGATATGGTGCATTCTGAAAGTGAGGAGGCTGGATGAGGAGGAGACAGAGAGAGCGATGGCATTTCACTGCTGTTCAGTGGTGCTGAGGCTGTGCTGCTTTCCGTGTGCAGAGGTTTGACATCAGCCCAGCTTGCCAAGTTAAGAGCTAGAAGAAATCAAATGGACATCAGATGAACTTCCAAGACCGTGCATGTGGGTGCAAGATTTAAGCATAACAAGACATTGGTCAGGCACTAAAGGAACTTTACAATGGATTTTGGTTACGAACATTTAAAAACCTACCCAGACTCGGCCCCTCTTATTGATGCAGGTAACAATCTGTTCTTGATACTCAAGCAACAAAATAGCTGCCTCTGCTGAAAATATGTGGGGAAGGCAAGGAAGATAGAAGCAAAGGGTACTAGCATAGTTTTCAGATGTTTTGTACTTCTTAAATTTCTTGTTTCTTTTTTTTTAAATATTGTCACCAAAGCTGGAACCTTACAGAGACAGATGGGGGGGGGGGGGTTGTCAGTGGGCTGCCCTGCTTGCAGAACACTCATTCCACGTTCTGGCAGCGCACTGAGCAGCTTGCTGCCGGAGCACTGGCGGGAAGGCCAGAGCTGTCCCAGATGCGTCACCGGATGGCTGAACACCCGCTGGAGCAGGTAAGTCAGCAAGGAGCGGGAGGGGGTGAAACTGGGTGGTGAGAGGGAGGAATGGGGTGGGGAGGCTGCAGAGGGGGTGGATGCATCAGCAATGGCACACGACAGATCCTATCCCCTCCGACTGAAGTCTCCTCTCCCCTTTCTCTCCTTAGATGAAATTGCTGGTGCAGGCCTGAGCAGGCCTACTGAGGAGCCGGAGGCTTGCAGAGGGATAAGCGCAGTAATGGGATCTGGGAATTGACTAACGGAACGCTGGGTGGGACTTACGCGTGATTGGCAGCCCGCCCGTTTCGTTCCTTCGGCTGCCCGCCGGCTGCGCGGGCTTCTTCTGGGGAGCGCGCCCCACTGCTGTGTGTCTGATCAACCGGCACGCCCCCCCCAGCCCCCCCCCGGCGAGCCGGCACCCCTCCGAGGCCAGGGCGGGCGGCGGACCGATCGGACGGGCAGCCAATGACGCGTAAGTCCCGCCGAAGCCCCGCCCAGCGTTCCCTTAGTTAATTCCCAGATCCCACTACTGGATACGGGGATTTAAATTCCCTTTCCCTTCCCAAGCCTCCCCCCTCCCCGCTCCCATTGGATATAGTGCACATTTTTTTGGCTGTTTTGATGTGGCTGCACCAAAGGGGGAAGGCTAGATTGGGTGGTTTGTTCAATGTGTTTTAAGAATGTATTAGTAATTTAATAAATTACTAATACTGTATATGCTCCAGAAACCTCTGTTGCATGTAAGTATTCACTGGCAGAAGCTCAGGGATGTGCTAAACAAATGTGCTCTACAATTTATTTTATTTATTTTATTTTTAGATTTTTACCCCGCCTTTTGTGCCTGGAGGTGGAATTGTGGTGATGGCATCTGACCTAGGTACCTTTAAAAGGGGATTGGTCAGATTTCTGAAGGAAAAGTCCATCATGGGCTATAGGCTACGATGGGTGATACAACCTCCTTATGTTAGAAGTAAGCTACTTGCCAGGTGCAAGGGAGTGGCAACAGGGTGCAGGCATATTGTTGTCTCATGTGCTCCCTGAGGCATCTGGTGGGCCACTGTGAGATACAGGAAGCTGGACTAGGCGGGCCTTTGGCCTGATACAGCAGGGCTCTTCTTAAATTTGAAAAACACTGGAAAGTGAAATATCATTTGACTACAGGATAAACATGCTCTTCCAAGTGACTTGTGGCTTGAGACATTTCATCCATATGATCCAGCACTCCACTTTGACTATACGTAGAGCTGGGCCTATATGGACAGCTTAAGCAGCACAGGGACCTGACCTGACCTGACCTGATCCCAGGCTTAGTACTAGTGAAGAAACAATCAGCCCATGAACGCAGATTTACCAGGTCCATACAGTGAACTGTAAACACTGGGCAAGGATATTTGTGCTGCTGTGCTGGAAGCAACATAAAGAGGTAGGTGATGACCTCCAGGGCACCATAAGAGATGTCTGGCAGCCCAGTCATAACCAGGGCTGAAATAGACCTGCACAATGATCTCCACCATATCCAGCCCTGGTTAGTAGGCAGCTGTGGTGCAACTTGGAGGACCCTTACCCCGGTAAAGCCCCAGCCACTCCTATTATATGGGGATCTGCCGAGATGCACCAGCAAAATTGCTCCAAGCACTCATGTAGGTGCCTGGGCTGGGTTGGGGTGAGTTAGGATACAGCCTAGTTGCCAGATCCTGGTTCCCTGCCCCCTCCCTGGGCTGATTAAGAACATAAGAACATAAGAACATAAGAAGAGCCATGCTGGATCA